>JAWNND010001062.1:0-328125 GCA_035043265.1 Drosophila testacea | reverse complement strand
TACTCGATTTTTATTTAGCAATAATTTACACAATGGCGCCACCACCGTTTTGAAACGACTCATTTTTAAAAATGAAGTATATTTTTGCACGATAAGTAGCGTATTTGGGCTACGCAGAACACACGAAAGGTGGCGCCACAGTAAAACTGCACTTCATTCTTAAAATACAAAGAACAAATAATGGAAAAGTGTGTCCGCTTGTATTATTTATAATAAAAGAAATGGAACATTTGCCAAGCATGCAATTTATCAATTATTATTTTTAAATTATTATTAAATGCTGCTACCGATATATGCCTAGAGCTGCTGTGTGCTGCCAAACGATATTTGCATTCATCGTATGTTTTTGATATATAAGTTATCGCTCATATCGATATACACAGCATTTGTCATCTGTGCAAACAACGTACAACACAACAAAAATATTCTGCGGCAGCAACAGTTCAATTTACAAGTATTACAAAAAAATTGATACGTCCGCTTCGGCTGCTGTAAGTATGAGTTTCACATTAAACAAATTAAATAAAAAGAAAAGACAAAAGACTATCAATTGAACGCGATCGGCATTTGTACCACCCGCGATCTCTCTCTCTCACTCACTGGGCAATGTAAATGTGTGTGTGAATGTATGTGTATGAGTCAGCGTCGCAGCCCTACAAAAAGAAAAACAACAACAGTTTTGCGCTTTGTAAGTTATTTGTGTGCGCTCTTTACGTGGAATTCATGATAGCAGCGCATTTTGGGGCTCAGAAATGGGGCGCGGTTATGGTTATAAGGAAAAGATGGCCTGCAGCTGTCTTAACACACTCATCCACACAAACACACACACACACACTCATATCAAAGCTGATAACTCAAGTCAAGCTTTTGACTGCTGTTTTCATTCCTTTTATGGGCTTTCAATTAAGCTCCATCATAAGTGTGAGTGTGTTTGTGTGTGTGAGTATGAGTGTTTTATTTGTTGTTTTTCATTAAGTTAAATTTTGGAGACACACACACACAGACGCACATATGGAGTCATACAGCGACTGTCGTTGACGTTGTCATTTTTGCCATTTGCACTATGGGCAATTTTAGCATTTTGGCGGAATTCGAAAGATGGAAATAGTTGTTGTTTTTCTGTTTACTTAGCTTTTTGATTATTTAAATGGTCACACTGTTACAGTCTCATGTTTTTCTGTTGGGTTTAAGTTAAAGACAACTTTCGCAAAATAAGTTTGTTTAAAATATTATGTTAAAATACCCCATAGTGCATGACTCACACACATGTTTCATTTGGCTCGCTCTTGGCTTGTGTGTGTGTGTGTTATGTTGACACAGTTTATTGAAGCTTTGGCTGAACTTGCCGCTGCAGCAATGCTATATGTCTATATATAGACATATGAGTGAGAGTGAGGGGACATATCGTATATTGCTTGCAACTAATGTTTGTTTTAATACCCCATAGACAGTAGCGAACTACACACCACAGCAACACCCATTACCATTACACACATCACCTCAACACACACACACACAAAGAACTTAAAGATGTCTTCACGCAAAACCGCCGGACGTCGTGCCACGACCAAAAAGCGCGCCCAACGTGCCACCTCCAATGTGTTTGCCATGTTTGATCAGGCACAGATAGCCGAATTTAAGGAGGCCTTCAATATGATCGATCAGAATCGTGATGGTTTCGTTGAGAAGGAGGATCTTCACGATATGTTGGCATCGTTGGGTAAAAATCCCACCGATGATTATCTGGATGGTATGATGAATGAGGCGCCGGGACCAATCAATTTTACAATGTTCCTAACGCTGTTCGGTGAACGTCTTCAGGGCACAGATCCCGAGGATGTTATCAAGAATGCCTTTGGTTGTTTCGATGAGGAGAATATGGGTGTACTACCCGAGGATAGACTCCGTGAGCTTTTAACCACAATGGGAGATCGTTTCACAGATGAAGATGTAAGTTAATTGGATTTTCAAATATAAACAAACTTGACATCTATTCTGCCTATTGATAAATTGATTACCTTCTATTTTAGGTGGATGAGATGTACCGTGAGGCGCCCATTAAGAATGGTCTATTCGATTATCTAGAATTTACACGAATTCTGAAGCATGGCGCCAAGGACAAGGATGAGCAATAGATATAGAAATGGGAGAATGAAAATGTTATAATTGCTGAAAATTCAAATTCCAGCTTCCGGTTTGCAGTTACGGTGTTTTTCCCCCCAAAACTTCCAGCTGCCGGCTACTGTCCAAAACTGCTGTCATACGAATCGCGTATTTTTATATAATATTATTAATATTATTATTCCTTTTATTGCCTATGGGTTTATTATTTTTGTTTGTTCCCTTTCTGCATTTCGATTTATACTTACAATTCATGATGTGTGTGAACTGATAACAACAATGATTTTTCCCGATTTTCATAAGTATTAACTCATATATATATACATTGCCTAAATACAAATACATGCCCACTGTACACATTTGTACTTAAATTTCAACTCTTTGTCTGATTGAATTTCATTTAGTTTTTATCTTATGCTTTAATGTCCTGTTTGTCCACAGATTCCTGAGTTATATATATGTATTCATATATAGAATTTAAAAACTAAAATGTAGAAATATCTTTTCTATAATCGAGTGTACTCGGATTTGTCGGAGCCGTGTCGAAGCGTCTTTGGATACGTATCCTGTAGGCATCCACTATTTGATTTAACACATCCGCAAAGAGTATCGTGCCAAAGAAGACGAGGACGGTGCCCAGCCAATGGCTGAGTGTGAACGGATTCCGGAAATACATGATGGAGAAGAGCAGCGAGACGAATTTGCGAAGTGTCACCACCAGGGTAACTGTGAGTGAGGCACACTCTGTGGTCAGCACATAGACGGAACTGATGCACACATATTGAGTGATCACATTACACAGCAGATAGAAAAACATCAGTGGAAAGGTGATGGACCAATTGAATCCAGGCACGGGCAAAGAAACACTTTCCGAGGCAACAGCAACGTTCCAATGCTGAGCAATGTTGCTGGCCATCACCAGGAATCCAGGTAGAGGCAACATGTGTGTAGAAAAGTGCCTCATTGGGATGCTTACCATGTCGCTTGAAGATCACCTCCTGGTAGATGCCCATGTAAGCGGTCACAAGCAAAGCAACCGCCAACAATGTGATGCCGACGCACCACCAGAAAAAGTCCGAATAGGATGTCTCCACCTTGAGGGAATGATGTGTATTATCCTTGACATCGCCACTGGAAACCAGTGTGCATAGTATAATTCCCGCCGTGATCATGGCCACAGAACTATATTGTCGGAGATTATAGCGTTTCTTTAGCAATATAATGCCCATGATCATGTTGGCCATCAAGGATCCACTGCGAAAGATCATGTGCAGTGGCATGGGAATGTTGAAGTTGAAGGCATAATTGTTGCACACATTTGCACCAAAGAACAGCACCACAAGCATCACATAATCCCGCAAGCTGATCTTCGGTCTTACCGTAAAGAATTTCGATGTGAAGATGAGTCCCTCCAGGGCAATAAATAGAAACTGTAGGAAGGTGATTAGATTTCCCGCACCGGGATCTATTTTAATAATCAGCTCCAGGAAATAAACGTTACTGCAGCATCCGACAAATACAAAGATCATCGCCAGAAGAGCCTTCACATTAAATGCCATGTTGGAGTCTCGGGCTCTCGGGTTTCTCTGCCTGCACCAAAGAAGAGCGAAATCAAGAATAGACATAAGAATTTTGGATCCACACTCCATTTTAGGCTTACGAACCGCGACGTCTCTCTGTGTTCTCTTCTAACTTTTAACCAAGTTCATCATTTCCTAACGCTATCAACGAAATAAATAGCTCGTTTTTTTGTTTAGATAACTTCGTGTGAAACACGGAACTTTTATGATTAATTTACAATCTTTCCGTAATATCACAGCTTTTTTGATTCATTTTTAAAAAGTTTGTATACTTTTTTGTTTGTTTGTTTTAAAACCTAATTTAGTCTCAGAGTACCTACAATACGCAGCTATGGGTTAATACTGACTAAAGATTGCTGACAAAAAAATATCAGAAGGAACAACTCACAGAGGAAAACGAGAAGTATGCTGAACTGGCAGACTACCCTTTAAGCGGTCATAACTTGTGTGTTTCTCAAGCGATTCTGCTGAAACTTTCAGAATACAAATTGAACTTTTTAAAACGTAGAATTATTGAAAATAAAGATTATATCACTACAAATACCGTTGTAATGAGCTTTATGGAACTACAAAAACCACTAAAATTTAATATTATCCATTTTATGATTGTAGGGTATATGAAACATATCATAATTGTGTGTTTGGGACTGATAAAGATGTGATATGGGATACGCATAGGTACAATAAAGTAGACAAGACAACAGCTATCTACTTTCTGGGGCTGCCAAAGATTAAATAACCTTGCAGAGTTACCTATTAAATTAATTGCCTCAATGACAGCCGTAAGATATGTATGTGGTTTACTCTTATCTCAGCTCTTCGAATATTCCACGTAATGTTCACTAACTATAGAGATTCTACAAGAAAATAAGCACTTTGTAAATTAATTATATTTGAAAAGTGTTTGTAACAAGTTTGATTTCGACATGGCCTTAAAATTGAGAGACAAACAGATGAATACAAAATTTCAATTTAGTAAGTTTTGGATATTGGCAAAAATTAGGTATGTAATAACAGAATTTATTTGTACAGATAATATCCTTATGTTCTTCACTTTTCACCTATATAAACTCAAATATATGTATATTCTTCACTTTATATCAGCATAACTCCAAAGCTAAGAGGACAATAGAAAAAAAAATCTTAAAATTTTAGGAAAAAAGATACAAATCGTCTACAAATCACATAAACTTCATTTATATATTGCAAATATCTTCACTTAACTCGACAGAAACTCACTCTATAATGTTAAATACACCTTTAAGGCTTGCCGAACAACGTCTATACACTCTGTAGAATTCCCACAAAATGAGATTCTTTCATGGGAGAAGGTACTAGCTAGTATGAGTTTAAGCTTTGCGCAACGTGTGAAACTTTGTGGCAAACAATCTTGAAATGTTTGGAAGAGAGGGGTTTACCTATCAGGTCACGTACCAGCTAAAGATACCACTTGGATGTATGTTTGTGGGCTTGAACTCTTGTCTTTTATGAGCTTTTTTAAAAAATGTGCATATATTTGAAATAGTGGGTAAAAAAGAAGGCAGGTAGTACCAAAAATAAAAACAAGAGATATAAAATGATTCAGTAAATGCCAGTAATTAAAATCCAGAAAGCCCCAATGGAGAAACTTCTTATAAAAAAAGTGTCACTACCATATTTTCGAAATCGTTTCAGAAATTATCAAGTTTCACACATTGCACAAACAAAAAACACTTTAGCAACCAATTACTATATAGTAAACTATATGTTTTCACATACTTCTCGTAAGCCAAGTAAGTTTCGAAAATATAAAAAGATTTGACACATTAACGAACAAGCGAAGCTGTTATCAGAACTATCTGAAGAACTTATGCATCATCAAAAATAACTACTTTTATTCAATAAAACACATTTCGTTTCGTTTCGAATTTTTTTTTTTTGTTTTTTTTTACTTGAAAATTCGGTACGTTGTTCTTCTAACGACGATCCTCGTTGAAATGCGAGTAAAACGTAAACTGCAATCCCAATTGAGGGGAGAAAAACTATTCGTAGATAGGGAACTTGGGCAGGTTTGTTGTTGTTGAAACAGCTGTGAGTCGTGTCTTCAAGACGTGTCTAGTTTTTTGTTTGACTTTTATCAAATACAATTGAAGCTAGGCAATCGCTAAGTTGCTCCAAAAAACGTTATAAAGAAAAGTTTGGAGTTGATTAAAAGACAGATCAGCTTTCATTAGGTTTTCATTCTTTGATTTTCTCGAAAGATACAATTTTGTAATTTATTTTATATTATCAAAGAATATGTTATTATACAATTGTAATACCCTAAAAAACATGTAGAATACTCTACTTTTCAGGAAGAAGAACAAAGAAATGCGTGCAAGAAATAAAAGGAATTCTTTATCAAAATATAATGGACAAGTTGAAATATCAAATGATACAAATGTAATTTTGGGTACTTTTGCCTAATTGCAATTTGTGATAAGGTTAGCATAGGTCGGAAACTACAGAAGAAGCACAAGAAAAGCAAGAAAAATATAAATACAAGTTGAGATTGAGAAATCGACTACTAGATATCCTGTAACATTTATTGCACTCACATTCGTTAGGTGTAATTAAATTAGCACGGATTAAAGCATGACTTGATGTTTGGTAGAACATTTCAAGAAAGTCCCATTTTCAACGGTCTGGAAATAGCTAAGAATTTTCTTAAAACGAATTGTTACATAACCTATAACGAATATCTTTTTGTTAAAAATAAACATTAACAATATAAATTACTCTATACACAAATATTCTAACAACATTTATAGAACTTGTAGAATAACACTAGAAAAAAATAGAATTACCTAATTAGAAATTTAAGTAATTTTAGTAGTCGTGGCCTACTTAATTTATATTTTAGGAACAGACTATTTAAACTGATATTTTAACACTTGTAAAGCTGGAGATCAACTAGAGTTGAAATACGGAACTGAAATAAAGAAAAAGGGGAACGACTTGAGGTTCAATTAACTGGTAAACTCGGTAAACATTGACATGTGTCTAATTTAAATGATATTTGGGGAAATCGAATGACGTTTGCAGACTAAAAGACATTATTATACCCTGTTGGCAGTAGAGAGATTCTGCAGAGTGTTTACAATCAAAGATATTTGTTCTACATCTTATATTATAAAGATAGATTGATGCTATTTAAGTTATGTTACATTTTCAATTTACTAAAAACAAAAATTATTCAGTTTGTCAAGCCTAACTTATTATTTATCTAAACTCAAAATATTCAAAATGTGTCTACTTTTTATGTTACTCTGTAAGCTTGATTACAGGGTACAAGCTAGTTTAGCATGTGACTAAAGTGCGTTCACTTGTTGACTATAATGCTAATGTTTCAACAGCTGCGCAAGAAAAGATAATAGAAAATCGAAACAAAGAATAGAAAGAGACAGCATAATGGGGATTAGATATTTTGGCGATTTTGAAAATGGGAATGCTCTGGAGAGGAAGAGGAAACTGAAAGACAATAGGAAAAATACATAAGTGAGTGTATAAATGGAAAAGTAAAATATTGTAGCATACCCTTTGTACTTTTTAACTAGAGTACAAGATTTAGAGGGAGATGGCATATTAAAACTACATATATGTTAGATAGTGTTAAAGTGATAAATAGAAACAACAATGGTTAGTTTTGTCAGTGATTTATTTTTTAAAAAAATTTGCTAAGAATACTTTTGTATAAAAAGAAGCAAAACGGCACATTTTAAGGTACGGGAGGTGTTTAAAGTTAAGGATACAAACAGAGGGCAGAATATAGAATCAGGATCAGAATAGAGTATAGGAATAAAGATTGTGACATATATAGAGAATACAGAAGTTGGCCTAACTAAACAATATTTACATCATATACAAAAATAGAAAAAGACAGAGTCAACACGAAAAAGAAAGAGACACAGCATTGGCAAACATTCATAATAATCGGCCTCTGATATGGATTTGAAACATTTGCACAAGCATTTGTACTTTTTAAAGTACAGGGTCTAAAAATGTTAGTCTAGCCTCTATTCATTTAGCCTGTCTTTAGCTTTGTCGTCTTGTCGCTCTCCAATTGTCGTTTAGCTCGCGCCTGATAAGCATCCTTAACCTGATTGATCACGTTGGCAAAGAGTATCGTGCCAAAGAAAACGAGGACGGTGCCCAGCCAATGGCTGAGTGTGAACGGATTCCGGAAATATAGAATAGAAAATAGCAGCGAGACGAATTTGCGAAGTGTCACCACCAGGGTAACTGTGAGTGAGGCACACTCTGTGGTCAGCACATAGACGGAACTGATGCACACGTATTGAGTGATCACATTACACAGCAGATAGAAGAGTATCAAAGGAAAGGAGATGGTCCAGTTGACAGCAGGAAGTTGCACGGAGACAGCATCCGAGGCGACCGCTATGCTCCAGTGTTGGGCAATGTTGCTGGCCATCACCAGGAATCCAGGTAGTGGTAACATGTGTGTGAAGAAGAGCGCTTCATTTGGATGCTTGCCACAACGCTTGTAAATCACCTCCTGGTAGATGCCCATGTAAGCGGTTACAAGCAGAGCAATTGTAAGAAGTGCAATGCCAACACTCCACCAAAAGAAATCCGAGTACGAAGTATCCACCTTGAGGGAATGATGTGTGTTATCCTTGACATCGCCACTGGAAACCAGTGTGCATAGTATAATTCCCGCCGTGATCATGGCCACAGAACTATATTGTCTGAGATTATAGCGTTTCTTTAGCAATATAATGCCCATGATCATGTTGGCCATCAAGGATCCACTGCGAAAGATCATGTGCAGTGGCATCGAGATGTTAAAATTAAAGGCATAATTATTGCACACATTTGCACCAAAGAACAGCACCACGAGCATCACATAATCCTTCATCGCAATCTTTTGTTTGACCGTAAAGAATTTTGATGTGAAGATGAGACCCTCCAGGGCAATAAATAGGAACTGTAGGAAGGTGATTAGATTTCCCGCACCGGGATCTATTTGTATAATCAGTTCCAGAAAGACAACGTTACTGCAGCAGCCGACAAAGACCAATATCATGGCCAGCAGAGCCTTCATATTTAAAGCCATTTTAGATCCTAAAAAATAGGGAAAATATAAATTAGTCAAGATAAGTAACAAATCAATCCGATTTCTCAACTTGCCGATAACCTTATGTGTAGTAGGATTGGGCTTTTGTTCAAAAATGTTCGATTTGATTTATGACAATAAACTTTTTAGTTTCCAACCCATATGAAAGTATTAATTGGTGGCGACTAAAGGTATTCTAACATGATTCTAACGGCTTATTTTCAAAAATTCCAACTTTTCTGGGGTGTTTTCAAGGGCCAGATATGAATTTTTGGTTTTGATGTTGATAAGAGAGGGAAATTTCAAGTTTATCTACCTTGTAAGGTTATTGTCAAGATGAGAAGACGGCTTTAAGTTGAAATGCAGAGCTCTGATTGGATTGTAACGCTTATCAGAGACGGTTTTACGCACGTCGCTGATAAGCGCAATAGGTAGTGTGTGTGTGTGTGTGTGTGTGTGTGTGTGAAGGGCGCGACCTGCACCTAACAACATTTAACAAGTGTATGATAAACTTACCGCAAGTTAATATATTAATAAGTATTTTTATGTTGAAATTCGAATGTTCAGCTGATTTGTTTTTCTTCTTGTTGTTGTTGCTTGTTCGCTTGATTTCGTGATTAATTTTGTTGTGTCATGACGCGTTTCAGATTTTAAAGAATAAATTAATAATTAAGTCGCACGAAAAGACAATCACACACACACACACACTCATGCACACACACGTGCTTGGCTTGGTAACAAAACAAATTACAAACCTGCAAAATCGCTTGATCCACAATTGAGTATTAGTTAGTGTTGTTGTTGTTGCTAACTTCCTCTGCTCTTCTCTCACCGTCTCCGACACCGTCTCCCTCTATCGCTATCTCCTTTTTGCTCAGTTACAGCATTTAAATGAATTGACCTTCAATTTTAGCACACCTTTTAGCAGATTTGTTTTATGCTTGTTATCGTATTTACAGCTTTCGTATATATGTATTAAGTAATTGTTGCTATTTTTTTGTTATATATAAATATATTTATCTATAAATTCTTTTTATTTTCACGCTGTTATTGTTGCGGCTGTTGCTGTTCTGATGATACTTTTGTTGTTTTTGGCTGCTGATCAGCTGCTGCCTTATCGTTATCGTTGCGACTTATCGCATTACCAGCATGTGCGCATAAATGATACTAGGCGAGCATTTATGCGTTGTCAGCGTTGCCAATTGCAGCAAAAACTGCGCATACTTTATTCAAATTGAAATGTAACAGCTATTTATTAATATTGTAAATATAATATACAATTTTAAAGTAAAATAATAAATATAGTAAAATACTGAATACTTTTATGTTAACTATAAATTGTTGTTGTTATTGCGTTTAGTTCTTTAAGATAAGTCTTGCTTAATTGTTGATATTGTCATTGCATTATTATTGTAACATAAGTACATACATATGTGTTACTTTTAAGGTTTATAACTCCCCAGTATTTCAGTTTAAAAGCTATTTTTAAAGTCTGCAGTGTTTAATTGGTGTTTTAACGCCATTTCATGGGCTCACTGTTAATCTTATCAGCCGCCAGATAGCACAAATCATATGCATAATTAATATATGATGGGCAATAAGATGCCGTAAAAGACGTTTTTAGGATTTTGTGTCAGATCTTTACACATTAATTAAAGTCTTCATTGCCGAGAAGAGATGATAACAAGTTTCAGTTGAAGTTTGACCATCATCTAGACAAGATGAGCGTCAACATTTTCTGGCTCTTAACGTTAACCACACTGTTGGTTTGTTCCAATCAGGTGAGAAAAGTGTTGCCAGACTGCTGGAGAAATATACAAAAATTAGCCGTTAAATTTGTTAATGGGAGTGAGTGAGACTGAGCTCGTGAAATTCAGACAGATTTGTATTTCATCTATATATACAAAACTGTCCTGATTTACTGATTCACTGACTGACACATCACGCTGTAGGCCAAGCGGCTTAAGTTATCGACCTGAAATTTTCACACAACATAATTAGGTTAATATAGGTATTTATTTTCTCAGTTATCACTGCCCACGGACTCCAGTTATCATGCCGGAGTTGTGGAGTACCCGAAACACATGGGAACACCCAAGGAACGTGTAGTGTTGGCATGGCAGGGATATGTAGATATCATTGAGTCGAATGATACGGCGGATCTGGATATATTGGTGTTTCCCGAGTTTGTGCTTAACAATAGGGAGGTGGCGACATTTGTGCCACATCCATCACAGAATGTGACACCTTGTTATCAGCCTGATTACGAAATGTTCCTCATCGAGATATCCTGTGCCACAAGGGCGCGTGGCATCTACGTGGTGTTAAATGTGATTGAGAAGGAACTTTGTGGCAATGGTTACGGATCGGCGACCTGGAATCCATGTCCTGCCGATGGTGTGCTTTATTTCAACACAAATGTTGTGCTGGACAGAAAGGGACAGGTCGTGTCCCGTTATCGCAAGACGCATTTGTGGCGCGGCGAGTACAAGGATCATGCGGTACTTAAAACACCGGATATTACCACCTTTGATACGGACTTTGGTGTGACCTTTGGTCATTTCATTTGCTTCGATATGATGTTCTATGAGCACGCAATGCGTTTGATATTGGAAAGGAATATCACAGATATAATCTATCCGACATTTTGGTTCTCGGAGCTGCCATTTTTGACTGCAGTGCAATTGCAGGAAGGCTGGTCCTTTGCCAACGATGTGAATCTCTTGGCTGCCGATGCCAGTAATCCGTCTGGAAAGACTACGGGATCCGGGATCTATGCTGGACGTCAAGGACGCCTTACTTCGGTTATCTTTGAGGAACCCACCAAGATACTCTTGAAGGCGCGTGTTCCCAAGAAAAGTCGATTCTCTGGCAACGCCTACAAGCTGCCTGATAAGGTTGTACCACTTTTCAGTCAACAGTTGGTTACGCAACGCTACACGGGATTGGCCACGTTCCGGGATTACAATGTGGACATCTTTCGTACGCAATTGCTCGAGGCGGACTTTTTGAATGCCACACAACGATTGTGTCACAATGATTTCTGTTGCGATTTTGAGGTTACCCGACGTCCTATCGGTAGCTCTGCCGATTATGTAGCCTATCGTTATCGTCTGGGGGTCTATCGGGGCAACGAGACGACCATCATTCGTGTGGATCGCAGTGAGCAGGCGGTATGTGCCATCTTTGCCTGCACTTCGGAACAACTTATACACTGTGGACGCATCTTTCCCGACGCTCAGGATGTGGCCAATAAGTTTTATTTCGATCGGATTCGCATTTCCGGCGTATTTCCTGCTGCTCCGCGTCGTCTCATCATGCCAAGCACACTGGACGGTGTCATGTTGCCACTGGATGTGGCACAGTACAGTTGGACGGAGTCGCCACCCGCCAAGGAGCTCAAGGATTCACGTATCCAACTGGAATTGCTTGCACCCAAAAATGATCTCTTGACCTTTGGCATTTGGGCCAACTATTATACTGAGTTGCCAAGTAACCACAATTTAAATCATTTGCAGCCAACTGCAGAAAGTTCATCTGGCAACGCTGCTCCTGCGATTGCTATTGCTTCAATCTTTGGTTTTCTTTTGGTTGTAATCTCACTCAAAGTTTAAGAGTTTAAAGTTCACTATGCAATTTTATTTCGAAATTCGAAATTTTAAAACAATTTTTTCTTTATCCTTTTTTTATATATATATATATATATATATATATATATATATATATATATATATATATAAATAAAATATATATAAATACATATATAAATGTGAATAATTTACTTAATAAAATTAAATAAACAATATAATCAATCTTCAGATGAAGAATCACATTGAAAGTTAGCAATAAAGTTTTCTTTTTAATTTAACAACTATTTTAAATTTTTGTTCACAATTCAAACGTAATAATCCATATAATCAATCTTTAGGTGAAGAGACTCATTGAAAGTTATTAAGAGAACTGAAGAATTAAGATTTAGTTGGTCATTAAACATTCCGCAAGAAAATCGGAATAGTTTTGACAAAGTTATGCAAATTTTAAGTCTGGAAAGCTGGTGGTAGACAAGTCTAAGTTTTCGTTATTTTTGGTATGCATTTTTTAAAAATAAATTATACAAATCCGATTTATCTTTAAAGTGTTATTTTTAAACTGAATTGCCCATCAATTGTCAAATTCAAAGATATTTATTAAATAAAGCTTATTTGGACATTGAAAAAATATTCCTTAGAATTTTTAATATTTTTTATTTAAGGTTCATTAAATTTTCAGTTTATAATAAAAAATTATTCTATCCTATGCCATTTAAAATGTTGAATAATTTTTTTGTGGACTGTTTAAAGTCAGATGTTGTGCGCTTTTGATATTTCCTTTGTAACGGTTTTCCGAAATTTAAAAATGCCGCCAACGTTCAGAATTCGTGGGTGGAGAGATTTGAGTCGACACAAGACGAGACGAGAGGAGACGACAAGATACGACATGTTCAAGTATTTGTAGACTTGCTTCCAACGCGTGCGTGTTGTAGGCTCTGCTGACGTCGCAGTCGAAGATGTAGGCGGTGGATGGGCGGAGGGGAAGGGGGAAAACAGTCGTGTTTGCATTTCCAACAGGTAGCCAACGTTGGCGTTGACGTCAACGTCGACGTCAGCGTTGGCGTCGCTGCCGTGCAACAGTCGGGCCGCTATTTATAATGAGGCTGTTGCACAAGGCCAACGCCAGAGAGAAAGCGAGGGCCAAACCCCGGCTATAGGTACGTACGTACGTACGTAGGAACGTAGGTACGTATACGTATGCCACATGCCACATGCTACATGCTACATGGAACACGCCGCGTGCCCACATGCCGCGCCGACACCACATGCGGCACTCATTTCAATGGCGAACTGAGCTAAGACTGGCGATTCATGCGCTGCTTTGCCGAATTTAACTTCATTTGCCTGCCTGACATCCTAAAGCATCCATCTTTGCTCCCTTTTGTCTCTTCCCACATTAAATTTAAAGATATGAATTCATCTCAATTTATTTAATTAAAGGTTTCAATTTGATAATAATTAAGTCGCTTTTATAAGAAAACAATACATAAAAGATAACATTTGGTCTGTAAAAAGTCAGTCAAGTTTTTCATAGTCACTACTACTACAACAGATATTGAACAAAAATTACTAACCATTTAAGAATTTGAATTTGAATCGGCTGTTTAAGAAAGAATAATAATTGTTGCTTCAAAATTCGGTTTTATTCAGAAGCTGTATCAAAGTAAACAATCCAATGGTGTTACATTGCAGTTACTAGCCAATCAATTACTATAACTTAGGATTTTCGGCTGATTACTAGATTTTCGAAAACAGTTATCAAAACTTATACTGTAACTTTGGCTGTTTGGCAAGTGGTTATATTCTAACCTTAAATTTTTTGATTCAATTATTAGTTTAGCATGACAGAGTATCGCTCTCGATTCACGGAACGGCATTTCCTTGCTCATTTTCCAAGAAAATTACTTCAATGCTTCTGCCTTTCCAAGAAGCACACCAGGGACTCTTTGAAGATGCACTTGCTTTTCAAAAACTGCATTTTTGTTTTCCGAGTCTGAGTCCAAAATCCAAAAATGATTGCTTGTTTACATTCCAACTGAGATGATAATGAGCTTCATCGGAAATTTGTTTGCAAATTTCTCACAGTTTGTGTGGAAAACTCACTAATATACTTTGGATGTAAGTTTGTAATAATTTCCAATTTTCTTCAAGTGTAATAGCGTCCTAGTTCTTAAATTTCAAACCTTTAACTAAATTTCTGTCAAAGCTAAACCTTATTATACTAGCTAGTTTGTACAATAGCCATCGGTTCAAATTCCAACCGCTAAAACATAACAAAGAAGTTTTAAAATTTAAAACAAATAAATAAATTGATTTCTGACTTTAGTTTTAAGATGAATTAATAAACAAACAGTAACAAATGAAGATTTGAAACTGAATCAATAAATTAATCTAGATTAGTCCACAACATTTTGAGTAAAGTCAAACTGTTGTAACTATCAAATTTCTTAACTTAACTAACTAACTTTAAGGCATAAGGATGTAGGCTAATTAGTAAACAAATAAAATGAAAGGTAATTTAAAATTAAATTGATCAAAATTATTCAAACATAAGTTTCAAAATGAACTCTTAATTATGTTATTTTGCCCATTTCAATTATTTTATTTATGCTTATGATTTTAATTTAATTTGAAGTGAGTTTTAATTATATGTATTGTGTGTTTTAATTTAATGCTTTTTATTTGTCTGGCTATTTTCCTGATAATGTGTTTTTAGTTTTTGTTATAGCTGCGGATGAAATACATATATACAAATTGAGAGTTAATTGTTTTCAATACGTTATTCCTTTAATTCAATTGAAGTGTGGACATTTTAGAGTGCAAATTGCTTTGTTCCTCAATCGCTCAATCCTCGAGTATTTTGTTTAATCCCTCATAATTAATTGAAAGGATTTGCGAATGCATTTTTCTGGTTTAAGTCAGGTCGCAGCTGATGGAAATCAATAGAAAAGTAAAGGCACAAAAACTTAAAGATTAAAACTTAAAGCTTACTGTATTCGGCGCTACTTGCATCTCAAAAGTTAAATTAAAGACATGGCTTAAATAGCAACAAAAATGAAATCTTTTCGACCTTTTTATTTGTTTAATAAAGGATATTTAGCTACTTACAAAAAGAACACACACAAAAACACTACACCCAGAAAATATATTATCTAAAAAGGGGGAAAGTTGCCTAAAATTCTAGAACATTTTAAAATGGCAGTCGAGGAAAGTTGGACTTCATTTTAGGTACTTCATTACCTAAAAGTTTTTAGTCCATAGTATTAAAAAAAGTAATATTTGTGAACCAATTGATTGTTATTTATTTTCAATATTGGTTTATTATTTATTATTAAATTAAAATTGTTTCAATGTCGTTTTATTTATTAGCACATTTTAATGTTTTATCAAAAACCAAATCGAATTTGGGACCTTAAGCTTCAGAGTCATTTTCGTCTCATTTTGAAAGGCATGAATTTTCTACACAGAAAAACATGCTGCCACGACGAACAAAATGACAGAAATCTCAATAATGAGTGTCCAAAAATATGGATTAAAAATTTAAGAAAAATGGCATATTTATATTGCCATTTATTTATATATGCCATAAAATAAAAATTTTAGGCAAAATTTCCTAGTTCTATGGCATTAAATACCTAAAATTTTAGTTAAAGGTAATAAAATTCAGTTTACTAAAATTTTAGGTCTAAATCATTAAAACCACTTTGTTAGCTTACTCGGCAATCTAAGCGACATCTCATTCTTGCACTGTTAGAACCATTTGAGAATTTTAAGGCGCAAACCTGTTAAATAGCTGTCAACTGACAATGAGTTCGTCTCTTTGAGTGTTCTTTATTATTAAAAATATAAATTTGCTGCAAATGAATTCTTAGCTTTACTTTTATTTACTGTAATTTCTCCGTATTTAATGTTTAAACATTTCCCCAAAATTAAAAGAAAATAAATATAGCCATAAAGCACACATTTATTTTAGGCCTAATGGAAGTTTTGCCGAGTGAATCAAATGTTTGATTATCTCATTCTCTCAACTTTTCTGATGATATTATCTACTTTGTGGCGTCCAAAACTTGTGCCATTCTTCTTCTTCTTCTTCCTGCTCCATGTGTTGGAGGCGCCATAAAAAAAAAACAAGTAACCAGAAAAAAAAATGCTTTCATTTAACGAATGTTTGTCTAGACACTAACAGTCAGAGATCAGCGGACATTCGCCTCCCTCTACTAGCTGTCATTCTTGTTGTTTGTCTCCCAACATTCTCACTTCCTCTCCCTCTTCCCTCACTCTCTTTCTTTCTATACGCCTCTCGCTCAGGCTTGTCTGATGTCCTTATCAAACGCACAGCATAAAAAGTCAATTAGTGCGCCCAAAAAATGCTCCAAAAAGCAAACTTTGCCACTTCTCCCATTGCTCTCTCTCTCTCTCTCTCTGGTTGCCCTCATTCTCTTCACCACCGTTGCCCTCCTCTCTCTCTCTCTGCTATCCGTTTTCTCAAAGCTTACAACTCAAGCGCAGCATTTTGAGCAGCTGGCGGGCAAACAACAAACTTCATAGGCAGGCCGTCTGCCACGCCCATTTAGTTGATATTCTGACTGCCCGCCTGTCGGCACCGTCATTTCATTCATAGTGGTCCTGTTGAAGGCTACCTTACTCCCCTCTCCCCTCACCTTTCCTCACCACTCTCCTCCCTCCTCGGCTGAGCACATTTTCATTTTTCACATAACGAAAACAAAAACGCAAAAACATTTTTCACAAAAATCAAAAACTTTTCTCTTTTTTTTTATTTTTTTTTACATTTTGTTTGCGCTTTGTGGTGCGGTTGTTGCGGGGTCAGGGTTCATTTTTGCGGCTGACTGCCACGCCTACTTGGCTACGTTGCCGCCTTCAACTGTGTCTCAGCTTGGCTTTTTTGCTAATACCCTGTAGGTGCTAAAAAACTAAGAAACTGATCAGAGACAAAAAAAGAAATTATTCGAAAGTTCAAGTATAGAATTTTAGATTCAGAAATGTATTTTTAAAGTATAGTTTATGTTCAGGATATAATTTTTCAATTTGTAATCACTGTGAATCTAATGACTTAGTATTTAAATATATATGTATGTGTATAGAGAAGTCTACAAATATTTGATTCAAGTAAAATATTCTAATAACTATCCCTAATGTACAATTGTGTTAAATTTACAGCACAGTCAAGCTACGCTAAAACGCCCTAAAAACAACTTTAAGTTGGTCGAGAAACTTGGATCAAAACGGGAATAAATCTTGTTAAAAACAGAGCTTAACCTTAAATATAAGTGTACACTGTACAGTAAAACTGCTATTCAAACAATCAGAAGAATTCCTAACAAAGATCTTACATTTTCAATGCAAATTTATAAAATGTTTGTTTAGAAGTTTTTTGGGATTTTCCAATTCTGGCAACAAATTTTGTATGAACTGAATTAATTTACAGACTTAAAGACTTGTAACTTTTTGTATCTCTCAATCAAACATTTAAAAATTGATTATAATTTATTTTAATTTAATGTTAAATTTAAATCAAATTTTCTTTGGATATCGAAAGGTTTTTTTGTCGAATATTTTGATTTAAGGTAACAAATTAAATTCAGAAATTGTTCAATTCGTACAGGTTTTCGCTCTTTAAAGACATGTTTTACTGTAGCTGTCGACAACAGTTGTTTGAATCATCTGGAAATCAGAATGAATCTTGAGTAATTTTTTGTGTGATTAACTTTTTGTTTATTAAAAATTCTTGCCACGACATTTTCCTTAAAATAATAATAGTAACAACTGCAAATTACAATTTAAATTTTGCATATACCCTAGAATTATTATTAGTTTTATTAATAATAAATTGATTTGTATGTCTACTTTAATTTAAAGCAGTTGCAAAAAAATACAAATTTGTGTTGTTAGTGACTTCAAGTTTGCATTTTAAAATCCTTTATTTAGGGATTAGGTTTTATTGGTGTTTTGCTTAGTACAGGGTATCTGTTAAAGGTTTCCTCAGCTGCAAAGACGATGCCTCTTTTGCTTTTGGAAAGGAACGGCACCTGCCGCTTGAAAATTCCACACGGCTTCTGTTACATTTTGATTTATTTGCTGAAATTTATTGTAAAGTTGCCCCCAGTTGCCAAAGTGAATTTTATTTTATTTCTTCCTTTTTTTTCCCCCCAATAATGGGTATAGAGTGGGGAGAAGTTGGTAATACCCTCGACAGATACATATAGGTAGTGATTTGACTCTCGAACACTGAAGTACTCAACACTTGCCAATTTTTGAACAGACCACACTCCGTTTCTCCCTCTCTCTCTCTTCTCCCACTTTCTCTCTCTCTTCCTCTCGTTGAGTCTGAGAAACAACAGAACGACGTCGACCACAAAATCAAAAAGTCTGACAATCCATTCAGGCAAGCCGAATTCCCCATTCCCCACTCGCCTCCCATTCAACCGCAAAACTCAACCTCTCAACCCTCTGCCTACTGCCTACTGCCCCGCCCCTCCCCACCACGTTTTGAACACCCCTAAGCAAAAGCATTCACAGCTGGGCATTGTTGCCCGCTGGCTTTTGAGGGGCAACAACTGATTGAATTGAATATCAGTTTTCAGGTTTTCCAGATTTTCACGTCTTTCACGTTTTACAGTTTTTCTTCTTCTCTTTTTTTCATCTCTTTTTTTTGCATCTCTTTCTTTCAGTTTCAGTTTTTCATTTGCTGCCGATGGCGACAAGCTCGTACTCAACGCTTGGCTGCCATTTGAATTTGAATGGAAATGATTTTACTTGATTTTCATATTTTTATTATGCTCCCAGGCATTTGCCACGTCGCGTCGTCCTTCTAAGCTCCTGTTGTCCTTGTTTTCCTTCTTGTTTCCACTATGCTCTCTCTCTCGCTCAGTGTCTCTGTGTGTCTGTGTCTGTTTCTGTTTCTCATCGCTTGTCTTTTATTTGTAGGTTTTGGGGCGAAAATGTGAAAAATCTGTGAAAATAATATTTGGTATTCTTGGCAAACAGCTTGTTAATGCATTTGTCATTTATTAATTGCTTCACATTTCAATCAAGCTGTGCCACTGTGCCTTTGGGGTGTCATTTATTACCTGAAGTAACCCTGGTAACCCTGGTATTTATCAGGCAATCCTCATGAAACTTGCACCAATGTTTATTAGCCTGTTAATTGTGAGACTTGACAAAATTCATAGCTGCCTCAACATAATTAGGGCTTATATTTATTTTCAACTATTTTGGCTTGAATCGTGCATAGTATTATTATTCTTTTAACAGAGTAATGTTTTGAGGATCTGGTTAAAAAACTAGTATAGCAAATTTGTTGTCTTTAGCCTTAACAGTTGCTGAGTTGAATGAGTATAGTAGATGGTAAGGATAGTCAAATATGGGTAGATTAATTTAACATGTGTTTAAGAGTATAAAACAGTTTTTAGGGCTTTTAGCTGTACAAATCAACTTAAATTGGAATAAATAAAGGATTCTTTAATTATTACAGGGTATATGCAAATTAATTAGGCTATAACTTTTTATTTTTCAACGAATTGTTATCGAATCTTTTAAACATACTAAAGATATATTAATATTTGTAACGTACTTTGAAACTTGGTATCAACTTTGGCTTTTTATTAAGTACATTGTAATTTGACTTTAATAAATTGATAAATAGTGAGAAAATACTTATCCTAACTTATCACAAAATTTCCAACTTTATATATTGCTATAATTAACATTGGTTATAATATCATTTTTCATTCAGATCTAACGTTGAGAAGCAGAAAATCGTTCAACATTTTCTTAATTTTCTCACGTGTTTTGTTTAGTTGTTATTAATGGAAATTCCTTTTGTTTTTTCCCATTTCGTTCTTGTCCAACAATTTTCCAATAAGATGCAGAAATGCTGAAAATTTAGTTTTCTGTGGAAAGAGGAGGTGGAAGAGGAGAAGGAATGGAGAATGGAAAATATGTGTGCTTGCTTCGATTGATTTGAAGCGATTCGAATGCGGGTTAGTAATTTTGGTAATTTTGCAACGTTTATTGGCTTTTGATGGCGTTTCGCCTTGATATACCAATTCCTTTTTGCAATTGCTTTCAAGTTCATTGGGTTCTCTGCCTTTCGGCCACTTGTCCACGCACAGAGGCCTACAACATTTCGCTCTCTCTCTCTCTGCCATTTCTTTCCGACTGTCTCTCTTTCTCTCTATGCGTGTGTAATGGCATGCAGATGTATAATTTAGCGCGAAAGCAACAGCAAAGGGAAAGAGAAAGGCAGCGAGAGAGAGAGAGAGAGAGAGAGAGTGAGAGTGAGAGAGAAAGTGCAATAGAGCTGGCAGCACAGAATATGATTACGTATACGCAATGTGAAAACTTCTTAAAGTTCAAGTGCGCCTTTTATATACGTGAGTGTGTGTGTTTAGGTGTGTGTGTGTGTGTGTGTGTGTGTGTGTGTGTGTGCCTGGTCATTACGCACGTACCACTTGTATGAATGGCCACCACCTGCACCACCCCCAGACCAACCTCCTACCTCCCATTCAACGGCACCCAAGTCAGCTCGTTGAGCACATAAAAATAAATCAAGTTTTTCTTCATTTCCTTTGCCGCATTTCTTTCGCTTTCGCTTTCTCTTTCTCTTTTTGTTTGTTAACTTGTGTGTGTGTGTGTGTGTGTGAGTGTGTGTGTGTGTGCATACAATATGGGCCTTTTAAGATTTTAACTTTATATTGCATACTTTTTTTTCCACTTCCTTTATTTTTTTTTTCGGGGCGACAGGTAAAAATTCAACGCTGACCGCGCGCGTCTTTTACGCGTTTTTTATGCTAACCAAATGAAGTCAAATCTTTATTTTTATGCACACGCACAAGGTGCCACTACAACAACAACAACAACAACAGCGACAATAATAGCACACACACACACACACACAACAAAAAATATATTGTGCAAAATGTTATTAAAGTTAATCATAAATTCTGTTGTTGTCGTCCGGCAACTGTGCAAAATTCAATTGAAAATCATTTTATTGCCAACGCAATAACCGCACGTGGTACACCTCCCCCTCCACCCTTCACCATCCACCCACTACCCTATACCCTGTATTCTTCCTCTCAATTCCTCTCTACCCTGTATACCCCTCTTCACTATATGCCAGCTTCTGCCTACACACGCAGCCTTTTGCCACACGTATGTGCTACGTGTTACCGCTGACGCTGACAATTTTGTGGTGCATACTTTCTGGACAGCAACAACAACACCAACAACAGCAACAACAACAGCAACAACAGCAACAACAACAACTACAGTAACAACAACACCAACAACAGCAACAATTTGCAGCTGCAACAACAACAACTGGCAGGCAACAAATAGTTTCGAGTCTTAAGCTATATTAACTATTTCATTCTCCTTGAATCTATTTAAGCTCCTCTTTCAAAGTTGTTTTTAGAAGTAATATTTTGGGTTATTTATTTATATTTCGCAGACCAGTTAAAAAATTTAGTTTCAATTAATCTAAATTTGCTAAATTCAAATCTTTTACAACCCAAAAGTAGCCTAAAAACAATTCTCCGCGTTTTTTAAACTCAATGTTTTCAAACGTGAATAAAAACGGTTAAAAAGTTGAACAAAATATTGAAGTAAATAATAAATTAATTTAAATTTAAATTTTAAAAATTTAATTGAAATGTTAAAAATAGATTGGCAAATTCATCTATCTATTGATTGATAAATATTTACTCAATTTGCATTTTACAAGCTTGTAAGATAATACAAATAAATGAAAGTTGAAATAAAATTGAGGAATATATTGAATTAAATTAAATTATTTTTGAAATTTAATATACATAGCTACGGATAAAGTAGATTGATAGATGAAATAATCAACTCAATTTATAAAAAATATTCAATTTGTGTTACTAAATTACTACAACAATATGAAACTGATCTTAAACCATCCCACCCTAATAAAATTCTATTTAAATTAGTTCCAATGATTAATAATATTATTGACAAACCAATAATTTACACTAGTATGATAAAAGATTTATATTTTCATCACATTGACGCTTTCACACTTTAGAGTCATTTATAAATTGTAATATTGTTCAAATATTTATTTATTATGGCTTAATCGAATTGTAAAGTTGTGCTTTTTTTTTGTAAATATGTCATATATTTTGTCCTATTTATGGAATTTACAGAGTCTAACGTCAATGCTTTATAAGTATTTCATTCATTTCCTGTTGCATTCGCCATTGTTGTTGTTGTTGGTATTGATAGAGTTGCTGCTGTTGTTGTTGCTGTTGTTGTCTGTTGTTGTTGTTGTTGTTGCTGTTGTTGCCATAACGTTAGCAACACCAGCAACTAGAATCACAACAAAAGGCAAGTTCTGTCCTTGCTCTGGCAGTTTGGCATTGATGGCATTGCATTGACTCTCTCTCTCTCTCTCTCTCTCTCTCTCTATCTCTCTATCTCCCTCTCTCTTTACTTTCCCTCCTCCTCTCTCTTTCTGTCTTTTTCTCTCCCTTTCTCGCTTTCTGGCATGCCTACACCCACCAGACACACAAACATTATTTTGATATTAGTTTTGAAAAGCGCATTACGCGGGCGTGCCTCTGTATGTGTGTGTGTGTGTGCGTGGGGGGCGGGGGAGGTCGTAAAATGGCCGCCATTATTGTCCACATTTGTCACAACAACAAAAAGGGAACAACAACAACAATTGCACAGCACGATATTTGCATGCAAAAGATGCGTCCGCGTTGAAAGCGATTTGTGCAACGTGACGAACGCAATGTGTTTAATATGCAACAACACACAAACAACAACTAGCAACAACAACAACAGCAAATCAATGCGCTGCACAGTGGCAAAAATAGAAACAAATTTACATAAAAAATAAAAGACGATGCCTATCGTAAGAAATAGGTATTATTTCTGCTAAGAATTTATTATTTTGTACGAAAAAAATTAAGTAAATATAAAATAAAATAATATAAATATAAATAAATTAAGCAGAATTCTATCTTGAGGAAAAAATATTCTTGCTTCTAATGGAAAATCCTTTTACTATAAAAAATAAAAGACTAGTCAGTTTTAACTTAAGACTCGCTTTAAGTTTTATAAAGATAACCAAGAACTATTCTAAAAACTTCTTTAGAAAACTAAATTTTTCAAAAAAATAATACAATACGACTGTCTTTGTGGTTCCAAAGTTTTCATAGCCTGGCTAATTTTGCGAATTCGAAAGTCAAAACGAACCACTGTTCGACACAAATCTCCGCATTGAAATCTCTTTCGCTGCAATTTCACCAATGGCACCGTAAAAGCATTTTGGCAATTTGAACACAGCGACAATAAGAAAGTGGAAAATGATTGAAAAACACATTAATGAGATTACAGAAAGCGAAGCATACTGGACGAGCAGATACCCTGTATTCGTGGTTTTAAACTGTACATGAAACTAGCTTACCAGAATTTAGTATTTATCTTTAAGCAAAATTAATTTAAAATCATGAATTATTTAAACTCCCTTTTTATAATATTTGCAAACAATAAATAGAGTAGTTAGATATTTAAAAAAATGTTAAACAGTGGAATGCGCCCAACTAGCGGATACCCTGCAACTATAACTTTACTCATGCTTATATATGTCGATGAAAGCAAATTCATGTTTTGGAAAACACATAAATACTTGAGTGCAGACTGCATGACTATCAGATACTCAGTAATACACAAATACTTACTCTAATGAAACTCTTTAAATAAAAATTTATTGTAATAATCAAACTCTCTTTAGATGTGTTCTTTGTAGAACATGTCATTTGCTAGTGCTGGAAGTATACATTTAACGCTATAGTCACAAATTTCTTTCGCACTCGAGTGTGTAACCCAAATCAAAAGTAAATATTCAATGAAGCAACTGGGTGATGAGTAATTTAATCGAATAATCGAATAGACCGAGAAGCATCTTTCACTTGGTCAGCGTAAGCAAAGAAATGTGAGAAGGGAGGGAGGGAAGGGAAGGGAAAGGGATGTCAAGAGAATGGGGAATGGGTGTTTATTATAACTAAGGTCCATAAGTAATGGGACTAATAACTAACTGGAAACTAGGCGCTGTGGACACTGAACACCAACCTTTTTGTTGGTCAAATCAAGCGTAAACAGACAGATAAACCCGATAAACAAAACAATTAATTGCATTGTGTGAAAGAGACACAAACAGAGAGGCAGAAAGAGAGAGAGAGAGAGAGAGGTGGTAAGAGAGAAAGACACACATGTTAACCCTGGCACCCAAAAATGTGTGGACCCTCTTCTTCTACAGGGCATGTCTTTTTAATGACTATTTTATACACACGACTGACGCTGGGCATACAATTTATTATGATTGTGGGCTTAACGTACAGTTTGGCATGGCACACTTTTCGGTCACTGACTTGGAGATGTTGTCCTGTTCCTGTTCCTCTCCCTGTCTCCTGTCCCGACATTTCCCTTTATCTTCCTACCGCCCTCTCTCTCTCTTTCTCTTATTTTCTGTCTCTCCTTGCTTGCTGTGTGCGTTGTCCTGTCCTATACTGTCCTGTCCTGTCCTGACGTTGTTGCAACTTGTTGTTCGAGCTTTAGCAACGTCTCTCTCTCTCTCTCCTTTTATACAATTTAACGCCTCAAAAGTATTCAACACATATTGTATATGTGCATGTATGTATATGTTAACTCTGTTCATATGGAGTTCATTTCATGAATTGGTATCAAAAGGAAAACGATACTTATTTCTTAAACTTACCCGAAACAGATCATAAATTGAACCCTTCCTTTCGAAAGGTTCGGCTGAAAAATAGAAATAAATACATAAATTAAATATTGTTTTAAAATGGTTTTTATGCACAAATTAAATATAGTTGGATTTTGAAACAGTGGTAAAATAATAAAACCATTCTTAATTTATTTCAAGTTAGATTCCTTATCAAGCTAGGAAGGTTTTTAGTCAAGGAGCATAAGGAACATTTGAGAACCTTTTTTAAATTTTTGGAAGTTGTTAATACCGGATCATTCGACTTATTTATTTATTATTCAGATCTGGCAACTCTGCTTCTTTCGTGTCGTCTTTGGTTTTTAAGACTTCATGAAATGCTTCTGCTTCGTATAAATGTAGTATGTGTGTGCTTCCCTGTGTGTGCGTGTGTGTGTGTGTAGCCCACAAAAGTATGCTACGAAATATGCAACGTTTGCAATTGACTTGTTGTCGTTGTGTTTCCCGTTGTTGTTGTTGCTGTTGTTGTTGTTACACCATAAAGTATGCAACGAAACATGTAAAGTGTTGACAAAGTGTTATTGAGTTATCCCAACTTAACCCCTCCCTCCATTTCACCAACTTTCTCTCTCTTGTTGTGCTCTTCCCTTCTTGATTCTCTTATACAAGCCATAAAAGACACAACAAGAGAGTAAAGTCGGCATTGGTATGCTAATGGAAAGTCATTTGATTGCCAGCTAACTCAGATGAACTACAAGATAAGCTAAAGGAATTGACTTTTGAGGTTGCCCAAGACGTTAGCAGGTCATATGTTTAAGTTAACTGTACTCTATATAGTAACTAACTGTACAGATATATTATTAAATAAATAAATAACTTGGATTTTAATAAAAAGAAATCATTAATTGAGAATCAAGGAATTTTGTGAAATATTTAAAGAAATTGAAATAGTAATGAAAAAAACCAGAAACAAGAAAGTATGTGAATTAATTATAGTATCAATAATTTGATAACTATTAAAAAATCTTGTTATTCAGTGTAAGTAATTATAAGTAATCTCTTTACTTGTTACTAGAGAATGAAATCAATTGAGTTGCAAAATAACAATAATAGTAACGCTTTATAAAAATGGTTTTTAATAAAGGTTGACTATAGTTTGTAATACATGAGTTTAAAGCTGACTCGAAGACTGATTAATTTGTAGATATTATCGATACTATATCAACAACAAATAAAAGTACTCAGATAATAAATAAATAAATTAAAATGTATTTGTTTATTATTAAAAGTGAACTGTTTCTTATTAACATTTGGCTTCAGTTTGAGTTGACTTGTGAAAAACTGGTTTTTGATCAATTATTTTCTTAAAGAATTCGAAATATGCTTTATTTAAATACATCTTTAGTTCTTATTAGCTTAAGTTTAAGCTAAAAGCAATCCTCATCGCTAACTTTAGTATCGATAGATGTTCAATAGATGCAAATTTCTGTAAATTTTCTTGAGTTTACATATTCCTATTATACCTATTATAATTATTCCACATCAAATCATGGCTTAGATTTGTGTGTCGCTTTAGCAGACTTTGTCCATTGATAACACATCTCTAGATCGATTAACATTTGAAAAATGCAACTGCTATATGAATTGACATCCATTTGCAGTGTTGAGCAGTGTACCCAATTTTGTCCGACAGCTCTAAAAAAGTTGTGCATTGAAAAACACGTGAATAGCTCACAAAGCAATGCAAATATCCCTCCCGCGAATCCCAAGCCCAATTGTTGAAAGCCACAATCGTCATGGCGAATAGATGTGGTATATGTAGGTATAGGTATTGGTATTGGGTATAAGGGATACGGATGCGGATACTCGTAGTTCCGGTTGGTAGTGGTGTTGATGTTGCTGCTGCTGCTGCTTCCCGCTGTGGGGCATTGTGAATGGGCCACAACAAGCCGCCAATTACGATAGAAATCTAGAAAATGTGCAAAATCGAGCAAAAATTTGCGACCATAAAACGCGAACCAATTTACATGCAAATCTGTCTCGCTCTCTCTCTCTCTCTGTCTCTCTCTGTCTCTTTCGCTTTCAAACGACATTCAGTGGCTGCGTTGTAACGAGTATCAGGCAACAAATTATCTCAATTTAGCATAATATTTACTGAACTGAACTGCATTGAACCGTTTCGGGGCAAACTATAGAGAAGCAGCGACTGCAAATTCGAGGGGGAAGGGACACCGAAAGTAGGGCAAGAGGATAGCGGGGGAGTAGAACTCTTGGGAGGTAGTATAACTATATATAGTTAGGGTTGAGCAGTAGACCAGGCAGCTGGCAATGTCGCGACATTGGCGGCGTTTCATGAGCTAAGAAATTGAATTGGATTTCAAGTCGTTGTCGTTGTCGTTGGCGTTTGCCATTGTCCTTGTCTGTCTGTATATCTGTGGCTCGACTGCTTGACTTATGGTTCTGTAAAGGCATCACAAAACAGGAGCGGAATATTTGATGCCCTTACCTGAGACACACAGGTGCTTATAAGAGTAAACATAACTAAGGCAGACTTTTTAACTCATTTGAGTAAAGACTAAAATTTGCACCCGGGAAATAAAGCTCAGTGATTAAAAAATAAAAAAAAAATTCTTTTTAGGCTACAAAAGTTAAATTAATTTGCAAAACTTATGCGAGGATGAATACCTGCTCACTATGACAAACAAAACAAAAAGCTTTCCTGCCCGGGTGCAAAATATGACGAGCACTGGACTAGACATACTTGAGTTATTTTGCCTTATCCCGAAAAATTCCAAGATATTCAGTTCAGACAAACTCTACAGCAACTCACATTTCAATACTTTTTAAAATATCAGGACATTCATTACGTCACTATTAAGTATTCAACTATGTGAACCTGTATAACTTCTTTTCTCTTGCTAGACTCCTTCAAATTTATAATAAATTCGCTCCTGTTAGCTTCCTGAATCTAAGGCAGACATTTCATAGATGAGGTTGACATTGTCACGCGTTCTATGTATAGAAAAAAAAAGCATTTCATACCATACCATTCCACTCGATGTCATTTCAATTCGATTGGCATGAGGTGCGATGTTAGATGTGAGCTGACTTCGAGCTGCAAAATTTAGTCAAACTAATGTCGTAAGATTCACAATCGAATGCTGTCTGATTCTGTCTATTCAGCTCAAGGTGAAGACCAGCAAAAAAAAAAATATAATAAAAAGGATAAAAAATATAAAGGAAAAGCGTAACGAAATATTCCAAGAGAAATTGCAAGTGCAAAAGTTTTTCATTACGCTGACATTGGGAGAAATTGCACAGATGATGACAATGACAATGCCTTGAGACGAGGACAAGAATCTAACTCTGATTCTAATTCAATAGCTTAAATTTCAGAAATCAATGAATCAATAAATGAACGAATGAATGACCCATAATTTGATGAAAAAAATCTGAGTTTAGTTGCAAAAAAAATAACGAAGAGAGAGATTGTATATAGTTGAAGCCTGTGCCACAGGAAATTGCAGTCGTTTTCTATATCCTCTATTTATATAAATAGGCCAACGGGGTATGCTTGACTGTGACTTGTGCAATACTGTATTTAATATATTTTAGGCATAGTCGATTGTGTGGGTAACATTTTTTATCATTACCAAAAAGGATTTTATTACACAGCAAGTTAAAGATCTCAAATAGCTTTCGTAAACTTTAACATATTTTAAAGAAAATATTAGTTTCATCTAGATTTTCACAATATTATATTTCCACAGGTTACAGGGTAGGGACAAGCCAACCACACTCTTGTTATGCATTCTTATTTGATACTTTGTCCATTTATAGACCATGTACTTAAAAAGTACAAAGGGGTCTATTAAGTTTGTCAAAAACAACATGAGTACAAAAAAGTACATTTTATTTTCCCAGCTGTTTTTTTATTTTGATATTTATTTTAAGCTTACCAAACTCTCAGTATAAAAATATCTTTTTTTTTAAGGATACGGTTGCAAGATTTGGATTTTACATTTGTTTTTCACTTATTATCAAAAATAAAAGAGATGCATGGTTTTTTATGTTTCAAACAGAATCCCTTTATTAAGATACTGGTTCGGAATTGGTTTGTTGTTTAGAAGCAGATTATCTTTAAGGTTTTGCCGGCATCAGTATGTATAAGTACAGGGTCTCCTACAGTCGAATTAACTCTAGTTTCTTCATATTTTTTTGTGATTGCTCGTTAAATTGTCCAAATATGCAGCTAAAACTGTTCTCGCTGTCGTTACATTCAATAATGCCGGCTATGCATGTGGAAATTGGAAATTAAAAGAGTTGCCTAAACTAAATACGAAAATCTGTTTTCCCTACTTTTTTCTCCCTCTTTCTCTGTCTCTTTCGCTCTACCTTGCGATGTTCTCTCTAATTTTTTTTTTCAATTTACGAACGGAAATCCAAGCAGTAAAGCGCATTCAATCAACTGCTCCTAAACTTTGTTCATCCGGCAACGGACCAAGAACTGGGAGAGAGGAAAGAAGAGTGAGAGCGAAGGGAGGGGGTTATGTATTAAATTTATATGTCAATAAATCTCAAAGAGCAAAAGGCAAACGCGATTCGTTGGCTTTACGAGAAGCTTGTAGCTGTTCTTCCATCTATGCTCAATGCTTTGCAGTCAAGTCTTAAGTTGAAACTTATTAACAGGCGCTTGAAGAGGTCCTGCCACTGGTCTTGGTCCTGGTCATGGTTCTGGTTCAGGTTCTAGTCCAGTTCCAGTTCCAGGTCAGGTCAGGTTAGGTCAGGTCGGCGCTTGAAGGGACATGCCTATAAATCAGACCCTGACACAAACAGAAAACCGAGCTATGAACTCAGACTCAGGACTCTTTATTGGTTGCCCTCAACTCCCATATATTTATGTGTGTGTGTGTGTGTGTATGTGTGTGTGTTTCTGTGTGTGTGGTGAGGGAGGGGGGTTTCAAAAATGCCTGACTAAATTGATAATCAACATTAAATAATGGCGAGCTCGGAAAAATGCAATAGATTTACGCAAAGTTTAATTAAATAACTAGAATGAGGATAGTCTGGATATAGGCGAAAGAGGAAATATTATATAAAGAGTGAGAGAGAAAGAGAGAGAGAGAGAGAGAGAGAGAGAGAGAGAGAGAGAGAGAGAGAAGGTCAATGTACAGAAGAGACTAAAGCGAGAGAGATGGACTGAGTAAGGTGTGAAGAGTTTATTTGGAGGTATTAAATCCAATAAATTCAAAAACAAATAAATAAAATAAATAAATATTAAGTATCTTTCAGATTTGAGTATTTTATTTTTTTATTAATTTATAATATTAACTAAAGTGTGTGAGTGGATAGACCAGGAAAATAACCAAACTCTCAGGTACAGTTATGGAAAAAATAATAGAAACGCAAATTACACTTTTACTTGATGCCTTGTTACCAAGCTTCAACTATAGTAATATGCATAAAACCCACTATGCAAGCAATGTTGATAACGGTGATTAATTATGATCTCCTTTTTGAGCATCTTTCGCCAACAATTTTTGCTGTACGAAGGGATTTATTAGGAGATCACGTGTTTCAGTTGGAAAAAATAATAGAAACGCGCACATGTTTTGGTGAAATTTAGTCCTTTTTTTGGTCAAAACTCAAATAAAAGGTATTGTTTTGAATATTTCGGATAACAGAAGTGTTAATATAGCAACTTGTGGTAAAATTAATGTTTTAATTTGGATATTAGTGTCAGAATGGGTCGTGGAGATCATTGCACAGATGTTAAGTGAAAAATAGTGCTTAGACTGAGGGAAGAAAGCCAATCCATGGCGGAAATCGCAAAACTAATGGAGTGCTCAAAAAAGAAAGTTTTTTCCGCTATCCACTTTGAAGAAAAACAGGAGATCCGGGGCAGAAAGCGAGCAACTTCAAAAAATTTTGACACGAGGCTTCTACGGAAATCCAAAAAGGAGCTATTCCTTTCATCCAGGGACCTTAAAAATTACATGAACGCATCACTTACTAGTCGTACTATACGCAATAGGCTAATAGAGAATGATTTAAAGGCACATTCAGCAAGGAGAGATCCTTTTCTCAACAAAAAGCATGCTGAGAAGCGAGTCTGCTTTGCGAAGAGACATGAAATCCGGAAAAATTGGAGAAATGTGCTTTGGTCCGACGAAACAAAGATAAATTTGTTTGGATCTGACGGAAGGCCCCATGTTTGGCGCCCAAAAAATACTGCTTTCGATCCTAGGTATACAAAAAAGACCATTAAGCACGGGGGCGGTAATATAATGCTATGGGGATGTTTCTCCGCTTGAGGTGTTGGTCCGTTATATTGGATTCAGGGCAATATGTGTGCCCCGGACTATGTCAACATACTTAACGAAGTTATGTTACCATATGCCGAAGAAAACATGCCGTTAAAGTGGGAGCTTGTGCAGGATAACGATCCCAAACATTCGTCGAAACTGGCCAAAAAGGGGTTCCTTGACAATGAAGTGGGTGTTATGGACTGGCCTGCTCAGTCACCTGACCTAATCCTGATTGAGCACTTGTGGGAGTATTGAAAAAGAGGCTGAGTGGTTTTCAAACCAAAAACAAGGATGACTTGTGGGAGAAAGTCCAGGAAGAGTGATACTCAATTGATCCTTCAATTTGCTCCAATCTCGGTGGAGTCTATGCCTCGTAGATGCGCTGCAGTTTTTTAAAAACCGTGGTCACACAATAAAATACTAAAATTATCAACAATTCATCATTAATTTTTCGAAACTAGTTAGATTGGATAAGATTAGTCATTTCGTTTCTATTATTATTTCCAGGCGAAAAACAAAAATTTATTTTAAATTAATTTTTTTTTTTAAACGACTTAAAATAAAGCCTCTTTTGCTTTTAATTATGAAAGGCAGTTGTATTTCTATTAAGGAAAAATTAAAAAATTCAACTTATTATGACATTCTGCGTTAAAAATAAGACGTTTAAGAGAACAATCTGCGTTTCTATTATTTTCCATCACTGTAAGAAAGTGAGAACAGTATGAAAAGAGAAAGATAAAAGTTGAAGCAGTAAAATATAATTTATTAATTTATTTAGTTTTTAGCGGTAACTAAGACTCAACAGAATTCTAGCTTAAATGCAAAAAATATTAAAATTTATTGGGAAATCTGATTTAAATGAACAATTATAATTATATTAAAATAAAAGGACAGTAAGGATAAACATGAATTAAATTAATTTTGTTGGTTTAATAATAATATAAATTGAGTGTTTAAAATTTAAACATAAATAGCCGAAAAGAAAATAAAGAATTAAGCTACCAGAAGAAGAAATAAGAGAGGAAATAGAAAACTTAACAACGAAAGCACATGAAGAGAGAAAAGATGCTAAAGAAACAACTTGTAAAGTGAATGAAGAGTTATAAAGAACATCAGAAATTATAAATGTATTTATTTCATTTCAAAAAACATTTGTTTTTGTATGGAATAAAGTATTTATAGTCACTTAAGTTAATTCATACTCAATAATATTCAAATAATGCTACCGATAATAAAGATTTAAAACATAAGAATAACTTGACCCATTGTAAGAGAAATGAGGAAATGTCTTAACACGCACATGTAAACGCATGTCAAGTGGCTTAAAGTCTTTGCGAAGCAAACTGCCATAGCTTAAGCATAAGGTTTAAAGATACGTGCACAGAGAATTAGACTGAGAGAGAGAGAGAGAGTGAGAGAAAGAATGAGACGGCTGGTTCATAATTTGGCAATTCGTTTTGTTGCTGGCATTAAGAGCTGCTAATTAATCAGTCAATATGCAGCATAAGATACGAGAGGGTTCTACCTTAAACCCTACCTCTCCTGACCCTACACTCCCCTCACCCCCTCACGTTACCCCTTTTACCACCACTACCCACTCACTATACTTTATAGGCAGGCACACGCATAAATCTCAGCTGAAGACAACGCGTGGTATGAGTTATGTCAAATGCAGACTGAGAACTGCCACCAGAGTTGCCATCATTAATAATATTTTTAGTTCAAGTGCTCGCACTCTCTACCTTTCTCTCTTTCTCTCTCTCTCTCTCTCGGTTGGTTAATAAATGGCTCGGGTTCGTACCCCTAACTGATCCCCATTTTGGGACCTCGTTCATCTTGCAATTAATCAAGCAGACAACAGAAATCTGGCAGTGCCTGTGGCCAGAGTTGACATTCTCGGCATTTGCTGCAATTCGATATGCTGACATTGACGATGATGACGATGACGACGATGACGATGACGATTACAATGACGATGACGATGATGGGTTGTGTATTATGTCACCTTCAGTTGGTAACATGCAAAATGCTGTCACTTTAACTGTTTGCATCTGCGTGCGACAGAAAAGTTATAAAGCAGGAGATATATATAGAGAGAGAGAGAGAGAGAGAGAGAGAGAGAGAGAGAGAGAGAGAGAGAGAGAGAGAGAGAGAGAGAGAGAGAGAGAGAGAGAGAGAGAGAGAGAGAGAGAGAGAGGGAGAGATAGAGACTTGGTGAAAGCCTGACCTCTGTCAAAGGTCTAACAAAATTAACGTATAAAACCGCTTTCTTTGCTTAATTTTCATTTATTGATCTTTAAAGTAAATTTTCAAGATAAATTTAAAATTATGTTGCAAAGAACTAAGCTTTCAACCATTTATTTTTTAACAAATTTATTATTTGATTTATATTTTTGTTAACAGCACTTTGTTAACTTAAATTTTTAAACACAATTTTCTCTAAAATTAAGTTCCTCATCTCTCTCTTCTCTCTCTCTCTCCATCTGGTCTTCAGTATTTCCCCAATTTCGAGAGTGTCTGCAATATCTCTAGACTAAATAGTTCTCCCAGCCTCATCAGATTTTTCAGTCCTTTTAACTTCTCTACTTTTTCCATCTTTCTCTATCTATTCTCCCAAAAGTCCAGACTCTTTATTCACCCTTTAGTCTCTACTTTTAAGTCTTCTTATTGTCTTTCCCTCTATCAATTGTTCCTTCTCTCCTGCCTCTGTTCATTGTTGTCTCTAATCTTGAGCCTTTAGTCCTCTAGGGATTATATTAATCATCACAAATAAATAAATACTTCTCAATAGTATTCCAATCTTAATTAATTTGCACTCATCCTACATAAATTTTTATAAATAACCTCCATGTTCACTTTACTTGAACTCCATTTGTTCAATATAAATTGCTTCTACCCTTCATAATTTAACTCGATATGAGTGCTTCGACTATTCACATGTTTATTAAGCATGTTCTTAGGCTGTGGCTTAAAATCTAAATTTATGGCATTTTGATGTGTTAACTTTGACTTTTAGAGGCTTTTCGAAATTTTGGCTAACCAATATAAAAGTAATTCACTAGTTTCAGGCTCTGTAAGCCTCAAAATCATTATTTATTTATATATAAATAGATTATTAACTGAAAATAGAAATACGAAATTCGTTTTTATATTCTTCTTTTTTTTTTTTTGTTGAGCACGTGGTTTATCGATGAAACACACACACAGAGACAGTCGGAAAAAACAAGTCGGTGCTTAAAGTTGTTGGCCAAGTTCTTAGACAACTACATACACGTAAACGAACACGTACACACACACATACACACAGACACACACACAAAAGATGGCCCAAAGAAATTAAATTATTTGTTAGCAGCAAAATTGTTGGAGGACAACAGAATTGAGGGACGTAGAGCCCATGAAGGGCATCTAGAAAAACGAGCATGACAACAAGGACATACAGATTACATAATACACATAAACACATACATATATTTATATATATATGTACATACACTTACACTCACACACACACATATGGGGGCAACAAGTGAAAATCCATTTGTTAGAGGAAATCGTGCAAAAAGCTTAAATACAAAGCTTAAACATAAGTAGCAAGGATCACACACACACATACACACAGCTGACCCGGCAGTCAACCACACACACACACACACACACACATAGCACACACACACAGCTGAGCATTTGGTTATGCATATGTGGAACAGGGACTTGGGCAGAGCAAAGCTAAATGAAGCTGCCTTCGTTTGCCTTTTTACACTCAATACCCATTGAACCTGGGAAAAATGGGTATGCCAAACTGTTCGAAATGCTTAAAAAATTGTAAAAAAAAATGTTAGGGAAACAGAGAAAGTATAAAATTAAAGATTTTAGATATTTACATTTAGAAAAATAAAAACTGTTTTTTAACATTATAGATATTTTATATTTGTATTTCTTTCATTATTTTTAGAGTTGAAATTCAATTAGGAAATTAGATATTATGTGAAATTATTTAAATTAATTACAAGTAATTTAATCAAAATTTTAAATATAAGTAAAAAAATCATTTTGTCAAGCACTTTTTAGATTTTTTTTGTATCTTTTTTTAGAGATGAACTTTAAATCATTTCTTGAGATTGTGGCAACCAATATTTAAGAGTTTAACATATTTTGAAATCTAATTAATATAGCTTTAAATAATTATTATATTTAATTGACAGTTTTAGATACAAAAAATGATCAATTATTGTGCTGTATTTTTAAGACTTTTCGATTTTCAAATTCTATATAATCTGTATGCAAACATTCACAAACTTGCAAACTCTTTACAGGGTATTTGCCATTCGTATATTGATAAACTCAGGAGATTCATTTGTTGCTGTTGTTGTTGTTTCACGTCTTACCTTTTAACGTGTTTTACCGTTCGTTTCTTCTTTATGGCAGCCTTCGCATAAAATGAGCAGCCAAAGACTCTGCCAAAGTAGTATGTAGAGTGCGTGTGTGTGTGTGTGAGTGGGTGTGTATACGCCTCGTCTCCCTTGGGTAAATTTTCGTATTTAAAATATATGACCAAGAAATTTTTAAGCATTATTTTTAAATTTTATATAAGAACGAGTATAAAAATGTATTATTTTTTCGTCTGTCAAAAAGCAATTATCTTGGGTTTTAGTTGGGAAAGAACAAAAGGATTAGTAAAATAAGTTAGTTACATATACATGTAGAAGCTGATTGCTATGAAACTTGGATGATGGGCAGTAAAATGGTGAATGCTGTGTCCAAAACTAAACAAATGTGTGAATAGAGGAGGTTGCTCAAATGGAAACGGATAAAAACAGATAATTACGGATAATAGCAGATAAGTGAAATAAATTGCAAAAAAGAGTAACAACTGAGCGGAGGATAAAAATGAGATATTTTTAGAACATCTGAAGTCTGAGGTTAAAGATAAACTGGATAGCCGCTATTAAGATAAACAGCAATTACATTTTATTTGAGTATAATGTGTGTCACAATAGATCAGATATATACATACGACCGATAATAAAGGTAAATAACTGTTGACAGATAAAAATGGTAATGTGATTAAGTGTACAAGTACCAGATAATTTCCATTGTCAAGTGCATGGACTGATAACAACATCCATTAGTTGAAATAGTATCAAATATATACAGTCATCATTTTTTGGACATTGATAATGTAACTAATTTCGCAGTTGCCTATTAATAAATGTTGATACGATCGTAAATCGCATTATATTTATCGGATACTCGACATCGACCGTAGCCTGATAGCGTTCATATTAAAAATATACCTACAATCACAATTAGTTGGGCATAATTCTAAAATAGTTTTTGGACACTCGTCCAATGTACAAGCCCGAAAAATTATTTTGCTGACTTATCAACGAAAACGTGATATTCAAAAAAAACATTATATTCCTGGTCAACAAAGAACAAAATTAATACGGATATAACTCAAAGTCCCTTTAAAGTAACGCCGTTAATTGTATTTGATAACTAATTGACACTTAAGTGCTTAATTCAACAGCTACAGTGGATAAATAATCATTTATATTGCTCAGAATGTTGAAATCGAAATTATATGTTTTTATCAAATTATGATAAAGACTAAGATATGAAGTTTATATATCTTTATCAATCGATGTGAACTCAGTTATCAGTGATGTGATATTGCCAAAATTTGGTACAGTGGTTGCCTTTAATGGTAGCTTGTGACAGTGGTAAAAGTAAAGCTTTCTGGTCAGTTTTCTTTTATAGCAATCATAACGAGAAGCAGTCGAGAAGAGGCATTTTGTTTGAGAAACATTGTGATTCAGATGAAATCATTCTTAGACTTGTAAAATTAAAATTTCAACATTGTTTGATAGACTCTGTTATAGCAGCAAAATTTCTCAAAACTTGTTAGCTAAATTTTATAAAGAAAAACTTGTTCTAAAAACTTAAAGTATAAAGATTATATAATGCTAAAATAAATTAGCTCAATTTTAGAATGACAGACTACAGTTATATCTAAAAGCTTTCATAGTAAGTAACCCAGTTTATTCGACAGGTCGTTGGTTTTGAAACTCTGATTTACAATATTCTTCAACTTCAAGCATACTTATTTCACAAGCTTAACTACTATATTCCGATTACAATCTGAATATTATATATAATTTGATTATATATTATTAGTACTTTGTTTGCCCATCTGGCAGCCCCAAATAAATGGAAAACGAACATCGCAAAAATCTGCAATTATCATTGAAATTGGCAAAACAATTGTTAATGAAACTTTTTCTTCACTTCTTAGCATATCTGTGTCACTGTGCGCCGGTCAGCGGTCAGCCTGCAAAACTAACACGCCACAAAATTAGCTGCTGCTGATGATAAGATTAAAAGGCATTGGGTATTTAGGCTTTTGCCACAAGTATAAAAAGTCATCGCATGTGTCGCATGTGCCGCAGTTGAACTTGCGTCGGCAGAGGCAGACGGCAGAAGGCAGAAGGAAGAGGCAGAGACAGAGATGATATCCTTAACCTTAGCCTGGTCTGGACGACAGTTTAGATTGTTGCTGCTGATCTTGGCCAGCAGCATCGCGTTGACTCAGCAGGTTGGTATTTTGGACCTGTTTTTTTTTTTTTTTTGTAGTTCTGTTCCCTGATAAGCATTACGTCTAATCGCCAATTGGTTACAGGCTGTTATCGATAATGGGAATTTCTATACGGCTGGCGTTGTGGAATTTCGTCATACAGAGGATGATTGGAGTGCTAATTTAGAGGGATATTTGGAGATTATATACTCGGAAAATGCCAGCTCTACGGACATTATAGTCTTTCCCGAAGCCACGCTCAATAGCATCGACACAGCCAGTTTTGTGCCTGCTCCGGAAAAGAATATAAGTCCCTGTCTGACGGATCCCGAATCAAAATTGTATGCCGAGTATCTGGTCAAATTATCATGCGCTGCACGCAATGTCGGCAAATATGTTGTCATTAATCTCAGTGAGCGAAAACTCTGCTCCGATACTCCAGAGGATACACGTCCTTGTGCCTCGAATGGTTACAATGTCTTCAACACGAATGTCGTCTTTGACCGGAATGGAACTGTCATCTCCCGTTATCGCAAAATTCATCTTTATGGTGAACCGAGGAATTCAACGTTTCTTCCTGAGATCGCCTTCTTTGAGACGGACTTTAATGTGACCTTTGGCCACATGGTTTGCTTTGACATCTTGTTCTATCAGCCCGGTCAGGAGCTTATTCTGGATATGGGAATTCGCAACTTTGTCTTCCCCAGCATGTGGTTCTCCCAGTTGCCGTTTCTCACAGGTAAATGACATTTGTATTTGCCAGGCGAAACCGATTTAAAGGGAATGAGAAAAGTGTTTGATGAAATTTGCACCCGGGCGAGAAAGCTTTTTGTTATGTATGGTTTAGAGCAGGGAGCTAATGAATTCAATAATAGATTCTGCTGTTTGGCAGTTAATGGGAGAGAAGCTTCTAATTTTAAAGGCTCTTTATCTGTTCAAAGCTTTCATGCCCAGGTGCAAGTTTTTATAGTGGTGCATCTTTTTGTGTGGTTAACTTTACTGAACATTAGCCCTACTTTTGTAATTCTAGAAAAAGAAGAAACTTTAATTTAAGGATAATTTTATCTAAGCCGGTTCATAGATGAAAAGGACGTCAAAATAGTTTACCCAAAATTAAGTTGAATTTTTAAATTGTTTACTGAACAGGGGGATGAAAATTAACTGGGAACCTGTTCTTTCACTCCTCTTCACCCTCATCCTTATCATTCTCTCAATCTTTCTTTTAGCTGTTCAAGTACAACAGGGTTGGGCCTACAGCAACAATGTGAATCTCTTGGCAGCGGGTTCAAGTCGCCCAGAGGTCGGCTCAAGTGGCACTGGCATCTATCATGGACAGGATGGAACCATCGTTAGTACGATGCAACTTGGAGAGGGAGAGCGACGTATCTACGCAGCAAAAGTGCCAAAGTATGAAGAAAATATCCGAATAAATCCAAAATCACTGGGAAAACAGTTGAAGGAGATACACATTCCGCCAAACACTGAACAATTCAAAATGAAACGCGATGATGTCGAGAGATATGAGACTGTTTCCTTGGAGTTTTTAATGGATCAAGCTGGAGGATCATCAGTAAATCGGGAGGTTTGTCATGGCCAAATCTGTTGCCAATTTCAACTCCAGTGGAGAATACTTAGCACAGAACTAGCTTCAAATGCCAGCTACTATCACTATCGATTAGCGGCCTACGATGGCTGGCGAAATGAACAAAAAGTTGATGAAAATTATCTACGAAATTGTGGCATCTTTGCTTGTACGGGATCTAAAATTGAGGATTGTGGCAAGTTGGTTGATGGCTTGAAGCCACGTGTGACATTCACTCGTCTCCAAATCGAGGCAACGTATCCCAAGTCTCAAGAGTTTCTATTCACGCCCAACAGCGTGATGGACAATTTGTTACCGCTGGAACCCAAACAATTTGAATGGTCCATGGAGGAGCTTAAAGATCGGTGAGTTAATCGATTAAAATTGTTTCCATTTTTAAAAGCAGTTTTTGAAAAGTTCCTTCTTCGGTTTGTGGGAGGCTTTCAGCCCTAGTTTTGTCTACTATAATTTTCTTACTTCGATTTTTAATCTCATATTTTTCACTCTTATCCGCAGAAATCAGTTGAGAGTGCGTTTTGCTATGGCAAAGTCTTTGGAGCTGCAGAATCTGTTGACCTTTGCTATTTATGGCAATTACTTTGACGATGAGTGCACTTTTGAAAAGAGCACTCCGGAGAAGGATCTCGAGTGCGGCTACGAGCGGAAAGATGATGGTGCTGCCGATCTACGTTTATCCAGCTACATTCTCCTAACTCTGTCAGTGGTGCTGGCAATTCTCTTTAAAGATCTATAGTTGAAACATAATCTTTATATACTTAGATGTGTGTGTTTTTTTTTTCTTTGTAAGTTTAAGAAAGAATCTTTTCAGATTTAAAGGGGGAAATTTTTCGATTTGTAATATGCTCGAGCTAGGCAATTGAAATGATCTTAAACATTTGTATACATATTGTGTTAATATATGTTTTTCTTGGGTAAAAAACTGGTTCCTTTTTGAAGAGATTTGAGTCATAGGAAATTTTAGAATCATCAAGAGTAATTTAGAGCCTAAGATTATAGATAATGAATTTCAATAAACATTGTTTTCTTGAAATTGTCATAATAATAAAATATTATATGTTTATATACAAAATACTGATTTAAAATAGATTGAAAGATTGTAAATAAAAAATGTGCAGTGTATTTTTCAATCAATTTAAAGAAGGGTTTAATTAGGGAAAAGAGAAAATATATATTCAAATCGGTTTCAGAACAAGTTCAGGTCTTTAAGAATGCATATCAGATTAACTTTAATTAGAGAAGCGGATAAACAGGTTTATAAATTAGTTTCAGCGGAATTCGTTCAAAATGTCTTAGACATGTTAAAATTGTGTCGGAATTTCGACTCCGAGAAATTGGAACTACTCGAAATGAACTAAGAAAACTGCCCAAAAGTATACAACTCTTGTTGTTATCATCTACAGGGTTGTTAATCAAAGCCAAACACGATGATAACAGCTGTTGGCAGAGAGATTAGATACAAATCCCATTCAACGCCAAACGCTTTTTAACGATTTCAGTAAAAGAGAGAAGCAATTATCAGTCTGCCTGCAACGTCATGTGTGGCAAGTGGTGCACGTTCCTTCTGTGGATCTCTGTGCTGATTTCCTATGGATTAACAGCCACTTTAGAGTACTATACAGCTGGTGTTGTGGAGTTTCGACCTGCGGTGAGTGGTGGAAATTCAGCGCAATTGCTTGAAGAGAATCTTAAGGCGTATTTGGAGCTAATTGAATCGGCAAATGGCACTACGGATATCATTGTCTTTCCGGAAGCAACATTAAACAGTTTGTTGCAATTAACCACTGTGCCGTTGCCCTCGTCCCATAGTTTGTGCCACACACAATCTGCAGTTGTCACAGAGGTGGCCGAGTTTATGCGACAACTTGCCTGTGCTGCGATTAAGGCACAAACATATCTACTCTTCAATGTCAAGGAGCAGGAGGTGTGCAATCAGCAGGATGTGGAAGATATCGATTGTCCCACTCGTGGCTATCGATTGTATAATACAAATGTGGTGCTCGATCGCAGTGGTGCGATCGTTTCACGTTATCGCAAATGGAATTTGTATTTGGAACCACAATTGAATCACACCGCAGAGCCAGAGTTTGCCATATTTGAGACGGACTTTAATGTGACCTTCGGACATTTCATCTGCTTTGACATGCTCTTCTATACGCCGGCCCAGGAGATTGTAGAGCGTTACGGTATCAGGAATATGATTGTCACCAAGCTGTTCAACTCGGAAATGCCTTTTCTAACCGGTGAGTGTATGCTAATTGCAGGGTATCTGCTAGTCTAGTATGCTTACTCATATCTCTAATCACAATCGCAGATATGTTCTTTGGACTTATAAAGTATCAATATCACTCTTATAGTTACTCCTTATCAGATTCTTTACAATTTATGACTTACATTTCTTCTCATTCTATTCTATGTATATTCTATCTATTCTAGTTTGCAGGGTATATTCTATCTGTCCTAGCTTGCAGGGTATATTCTATCAATCAAAATTTACAGGGTATATTCTATTTATCCTAGTTTGCAGGGTATATTCTATCTATCCTAGTTTGCAGGGTATATTCTATTTATCATAGTTTGCAGGGTATATTCTATCTATCCTTGTTTGCAGGGTATATTCTATCTGTCCTAGCTTGCAGGGTATATTCCATCTTATCTATCACACTTATTGAAACACCTAAACCACATCTACAATATTCTGCTTCGTACTCTTTCAATCTTTCATTATTACTTCCACTCTATAGAAACTATAGAGTAATCATTAAATAACTAGTTTTTGCTAATCACCCCTCTTTCTTTCTTTGTCTCTCTGTCTCTTTCTTGCAGCCAGCCAATTGCAACAGGGTTGGGCGTGGGGCAACAATGTGAATCTGTTGGCCGCTGGAGCAAGCTTGCCACACGGTGGCATCAGTGGCAGTGGCATCTATGCCGGTCAGCGTGGCGCCTTGGTGCGTCGCATGGTCGGGGATTCGTTGGTGGGCGTGCGGCAGCTGTTGGTGGCACGTGTGGCACGTTGGCCCGAGCTGGAGAGCAAGGATGTTACGTTGGATGTGGAGCGAGTGGGGCCGGTGCAACGTCAACTTATGATGTTGCAACAGCCGCAGTTGCAGGATTTTAATACTTGGCAGGTGCCGCTTATCAATGGCAGCTTGCAACAGCAGCGTTTGTGTCACGCGGATCTGTGTTGTGACTTTGAGCTGAGCTTGCAACTGCCACAAACGGAGACGCCAGCACACGACAACGTAAAGTACGAGTATGTGTATCGGGTGGGCGTGTTTGTGGGCCGACGTCGCTATGAGGAGGCACAATACAGTGTCGTCAGATTGTGCGGTCTATTTGCTTGCCACAATGCCAGCGTCGAGAGTTGCGGTCAGCTGGGGCACGAACCGGGGGAGTGGCAAGGTGCGCAGCTGCAGTTCAACATGTTGCGTGTCCGTGGCGAATTTGTGCAACGTCAACATCGCCTGCTCATGCCCAGCACGCTAAGTGCCTCACTCTATGCGTTGCAAGCCACCGAACTCAATTGGACCGTGTTGCAACAACCTGATGCGACACCTGATGTTGTTGCACCCACCACACATGTGCAACTGCAACTGGAAAAGCCACACTCACAGCTCCTGACCTTTGCCATCTATGGCAACTATTTTGATGATGTTGCCGGTCACGGCAGAGGCTCCACAATTTACACTGCCACCATATTTATACCACTGCTTCTTCTTCTTGTCTTCTGGTGTTGCAAATTGTAATTGTCCAGGTTGCAACTGCTACGCGAGTTGAACACGGAGCAAACACTTTGGGAAATTAACTCAATGGTGACAAAATTGTTTACAAATGTAAGAGTTTTTAAACTTCAATTTAAGCCAAAGCTTGCCTAAATAACACACATCGCAACACTAAACAATATTTCTATATATCAATAACGATATTGAGCAAGAATATTTAATAATATTATCTTTAATTTTAAATTAATTGAAAACCCAATTTGCCAATTTTTACATATTTACAAATTGTATTTATTGTCGACTGCTTTCAAGGGAAGTTTAATAAACAAAAATATAAAACATAAAAATAATAAATAGCCAAATTTATTATTTCGGATTTTGTGGAGGTGAATATAGTAGAAAGTCCTTCACTATCTTCGTCAAAACTAGACCGATTTTGATGCGGAATGTCATTTCGAACATGATTTGGTCAATTAATTTATTCTACATTTCAAAATAGTTCAACTCCCAGAGACCTAATTAGTATAAATCAACACTTTTGATTCTGAAAACATCTGAGAACATTCTGAGAACTAAAATCGGACTACCACTTATATCGAATGTTAAAGGGTATGAAATCTTTTTATATGAATTTTAGTGCTTTAATTTTGCCCTCACTTTTAATAAACAATTTTCTTTTTGTGGGTGCTTTAATTAAGCAATAAGTCATGAACGTAATAACATTTTGATAGACCCATTATGAGAGAGATAATATGTGTAGTTAGCATACTAAGTATTTTATATGCCCAAAAATATATTGATGCAAATGAATGAAAATTCTCGTAGTTGTGCGAAAAATGTTATTACTTTTTATTTGAATGCGCAGTTTTATTAACTTGATCCAAAACCATATTATTACTGCAGAATTGATATACATTATTAAACTATATGAGAATATATATCATCAAAAATTCCGATGTAGCAGGTGATGTAGATGTACAGAAATAACCAAATAAATTGAATACTTTTTGTTGGCTGCTGTGATAAAATAATGATACCCTCTGGAGGCATATAATAAAAAGTTAGCTTAATGACAACGGAGTGAGAAGGAGCGTATTCAAGTTAGGCGTGCTTTACTGTAGTCGTATGCAAATAGTGTTGTTAAACGTGATTTATACGCTTTCGTTTCATGCGTTGTGCTCTTTTATGATTTACGAGCAAAAAGTTGTAAAAATTATGAAGACGAAGGGAAGCAGCAGAAGAAGCAGAAGCAGTAAGAACAAAAACGATTTGGTTTTATTTGTCGCCTGGCAGCTCATTAAAACTGATGCGACGCAGCGACCGTTAGCTGCATTGTGTGTGTGTTTGCGTGTGTGTGACTGCACTATGGGACTGCACTTTTCACATCCTTAATTTCAATTCATCAATTACTTAAAAAGTAAACAATATATTAAATTTGTTAAAAAAATCATTAAAATCGGACAACTATATCTTATATGACTCCCAGAGAAACAATCTGACACACTTGCCTAAGCTGATGAAGATCGCACAACTATATCATATAGATTCCATAGGTTAATTGGATAACAAGGGAACTGTTTTATATAAATACAATAATTATTTTACATTTTATTGCAACGTCAGTAGTCGACATAAAATATTTATTTTCATAAAGTAATTAAAATAAATTTAAATTTAACAAAACTACTCATGTAAATCACTTAAAGATTTCAAAACCAAAATAATAATTATATAACAACATGTATTAATAAAATTTTGTAATAAGTTATTGTAACTGTGAACAGTGACAAAATAATTAGTTTCTTATAACTGATAAATAAACTATACAATTGAAAAGCTAATTAGTTTAAGTCACAAATTCAAATAACTAATTGCTTCAACATTTGCAGCAAGCCCAATAAAATCGTATAACTATTAACCTATATTTAGTAGCTTAATTAAACCATTCAAATAAAATGGGAAAAGCTCCCAGTGTATGATATTTGAAATAGGTATATATAGATTTATATTAAAATATATATATAAATTATAAAATTGTTTTATAATATGTAGATCACTAAGTAATTAAACCAGTTGCTCAAATAAGAATTTCCTTATAAAATTGAGAAAAACTCCCATGGTGGGATGCAAGGATGCTGCTGCTGACTTGTTGTTGTTATTGTATTTGGTGTTGCTCTAAAGCTCATAGCAAATTGTAATTAAGTGGCATGCAAGCAACCACACACACACACCCACACAGGAACACTCAGACACACACACACACACACACACAAGTACAGTCAATTTGGTTGGCCAAAATGAATGTTAAATGTATGCAGACTTAGAGGTTCTGGCGGCAGCAACGGGAATGATGTCAAGTTCATGTCATTAAGGTGTGATTAACAAAAATTAGTTGCTGCTTAACGGACACACACACACAACACACACAAACAGACACACACACACACACACACACACACATACGCATGATGGAGCAACAGTCTGTGTGTGTGACTGGAAAGTCACTGCCTCAGTCACTGCCCACTGCTTTAGTCACAGCCTCCAACACACACACACACACACTCACACATACACAGGTGTAACAGGCGCAACACATGAATGCCAACGTCAACGTTAACGTCAACCTCGACGTCGCTGCCAAAGTCGACGTCTCAGCCAATTGGTCGTGCAGAAAAGTTTCATTCATTTCAACTGTTGCTCCCCACTTGTTAGCACATGAGACTGGAAAGCACTGGACGAAGTGCTGTCTACGAAGTAAACGCGAAGCGACGACATCGCACAGTGGGGCCAAAAGCTATGCTAGCCACATTTAAGCAGCATTGGAATTTTAGCCAATTTTTTAAATTCTATTTATTTTTAATGTCTAACAGTGAAACTCGGGCCTTCAAAATGTATAAATTATGTATTATATAATATAACGATTAGAAATATTCCAGAAGCTGTAAACAATTTCCTAAGCTTTTGGAGATCTTAAACATAAGATAATATCTTCAAAGAAATGATATTTTATCCTTCTATTTATTTATTTGTGAAAAATGATATTGGACCATTTTATTTTGGTTTTTGATTTTGTTGTCAAAATACTTTGAGTATTATTAGATGTGTTTAATATTTAATATTTAATAATAAAAAATAAATTAAAAACTCTTTGAAATATAATGTATCATTAATTTCCTTTGTTTAACTATTACATTAAAATTAATAAACATTAAAGAAGTTCGCTAAAACTTTACAAATTTGATTACACTTCAAGTAATGTTCGTTGCGCTTGAACAGCTATTTGAACCACTGTGCGATGCGACAACGACGGCGAATGCCAAAAAAAAAAGCTTCCAAGCTTTGGAGACCGATTGTTCACCTGTACATATATACATTTGTACGTATGTACGTACAAAAACCGCGTGCGTGTTTTGTGTAGAGTTTTTCATTTTGGTATTTCTTTATTATTATTTTTTTGGAACGTCATGCGTAAATATAAGTGTGTGTGTGTGTGTGAGTGTGTGTGTATGAGTGTAGACTGCGTTATATTTGCATTAAATTATTCAAGACCAAAATGTTTTATGAGCAGAACAGATCCGAAGCTTTTGCTGCTGCTGCTCCAGCTGCTGCTGCTGCTGCGCTTTTGCCAGCTGAAATGCAATTAAAAAGCGCAGCGACGTCGACAGATGCACGAAGAGCTTTATGTTAACTTCGGCTAGCCGCTGCCGACGTCGTCGTCGTCGTCGCTGTCGACGCGTTGCGTGAACGTCGTCGCCGTCATCGTCGTCGTCGTAGGGAATCGTTGTCGTCGCATTCTGCGACAGCTTTCGGCGCGCGTTTAACATCCAGTAGGCGTTCAGCCTCCGAGCGGATAACATTGCGTTGTTGTAGTTCTTGGAGTTTCAGCCAATTCAAACTTATCTCAAATACCAAAAATTTGAAAGCAAACGTTCGATTCGGTTTTGAGTTCGATTACGAGTACGAGTTCAATATATATTTCAATCGCGCAATTATCCAGCTAGAAATTAGCCACATTTTTGAACAAAAAAGAGCTAAAAAGACCAACCAAATAGACTCCATTCGAAAAAGTTTCTTTCAAAAATTGTGTGTTTCGAAAATTCTTTTTTCGTGTCGGCCCGCGAATTTTGTTATTCAAAAACATTAGCAAAAAAATCATTTATTTAAATTGAAAAAGGAGAAATAAATAATCACATCTATATTTTGTGCGTTTTTTTTTGTTGTCTTTTTTGTTGTTGTTTCTGGTGCAAAAAAAATATTGAAAAAGTTACAAAATACAGCAAAAAAGTAAAATTTTTTTCCTGTTGTTATTGTGACTTGACGGTGCAAAGAGAGAGAAAGATAGAAAGAGAGAAAGAAAGAGAAACAAATTAAGTGTGAAGAAAGAAAGAAAGAAAGAAAGAGACAGAAGAGTGCAACTTCAGCAAAGACCAGGACCAAAAAGAGCCAAAAGGTAAATGCAATTCTTTTAATATTTATATTCGCAAAAATTAATGATTATGTGAGTGCACATTTTGTGAATGAAATGTGAATAAATGATATGCCGTTTATTATTTACAAAGTATTCAAAGTTGAAGGTCAGTGTTGGACAGTGTGCAATGTGTATACAAAGTGTGAACTAATTAAAAATGAATCGAATCCAACAGAGTTGAAAAATGTTTAAGAATTGAAACCAAACGTTGTTTTGGGACAGTTACCTTGGAGGCTTTAATCAACTTGAAGATGCTGTTTGATTCGCTTTTCGACTTTCTAGATTTTAATTCGATTTTAATTGAAAGATTACGATTTTTCCTTTTTCATTTTTTTTTTGTGGCCTTGAACTGGATTTTCGAGTGTTATTGAGAAAGTTATTGATTCGCAGCTTTCTTTTCAACAATTACAACTTGAGTTTTTTAATTGCAAGTCTTTGAGAAATCGCAAGTGTAATGTAGTTTAATTTACTTTGAGTGAAATCATAAAAATGCTAAATATTTGAAGCACTTTCAGGAACTGCTTTTTAGTTGTGTGTTGATTCTCAAATTTTGGGAACTGCAGAAATTTCTAGTGCAATTTGTGATTAGATTCTTTTTATTACTTGTGCAGTTTTCTGAAAGTTGTAAAGTTTTAATGTCTGTGGCTTTATAATTAAGTTTTTATGGGAAAACTGTTTTGACAATTTCTCATTTTAAAGTTTCTCAGTTTTTGCATTTAATGCTCCATCGGAGTAAACTATCTCTGGAATATTTATCATAGCTAAAAAAAAGGAAAAGAATATATGGTACAATATATTTGAGCTCAATTTACTGTCGAAGTATCAAGAATTTTAAACAGATTACAAATACGTTTTAAAAAGTCTGTTGGATTTTAAACTGTATTTAATTTGCAATCAAAATATTTCTTTACTAGAATAATCCTTAAACCTTAAATATATTTAAAATACACATTTTCAAGTGATTGTAATTTTCCAAATATAACAGGAAATACTTTTTAAAATGTATTTAATTTTTAATCAGAGTATTTAATAACTGGAATAATTGCAAAACCTTAAAGGTGGCTGTTTCTTTGAATATAAAATATATATTTGAGCTCAATTTGTTAACCAAGTTTCAAGGATTTTCAAAAGAGATTGTCATTTTCCAAACATAACAGGAAATACTTTTCTGAAAGTTGACATCTGTTTCCAGCTATCCACTTCCTTTGCTTGAACAAATTCGTTTAAATTTTGTAATGCAAAGTTTGTTCATCAATTTTCAACATTACTTCATTATCCTCATTAGTTTGGTTTACTTCTTGTGCCACAAAAATATATAAAAGAAGAGAGAGAGAGAGAGAAAATGAAAGAACAACAACAACTCAAGGGTCTTATTTTCCACTCAATGTGTTTTCTCATCTTTCTTTTTAACATTTGTGACCACCAGCTACTCCTCTTCCTCCCCCTTCTGCCCTCCTGCCCTTCCTGCCCTTCCTTCGCCACAAGTTGTATGACTTTTGTCGTTTTCGCTTTGTGTCAACCTTTATTTGGGTACTTCCGGTTTCAATTCTCCATTGGGAGGAGAATGAATCCAACCCGATTGCAGTTTCTTATGGCTTTTTCCGGCTGGAAACAGCTGCTTAACGGCCGCTGGCGCCATCTGTTGTTGGCAATTGTACGTTTCATTCAATTATTTGTTTTTCGCATATTTACAATTTTCATCTCTACAGATTTTCATCATATTTTTGCCGTGTCTTTTTCTTCATTTACTGCCTACAGCTTGTGGCTCAATATTTCAATTGGCACGTCAGTCAATAATTTATGTACATTTGCCAACTGTGCGTATGATTAATATTTGAAAATATGCGAAAAATATCAAGCGAAACAACACAAAAGATGAAAACCTATCTGGAAAATTGGAAAACTTATCAAAAAGAACACGCTGGCATCTCGAACGAGGCAAAAGCATTGTTTGTGCCTTAATTATTGGCCAAACGGCATTAAATTTTCAAGTATTTACTGAAGCTAAACAAAACACAAACAACAAATACACACAGATAGACAGACATACACACACACACACACACACACACACGCGCACACACACTGATCGAACAGGAACAACAAAAACGATTGAAGAAACAAATTCTTTTGTTCGTTGATTTTTGGCGATTTTTGCGATTATTCACTAAATAAACTCGAACAACGGCAACTGTTGCTGGATTTGTTGTGCGAGACGTGTGTATATGGTGTGTGTGTGACTGTGTGTAGACCATGTGCCAGTTCAATTTCGAGAGCATGGATCGTCCATATAGAGCGCGTCTCCAGCCAATATATAACTATATATATATACCATCGAACATTTAAAACTGCAAGACATTTGCCAATTGCCCGTATCTCGTATATGTCTCAATACATATGCGAGGGCTGTTTGAATAATAGCATAGAGCATAGTCGAATAATAATTTAACAAGAGCACAATGAGCTATTGTTTTAATAAATATGTCAACTATTTCTGTATTAGTTGATTAAGTTAAGTCAATCAATTACCTAATGAAATGATTTAAGCTTGCTACATTAGTTTTTAGGGATATTTTTGTAGCTCTTGATAATGTGAAACACATAAAGTTATAAATAAACTAAGGGTTTAAAAAAGCGTGCATATTTGGAGGATTTTTAAAATTAGACCCTGTACATTAAAAAAAGTACAAATTGGTCTGTTGGGTTGAAGGAGGCGTGGAAGACCCCATAAAGTATATTTTTACTTTAGCATCAATATTGCGTTCGTTCAACTAACTTTCTTATGTCGCTTTGATATATTGTATTGGTAATGAGTCTTAGAAAGTGGGTGGAGTATATATGTTACTATATACATTTTCAATATTTAGCTTCTTACTCTTTCCATGAAGACTTAAAAGTTTCAGTTCTAAGTTCAGTTAATAAAGGAAATGTATTACAAAGATGTGTTCAGTTAGCATTAAAAATTAATTATTTCACATAAAATTTAAAACTGAAAAATAAGTGATGGATAATTGTTTCTAATAAAATTCCCCACATTTTGGGTTTCAATTATATGACAATACTTTTAGCATTTTCCCCATTCAATTATATATATTTTGTATGTTCCTCATATATCTCATAAATTTCTTCGCTTACTTTTGTGGCAGCCCTCGCGTTTAAATATATCTATATTTATATCAAAATATCGACTTTGTACATATAATCGTATTGTATGCGGGCTAATGAATTGATTAGAATGCCGCCAGCATATTTACATAAACAATTAACTAATTGTTGTTTTTGTGCTTTTGTACAAATGAACTTTAAACCTTACCAAAAAAAAAATCCAAAAAACAAATGCAAAGAAATAACAACAATTTGTGGAAAAATGCGCGTAGAACATTTTTCAAGGGAATGAGAACGCGAACACGAAACACGAAACGGAACAACAAATTGAATTAGCGGTAAATGTAATACGCACAAAAGCAATAACAAAAGAAAAGTATAGAAGAAATGCCAAGAATTGTGTATCCAATTGTATATAGTTAGTACACATATTCCGACTGTATATATGTCGATATATGTCCGATAAACGGACGGAAGGACGGACCAAAAGTCCCCCTTCCCATCTGCATGTAAACAGCAGCAAGCCAAAGGTAACAAATGGCTTTTCAAATAAATTAGCGGGCGGCAATTGTAAACACAGAGAAAGAGAAAGAGAGAGATAGTAGTGAGAGAGAGAACGTGAAGGAGAGAGTGAGGGAAAGAGAGAGAGAGTGCATTGCACTGGTTATAGCTGGATACACATGGGTTGACTTTAACATTTTCTTACAGCTAATTGACAACTTATTTGATCTAAATTTAGTTGATTTCTTGCATTCAGAAATATTTATTAATTTTCATTTCGATTTACATTTCTGTACAAAAAAAACAACATCTACTTGCATATTTATAAATAAATTGTACATAATTATAAATAAATGCAAACTTTTCCATTTCAAAGAAAATGTTGAAATAAATAGCTTTACTGTTTAGTGATCAGTGGAAAGTGGAAAGAAGTCTAAAAAAGACTAATTTTTTAGCAAATAAAATCTGATAAAAAGAACTGCTGTTTTTCCCATGTTAAATAACATTTTAGCATATTAATTTATTAGGAAATTGTAAAATCAAATCAATTGTTGTGATGTTCTTAAACATTTCGTTATAATACTTCGAATCTAATAAAATTTCCTGAAATGTTACTAAAGATGTTCTGGCTATATGAAATTGTGAATTCCTCGATTTGATTCAATTTTTAAATGTTATACTGAAATACACAAAAATAAAAATATAAATAGATGGCAATCAGATCTATATTTTTATTTAAACTTACAAAAAAAATCGATAAAAAAAGCAATTTTTAAAAACGCTAGAGTTGCGAGTGTATTTATTTAATTTATTTATTTATTAATTAACAATAAACTCTTAACTGTCCGCTGTTTTTGATTTCCAAAAAAGATAAATTTAACGGGGAAAAAGTTATTTTCGCAATCAGTTGATTAAGACTACAAGAATGTTTTATTAAGAGAGCTCTAGTTGTATTACGTATACTTGATTAATTTAATAAGGATATAGTATCATTGCCTTTGTTTGATTCAACAAATAAAATACACTAATGTCTAATGTACTTCATCAATTTGCCTGCATCTCTCTCTCAAAGAAATAATTTTTTATAAACTCAGTACGACGTTCTACAAATTTGAAGCTTCATCAAAAGTCATAAATCGCATCATTTATAACAAACACTAAAGAACAAATTTAAAACTATCAAAACTATCTGGTAAATATGTTAGTGTATTTGTTCACGTTTGTATGCAATGCTCTATATGAGCTGCATTTTAGTACTAAGGTGTATTTTGAGCTTGTGTGTAAATGAGAGGTGTGTAAACAATAAAATATACTTGATAGCATTTATGGAAAAGATAAAAAAAAACTTTGTAAGTTTGCAAAAAGTTCAACAGCTTCAAAGAGCTAACAAAAATGTATTTGTTTGTAATCAACTAAAAGCGGCAGACAAAAAAAATATTCAAATTTAAATTGGGAAATAAAATTGTATAAATACAAATATAAATAAATTCCCGCTGTCTGTGATACATTTATTCAAAACTAGGGGGCTTGCCCTGCTCGCTTCGCTCGCCAACCCCCGGCTCGCTACGCTCGCTGAAATCTCGGGGAAAATGTGAATTGAAAATAGGAAACAATTCTTACAGCTATAGCCAGACCTTATGTCATTTCTAATTAGATAGCGGGAATTGCAAATTCAATTTTTCCCTGTAGTTGGACTTAAGATAATAGTAATAAGTAGTACTTTATATAATACTAGGGGTTTGCCCCCTGCTCGCTTCGCTCGCCAACCCCCGGCTCGCTACGCTCGCTGAAATCTCGGGGAAAAATGTGAAGTGAAGACCTTATGTCATTTTTAATTAGATAGCGGGAATTGTAAATTCAATTTTCCCTGTAGTTGGACTTAAGATAATAGTAATAAGTAGTACTTTATATAATATAGAGAATTTACATTTTCGCTGCTCGCTGTTTTAAAGTTTTCGCTGCAATTGGATTATTGCAGCAAGAGCGAGTAACAGTACCATATACTGAAAATTGATTTTGAAAGTCGCAACACTAATGAATCGTAACACCCCCCCCCCCCCCCTCCTCCAACCCATCCCCCAGTCCATCTTCTTTTGATTGTTTATTAATAGCATTAAAAGCCACTGTTCCTATGGCAGCTATACGATATAGTGATCCGATCTTGACCAAATTTTTACAGAATGTTACAATGAGTACGAAATCCTTAATCTGTGAGTTTGGTTGAGATATCTCAAAAAATAACAAAGATCTTCATACAAAGTTTTAATTTGCATCTGGTTGTTCCTATGGCAGCTATATGATATAGTGACCCGATCTTGACCAAATTTTCTTAGGATGTAGCAGTGAGTAAGAAATACATAATCTGTGAGTTTGGTTAAGATAGCTCAAAAAACAAAACAAAATTTCATACTAAGCAATTTTGACCTTTGACCCCCATTTTAGCCCCTTCCAGTGGGGATATCAAAAAATCCCGTCTTATTGCACGATAATTATGTCTCAGCTATGTTGTGTAAAAATTTCATCTCAATATCTTGAACCGTTTGGCCTACAGCGTGATGACTAAGTCAGTGAGTCAGTGAGGACAAAGAGTTTTATATATATAGATAGAGAATTTACATTTTCGCTGCTCGCTGTTTTAAAGTTTTCGCTGCAATTGGATTATTGCAGCAAGAGCGAGTAACTGTGCCATATACTGAAAATTGATTTTGAAAGCCGCAACACAAATGAATCGTAACACCCCTCCCCTCCACCTCCCCCACCCCTTGTCCATCTTCTTTTGATTGTTTATTAATAGCATTAAAATCCACTGTTCCTATGGCAGCTATATGATATAGTGGTCCGATCTTGACCAAATTTTCTCAGGATGTAGCAGTGAGTACAAAATCCATAATCTGTGAGTTTGGTTGAGATATCTCAAAAAATAACAAAGATCTTCATACAAAGTTTTAATTTGCATCTGGTTGTTCCTATGGCAGCTATATGATATAGTGGCCCGATCTTGACCAAATTTTCTCAGGATGTAGCAGTGAGTAAGAAATACATAATCTGTGAGTTTGGTTAAGATAGCTCAAAAACAAAAATTTCATACTAAGCAATTTTGAGCTTTGACCCCCATTTTAGCCCCTTCCAAAAAATCCCGTCTTATTGCACGATAATTATGTCTCAGCTATGTTGTGTAAAAATTTCATCTCAATATCTTGAACCGTTTGGCCCACAGCGTGATGACTAAGTCAGTCAGTCAGTCAGTGAGGACAAAGAGTTTTATATAGATTAAAACTGGGACTAAATACTGATTTAAATAAAATAAATTAATTTAAGTAAATAAATAACTTAGATACATATTTGTATAAACAGTCAATAGAAATACATTTTTATTCAAATGGTTTAAAAAAATGCAGTAAGCTACAGTGGAGCAAGCTCGACAGTAGGAGACCCAGTACTTTTTGAGAGCAAAGCGTCCACTATAGATTGTTCTTCAATGTTCCCTACCATGCAGTAGATGGCGCCACTACGAAATAAGTTAATTAACACAGAGGTCGCTAGCGTCTCTTCTTCTTCCTTTTGCCCGTAACATTGTTAGTTGAATAACTTCCGCGTTTATCATCCGATTGGAATGAAATTTTCTGGACAGGTTTGGATAATAGTGTATATTATATGTACCAAAAATCAAGGGGCTAGCATTAAAGGGGCTTTTGTAATTCGACTTCGAAATTTTGTATTTCAATTTCCAGGGCGGAGGGGGGCGTGGCAAAAATCTAAAACAAACTTGATCAATGGGAGATATAGATGAACCTACATGCCAAATTTGGTGTCTCTAGCTCTTATAGTCTCTGAGATCTAGGCGACACAAAAAGGGACAGACGGACAGACGGACAGACAGACAGACAGACGGACATGGCTATATCGACTCGGCTGTTGATGCTGATCAAGAATATATATACTTTATGGGGTCTGCCACGCCTCCTTCTGCCTTCTTCCTTCAAACTTAATAGACCCATTTGTACTTTTTCAAAGTACTGGGTCTAAAAATATATAGTGCATATATTCATGAAATTATTTAGAGTAATCATTAAATTTATTTTTTTGATTCATATTTTATATTTTTGTATTAATTATAGTTAATTAATATTGATTCATCATATTAAATTAATGTTTGCAAATGTTTGAAAACTACCCTCGCAATGCGGCTGCATGCAAGTGCAGCGGTTTCTGATGCAAGCGGTTCCAAAAATGTTGTATATTTTTTGTGGTTATCATACCCTGTACATTATTCAAAGCAGGCATAGCTAATTATATTCGTGTACATATAATTAAATTTTTAAACAAAATTGTGTTGTGGAAGAATAACAAACAAAATATTGATATTTCTTCTGAGTAATTTACAGGGTATACTCGGACAATATTAGCTTAATAAGTATGAAAAAAAATGCGATAGAACTAAAAATAAGTAGTTGCAATTTCATTGACAAATCTCTAGCTTAACTAAAGCACTTGCTTATACATAGGGTATTTGAGAATGCTGTCTACCCGCTGTACTTGATTTGCTTTGATTTCTTTTATTATATTCTTTTCCTTTTTTTAGTTTTTTTTGTTGTTTTTTGTTTTTTTTTTTTGGGAAAAGCAACGATCTGAAGGACGTTGCCACCCCACGTGCATTTCAATTAACGTCCCATGTGGGTCGCCGTCCAGTGGAGAAGAGAAGTTCAGTTGAATGGCGGTTTGCGAGGGGAGGTTAGAGGGGAGCTCGTTGCGTTGCGTTGCGTTGAGGTTGCCCGAGAGGCAATTCATTAATTACACAATTAGAACTTGCATTCAATGGGCGGGGCTAGGTTACAAAATAACGTGGCAAAGGGGTGGTGGAGGTGTGGCAATGGGGCAGCTGCAATGCACCTCGTGGAAAAGGTTATATTTTTTCACTTTTTCTTTTTTTTTGTTCGGGTTTTTTTCATTCTATCTTTTATTCTCGTTTATTTTTCTGTTCTTTTTTTTTTTTGGGTATGCAATATTCAGAATGTTTACCTTGAAATATGCCATGTCATTTGGTGAGTGGAGTCTCCCTCGTTACTGCCCATCACCTTTTTTTTGCCCATCTCATGCCATGAAACAAGTTGGAATACTCTCAATGGAGCTGCTGTCTGACAATTGAGTTGCAACTCAGCCTCAGCTTCAGCTTCAGCTTTAGTTTCAGTTACGGCTTCAAAACTCATTCAACTCAGATGGTGAATACACTCTCATGCCCCACAGTATTGAAATAATGAGGCTACTTTTGGAACGAGTATACAATTCAGAATTGATGAATTGAACTGGGATTTTCCAGTTGTAAATTGGTAGTTCAAATCGGTAACAAGATGTTTACTGAGCTGCCAATTCACTTTTGAGTACTGGCAGTTATAAATTGATACATAACGAGTACTTAACACATTAATTGAGTAGCTTACTCTTTGAACTACAATTGCCTGAATCATTAATGTTCAATTCTTGTATTCTTGTAGGGAATTTCATATTATTAGGTGCGTCTAAAATTTGTATAGACATTCTCTTGTATAATATTTGTACATGCTTGTGAGCTACTATGTAAGCTTAGTTACTTTCCGACAGCTCTCGTTAGCTTATTACTCGTTGCTACCAGTAGTTAACTCTTATTTTTCATTTTAATTAGCAGCTCTCGGCACTTTTTCGACTCTTCAACACATAAGTAATTTTATCAAATTGTAGCGAGTGACCATTTACTGCTTAGTTGTCAATTTGTTGTGGTCATATTCGTCCGATGTTTAATTCCAAAATAAATCTCCACATTCACAATGAAAGTTATAGCTTACTCGTAGATAATTTACTCGTCGAATCTGCACTTTTGCTGCTACGAGTATGTCTTTTATCATAATTAAATCATTCTGATTGCCTGGGTAACTCAAGTCTTTTGCAAAACAGAACACAACACAATTACTGGATGTGTCGATTATAAATTTACTCGTTAGTTCGATACACGTTTCTCGTTAGAGTTGTAACCAGGACCAGAAGCATTTGTCTGCACCACTTGAGCTTTGCATTCACTTGCACTCTGATAATCATTTGAGACAGACACAATCATAAAGCTTCTTCTTAACTATCTAAAGGGAGTCGAGTTTCTGTTTTAACCTTGCTGACCAACGAGTTGTTGTTGTTGTTGTTGTTGTTGTTGTTCTCGTTGTTATTGCAGTTTAAAATCTGTATGTGTGTGTGTGTGTTGGTCTCAGTTGGAGCTGCCTGGACGACATTTTGTCTTAGCAAATTCAATATGGCAGCGCATTTCCGCTTGTAGTTAAATGATGCAACATGCAGCAGGGTCCCATTTTGTCTCTCTCTCTCGCTCTCTTACGCTCTCTCACTCTCTCTCTCCCCCTGTTGGTGCCTTATCCTGTTACTATCCATGTCCATCTCCATGTTGCCATTGTTGTGCATTGGACAGCATGTGGACAGCTCTGCAGTTGCCTTCACCTATGCTTCCCTTCCTCCCTACCATCTCTCACCACCCCGTTGGACAATACCAGCCCCCTCTGGTTTATTCCACATGCCACAAGCTGGAGCATTGGCATTTTCTTGTTTGTTGTTTGCCGTTGCATGTGCAACCATGTGTAACTGTAACTGTAGCTGTAACTGTAGCAGTAACTGTAATTGTAACTACCTCACCCCCATCCTCAAGCAAATCCCCTCTTCATTGAACCCTCCTTTCTTCTTTATCCCTTCTTCCATCTCCAGCTCATATGCAATTACATTTTGTGTTTATTTGCGGCTCCAGCTTCAATGCGAAGCCTGCTAAACTTTTGCTAAGCTAATTTTCTTGCCTGTTGCCTGTGTGGAAAAGGCAGCAGCCTGGCGAAAGGAGATGGGGAGTGGGTCTGGGTGTGTGTAAAGGCAGGGACAGGGGCAGTGTACCAAAAAGGGGGGGGAGTGCTTATCGCGCACGCGTTTTGTTAACCGCGAATACATTTTAATTAGCAGCTAAAATATTCAAACTCAAAATTGGCCTTTGCCCGGGGGAAATTCCCCCTAATACCATTCCCTCCCCTATCCAACTACACCTGTGTGTAGCTCTGTGTGTGTGTGTGTGTGTGTGTGTATGTATGTATGTGTGTGTTGTGTTTGTTTTGTGCGCCAATGTGGAAAAGTTTGGCCCCCTTACAGCCTCTCAGTTCAACCATCAAACATGGGGCTATGAATTTTTCAAGCATGACTCTTTAGAGGGCGACTCTCCATCTCCATCTCTATCTCTCTTACTCTCTCACTCCCACGCTATGAAAATATGTCAACGAAATGTTTAAAGTCAGAGGGTCACCATACAATAGGTGGCGCCACTTGGCAGACAGGCAAGAAGGCAGCAACCTCATGAATTTTAATTTGCATTTCTCAGGGACGACGACGACGATTTTATTGAAATGTTTTCGCTTTTCTGTTTTTTTTTTTTTTTTTTATTTTTCGGTAAAAACTTTTGCGCCGCAGATCAAACAAAATGCGCAAACATATTTAAGCAACTATTTCAGGAAATGGCCACAGATATCTGTGGATACAAAACTTTAGCAGCTACTGTGTGTGTGTCTGTCGATTTCTCAGGTAACTTCAAAACGAAACTTGGCGAAAAGTGCGAAAAGTTTTCATTTTGTAGACTGTTAATTAAATTTCAAACACATGCACAGAGCAACACAGAAAGAGAGAGTGAGAGAGAGAGAGATCGAGAGAGATAGAGGAAAAGTGTGCGAATGAGAGGGAAGTATTTTTCATAATTGTGCAACAGCTTTTCCTCCCCTTCGTAATGGATAATGCGTTGGCAAACGCATAAAATCTGATTAATTATACAAATGTAAATGATATGATGGAGCAGAGACGTTGCAGGGAAAGGGCACACATGGCGTATGCTTAATGCTCAGCCAGCCACACAGTCACACAGCCACACAGGCAGACAGACAAACAGACAGACAGACAGACTGACAGTCGGCTTAGTCTGCAGTCGGACAGACTAAATTAAAATTATATTACGCGCCGAGTTGAATGAAAATCCTGTTAAAGGAAACGAGACTCTAAAGGATTTCAAGTCAAAGCTGACGAGTCTGTGGCCTAGAGATACAGATACAGGCGATAAAAAACACTGCACAAATCGACCAGAAAAAACTGGAAATAAGCTGGAAAATATGAAAGTGGATAGTGTTGATATTTAATAAAAATTAGTAGTCGGAAATTAATCTTAAACGGCTTTTTTAGAGACTTTCCTTCACATTTAATGCTTTAATTTCTTTTATTCTTAAATATTTAAACTATTAAATTTGCTAAAAAAGTTTAAAAATTAATTACGTTTATTTTATTTAATCAACATCGGAATTTATAAAATAGATGTCCCAATAGGAAATGTTTCGCATATTTTCCGGCTAAAGTAGTTTTATCCATATAAAGGATAGATTGGCAACACGGATACAAATACACGTGGCAAAAGTATCTTATTTTCGTATCTCTATCCGCAACTTAGTCAAAAGATATTTTTGCTGTCAGCTGCTTGGCTTGGTGGTATGTGGCATGTGGCATGTGGAAGTGGCATGTGCTCTAGCTCTACTGTGTACAAACTTGGCATATGAAATTATTTCTATAAATATCTTGTTTCATTTTCTATGCTTGTGTGTCAGTTTCCATTGTTTTAATGTTTCATTGCCACTGTTTCTTCGTTAAGTGGTCAAAAATAGTATAATGCAAATGATAATAAATTTTTCTGTGTTACATTCCCTTGTTCCAATTACAGTTTTTCTCACTTTTTATAGTACATATTTATATTTTATTTTATTACTCTATTTTTTGACTCTTTTTCCATATTACATTGTTTTACTTCAACACAATATTTAAACATTATTATATTGGAAATGATATTATTATATAATCGCTTTTTCTATGTTCCATTCCATTGTTTCAATTACAGTTTTTGTCACTTTTTAGAGCCTTTATAACACTCTGAAGTGTGATCAGTGTTCCATATTCCACTGATCCACTTCAAATCAATGTTTAATTATTATTTAGATATTTTATACTTTAACTTTAACTTTAACACTTGGGAACAAGTGGAACACGTTTAATATTTAATAAAATATGCATAAATATTTAATGTAACTAAATTGAGGCCTTAACTGAGAGAGTACTCGGGTATTATTTGAAACTGGCGAAATGAAAAAACGTTTTCACATGCCACATGCCACAAAAGGGTTGCACTTGCCTCGCTCTATCTCTGCATCCATGGTTGGCCATATTTTGACAACTGTTACCGCAAAAACAAATAGAACTAAAAATGCCATATAAAAAAAAATAAATAGAAAATGGTTTCTGGCAAGAGCAGGAGGGAGAAAAAAAAATTGTGCTGCCCAGCTGTGGCATCCACTTGTGGTTATTGTTGTCAGAACTTTTGCTTTTTGCGTACTTGCCGCCACTTGCTTTCTGTTATTTTAACCAGCGCTAATGTGTGTGTGTGTGTGTGTGCATGAGTGTGGCAAATCCTTGGCCAGCATATGAAAAGCACACACACTCACACACACACTAACACACACACACTCATGCAGAGACAAATGATGGCTTTAAGTGCACAAAGTGGCCTAAAAAGTGTTGCCTACTTTTGGGCGAGCTTCTTGCCTGAAATTATTCCAAAAACGATAGCGATGAATTCGCTCGCTTCTAGCCAACAAATGTGTTTTCAAACATCAGCACACACACACTAATGCACAGTACAACGAATGTTGGACTAAAAGATACCCTGTACCAAAAATAAAACACACTTGAGAACTTACAAAATCTTGCGATTTCTACAAGAATAATATATTCTCTGTGTGACTACAAACGTTTCAGATAATTTTCATCGCTGAAAATCGGTAATAAATGATCTTGGAAAACATTTTTCGAAGCCATATTGTGTCTTCTGATTCAAAGAATATACATAAATTTCACACAAAGCCAAGTATTCAATTAATTAAAAAAAAATGGTTTAAGAGAACATTTTTGAAAAGTGTAGAGTGCCAATTTCTTGTCTTCATTTCTTGTAGCCTCTGAGATTGATCCAATTAAATGGACAGTTCAAAATCAATTTTATTATTGATGATTATCAAGATTGAATATTAAAGAAATAGATTTCTTGAATTTGGTTTTTTGTTTATTTATTTTATTTATTTAATTGACTTCCAGCGCTATAATCACATTGAAAATGCTTGCTGCTGTCTGTTACATACATCTACACAGAGTTGGCATACTCTGTAGACTCTGCAGACTTTTTAAAAGGCTTCAAAAAGAAGCGTTTGTAGCATAATTTTTTTTTTTTTTGGGGAACTCGCAAATCGAAACTGAGACGAGGCTGCAGCAATATGTGGCATGTGTGTGACAATATTATACACATACCCTGAAAGATGCACACACACACACACATATACACACACAAACATACACACACCTACACACCATTTCCAGGCTTTTCAATTTCCTTTTCCTTGTTGTTGTCAAAGAATGTTTTTCTGTTTTTTCTCTGTATTTTTTTTCGTGTGTGCTTTGTTTTGGTTTTGCTAACTTTGTTGGCCAAGGGAAAAGCCTGAGCGAGTGGTGAGAAGGAGTAGAGACACTGAGATAGAGGAGTGGCTTGGGGAGGGGGGGGGTGTGTAGCGATATGTGAGGCAACAAACTGTGTCGGCTCGTTGGGCCAACTGTTGCCACAAGGACACACTCCCACGCACATTCCTTCATATTGTTACACATATGTACATGCCCTCTCCCTCCCCTCTTCCCACTCCTTCTCACTCCCTCTAGCCCCCTAACTATGTATATCCTATTCCACGGTTGCTTGTTGATTTCGCCCCTATTTCGTCCGCTCTTGAATCCCTCCCTTCAATATGCCTTATGACAAACAATTCAATTTGCTGGCAATGTCTTTGCAACAACAACAACGACAACAACAACATGTAGGCTGGCTAACAGGTAGCTCACCTTGTAGTTGACACACCTACTAAGCTTCTACGCCTACTTTTACACACACACACACACAAACACTCTTTACACTGCTAAAAAGTGGTTAAAAAAATTAGGACGATTTTCCAAAAAAAGTTTGTTTTATAAGCAACACAAGATTTAGAAAAAATATTGCAAAAATTATAGATTTTTTAAAACTTTCAGAATTAGTTTGTTGTCTCAATAAAATTCAGAACATTTTAAAATCAAACATGAGTCAAAAACTCAATTTTCTTCTCCACATTTTTGAACCAGTTTTGTGTTCAAAATAAAACTACACTTCTAAACATTGGTTTAAAATCATTTCGTTTTTAAAACTAGAAACCAGTTTTTGGGTTTAAAGTTTATTTTAGTACTCCCGTTTTTCTAACAGTGTATTTGAATGCAGCTGTAGTTTTATTTTTGATATGCATTTCCTGAGCTCTATAGAGCATTATAATGCCCCCATTTCCCCCCTTCCAATACCACCACCTCTACCCACGAAATAAATCAACTCTTCTTTTTGTTATATGTAGTTGTTATGGATCTTGTTGTTATTGTTTATTGTTTATTACCTGTGCATTGCTGAGTGTTTTGTTTATTGCCCGCAATTGCCACGAATGTAGGCGCAATTTTAGCCATATGCCAGGGGCGTAGTATTAGTTAGAGACAGAGTGAAAAGGGATGAGAGAAGGGGAGAAGGGGATGTAAAAGTGTTTGCGTGTACTGTCTATGACGCTGTAAATTTATTGGGCGACGGGTCGATGGGTATAATTTATAAATAACAATGAACTGGCGAAACTATGCAAAATATGACTACAACAAAAGGGGTATTTGCCAAAGGGGGGTCAAAGGGAAAGAAAACTGATAGAATAGAATGGGTGTAAGGTGAGCGGAAAAGTAAAAAAAAAGAGGAAAAAGAAAACAGAAATACTAGACAAGGGTAAACTGCAAAAAGGCAATAGAAATATGTAAAGTGGAAACTGATGGAACAAATGAGAAATTTTAAATGAAGAGATTTTCTCAGACAGAGATAGGAAACAAATGATTGGGATAAGAAATGCAGACTGAAGGAGAAAGCAAACTTTTTCTAATGAAAAAAAAAAACAAACGTTTCGAATAGTTTGCTTTTTTCATTAAAAGTGTAGAATTTGTTTTGCAGTTGCCTTCAAAATGTCAACTGCATTGAATTATGTTGTTCCCAACATTCCAGACTTTGTCTAACAACTACAACGACCGAGTTTATTACTGAATTGTAATGAAATTTGTAGAATATCAAAGTGACATTTCATGTTATGAAGAAATTCTAAAAAGATAAACTAACTTTGTATAAAGCGATTGTAGTTAAGTTTTACAAAATACAGAAAATTCTACTTACCATTTACATAGAGTTAACGCAACAAATCTGAAAGAAAGTATAGATTAATATTCAATATTTATTATTCGTTTAAAAGTCTTTTATAGAGTTTTTTCTTTAAAATTTGTGTAATTACTTTAACTATGCAGAGTTTCAAAAGTATAACAATTTGTCAAAAAGAGGACAAAGAAATGTACACACTCAATTCAAATACTTTTATCAGTTAATTAATTGCATTCTCAATTCCCAATTCGCATAAAATTCGCTGTTAAATCAGCATAGCACACATTTTGATCTATTTTGTAATTGAATTGGAAAGCGAATGAATATATTTGCTATTATTGTAATTAGATTTTGGTTCCTCGCTCTGTCTCTTTGTGTGTGTTTCACTCTTATTCAACATTATTATTGATTCAGTCATTGATCAACAAAATAAATGAAAAGCCATTTCCGAGTTTAATAACCAAAGCCAATTAGATGATTTTACCATGGCAATAAATGAATGTCCCCAATCGGATTCACTTTCAGCGTAAATGTAAATGAATTTGCACCTCGATTTGCCGCCTCTCCTTTCTCTCTCTCTCTCTCTCTCTCTCTCTCTCTCACTCTCTTTTCTCTCATTTCTGCCTGGATCTCACCACTCTTAGCTGTACCCTCCTGGGAATACAATTTTCAGCGGAAACTCAAACAAGGACAACAATTGTAATTGAGCATTAACATAAGCTGATACCCATCCCATTACCCCCTCCCCACCGTCACCCCCCTTTTCACTCTTCACCACCATGTTTGAAAAAGCATTGAAACGTGAATTCATCTGGCAACCCCCCCCCCCCCCCCCCCCCCCTTGAACCCCCTCCTCTTCCATATTCTTCACCAGGAAACTTTAGCCCCTTTTGGGAAGCTCCTCTTTCATTTGAATGTTTCATTTCGGCGCGTCAATTTATTGAATTTTAATTAATTTTATTGTCGACGCTTGGCGTAAAGCTCTTAATGATAGCATCAATGTTCCATTCCATTCCATTTCGTTTCGTTTCGTTGGCCACGCACACTCGCCTGTTAAATAGGCGCGAATATGCGAATTTTATCCAAAATACAATGAAATTATGGAAACTGTTCTTTGGCGCATAAACATAAAAACGAATGTGTGCAGAATCTCTCAAGGGGATGACAACGAAAGAGAGAGAGGGAGGGTAAGAGAGTGACAGAGAGAGAGAGAGGTGTTAACTGAGGGGTGGGGATTGGGCTTTATACTGTGTCAGTTGTAGCTGCAACCAAGGTCAAAACAATTGTCGGCCAGGGGCTCAGTCAGTGGCTCATTATGCGAAGCCTCTGCGGCTTTGCCACTTGGCATACATTTAAAAATAAAAAAACAGAGATAGAAATAGTTACTAGGCGCTGTAGAAAGAGGTAGGAGGGGGATGCAAAGAGGGGGTTATAGTCACCGAAACGGAAACTTGGACAACAACTAAGTCTGAGGTCAGTGTTGGTCAGTAGTTAAAAGTAAAAACAGCTGAAAGAAACAATGCAACTACTCACAATTAAATGCTATAGCAATGGGAGAAGCTTAATGAGAAGTAAAAGGTAAAGATATTGAGAAGTTCAGAGCAGCGATATGAAAACTTACCACGAATAGTACAACAAGAAGTGAAACGAGAAATAAAAACAAGTGGCAAAGAGTATAAAGCGAGCAACGAGAAAAAGAAAAGTTTAGCGAACAGTAAAGTAATAAAAAACTATATGATCTTTAATTTAAATGATTGGCTAATTTAAAAGCATATACTAGTTACTCCTTACTCCTTACTAAAGTAATAGAAAGTGACTGGAGAAAAGAGAGTTAGGGAAGAAAGAACTGAATTGGGTAATGACATTAAGACAACAACTTGGAGAGAAACTTATTGTTAAAAATACTGTGATTAAAACTCCGCAGCCACATCTTTGTAGAGCATTTAAAATCTGCTCGCCTTTTCCAACGGTCCTCATGGAGTTGTTACAATTGGCAAGAGAAACCAGGAAGCAGAAACCAAAAAACCAGACGCCAGAAACTAGGCAACATGAATAGAATTTAATTGCATGAGAATAAGGTCGTGTTGGCCACTTAAACTCGATTTGTCGCCATCACGTGGCCAATTAGCACGCAATGGACATAAAAACAATATAATTGAAAGGGGCGAAAATCAACAGTAAACAATACTCAAAATAGAAATAATCAAATAGCAACACGTCGATGTCGATGTCGAGTCCCTGGCAACAGGCAACTGGCAATTGGCAACAGGCAACTGGCAACACAGTGTTGCATGCCTGGCGGCAACACGAGGTGGCAGGCACTTCAATCACTTCATCATAACCGAAGTTCAGTAAAAACGTAGACGGAATAAAAACACAAAATGGAAATACGCAAATGAAATTGGGCATAAATGGATAAACGACGAGCAATGGCAATAGAAGGGAGACAGGAGACAGAGAGCGAGAGAGAGAGAGAGAGAGAGGGCTTAGGTAGTGCTTAGGGTCAGCAAAGGAATATTTTTTTTTTTGTTGGGGTAATGGGAACAAGACTCGATTACTTGGGCTAACAGCAAAATAACGAATAAAAATTGAGTGGATTGACGGACGCAAGGTAACAAAAAGATGAATGCTAAAATGGGAATGCCAAACAGAAGGATAATGAAAGGGTATTTACAACTCATAAGGCAACACAGGAAGCAAAGAAAGGGGAACAAAGACGGACGGCTAGTCAGGAATGTCAGTGAATCACAAAGGAATTAAATGAATCAGGTTGAACAGGTACATTTAACAAAAAAGTAGGTATAGAAAGGGTCAGCATAAAACAACCTTTAGACCATAAGCATACGGCTTACATGGAAAGATATCAAGATACGGCAAAAAGTGGAAATAACAAAAGTTGAGAGATTCATATGCTAGCAAAAATTTAACCTAATAAAAACAGTTAGACATTGTAGTATACATAGATCTATGGAATTGGAAATAGAAAAAGTGAAAGAGTTAGAGACAAGAAAAGCGCTTCAAAACTGGCAATGAGACAAGTAAATCAAACTATTTTTAAATGCAGAATCAATTTATAGATCATATTATGATCAAAATCACATTTCACTAACAAATCGGTCTAGTTTTGACAAAGCTATGCAAGTTTGAAGACCGTTGACACATAAGGCTGCAAGTTAAAGGATTTCCTTAAAAAGTTATTGCTGATCAAGAATATATATTTATAGTGTATTAAGCTTATGTTTTCTATAGTTTCCAAGTGAACCAAAAGGTTGCGTTATTGCTTCACACTCTTTAAAACACTTTACAAGATTTATTTTGCTTCAAACCCAGACTTAAAATGTTGCTGACCCAGCTGTCCAAACAAGCAAACAGTATTATACTATACAGATATGTGGTTCATTGAACCTTTAAGAGGGACAACATAAACAACATAATCATCTCATCTCTCCCTACGGGGGAACCTTTTGCTAGGCCTTCTACTAAATTGCATTTGTCTCCTCTTCATTGCAAACACAGTTTTCCTTCTATTTTTTTTTCCCCCCATTTTGATACACGTTTTAGACTCGTTTTCCACGTTTTGTACTCGTTTCAACAATTGTCGCACAGGTCCAAGTATTCCATGGGCTTCCGGCATTTGGCACTTGTTTCTAGACTTGCATCAACTTCCGGCACGGCAACTACATTTCCCCCCCTAACCAACTGCCATCTACATTCCTTCATTCTCCATCCTCCGTCCTTCTGATAGCCCCATTGGACATGCCGGCAAATTTACGCGAATTTCCGCTTGACGGAAATGCACAAAATGAAATTGAAAGCAAAAGCGAAACGCAGAGGCGGCCGAAGGCAGGGGAAAAACTCACAATAACAACGACAACAACAACAACTTGAGCTGTCATCATCATCTGGATAACAGTTTACAAAAAAATAAAAACACAATCACACACAGAACAACAACAACAAGAGAACAAATCCCACTATCCACCTAGGTAACCTTGTGCCTTCTTCTTTACCCGTGGTTTACTGTAGCTCTTGTTGTGGTTGCATTTTGCCGCTTTTTGGCATTGACAGTCAAAGCGATAAGGCAACCGACCTCCTTTTCGCTATTTACACAATTTGTGGTCAACTTGATAAGCTGAAAGTCAGAGCAACACTAGTGTCTGGTAGTCGAAGCCTAGATACCCTATAAAAACATGCGGGGTGAAAATACGTAGATCTTTTTAATTCAAAATTAATTTAAAAAACTTCTTGGAAAGTTGATAATATTCAATACATGATGATATTCAATAGATGATATGATATGATATGATGATATGTTAATATAATGAATAATATTATTATTATTTAATTGAAAAATATTTCTCTTAACACAATCTTAATATTAGTCTCTGGTTCGGATTTATAGCATATTTTTTGGGGGTTGACTGAATCAGACTATTAACTTTGGAGAACTGACAATGAGTAAATATTGTTTTAAATATACTTCCTACTACTTATTCTAGTTTTACTACTAGTAATAATTTTATACTAAATATTATTATTATTATTATTATACTAAAATACCGACGTTTACTACTACTATAACTGCTGCTAATATCATTACTATTGTTGCTATGCCTACTATTCAAATTAAGGCAACTACTATTATTACTACAACTACTTCTGTTATTTTTACTACTACTTCTGTTATAAGAACTACTACTATTACTACTACTACTACTTCTGTTATTACTACTACTACTACTTAATTTATTACTACTACTACTATTAGTACTATTACTCGTGTAAGTACTATTACAACAACTCGTACTTCTTTAACTATTAATGCCACTACTGCCAAAAAAGCTGTCACACTATTTAAATACTATTTATTTTAGCCAATTTCAATTCAAATTAAGAACACGAAAAAGAAAAACACGTCCAGACGTCGCGACATACTTATATATAATAGTATTTAAGCGAGTGCAGTGTGACCGCCTTTTGTGTGTAAATTGTTGTGGAACAACAAGGAAAGAAATCACTTAGGTGCTTATTAGCAAACGCTAAAAAATATGCTATGAAAATGGCACGAAACGAGGTGGCATGTAATGCACAGAGAGAGAGATAGAGAGGGAGAGAAGGGTGGAGAAGAAGTACAGAGAGAACAAACTATTTATAAGCAAGTCAAATGGTCGCCTGTTGCCAAACACAACAAAAATAGTAGTATCCAAAAGTAATCCGCTAAAGTAGTTTCAGCAGTCGACTAAACACAGAGGGAAGCACAGAGTGAGACAGTGAGAGTGAGTGGGAGAGAGAGGGTAGGAGCAAAAAGAACTGTTCGGATTAGTTTCACAGCTTACAGCAATTTGTTGCGAACCAGCAACAACAACAGTCAAGAGGAGTAGAATAAGAATAACACAACAAAAAGTTGCTCTTATTGCGCTGAGCAAAGCGAAAAGCGAAATAGAAAGAGAAAGCGAAAGCGAAATCCAAAAGCAGCTGCAAACGTTGTCGTCAACATTTGGCTTACCTAGCGGTACTTTAGTAGCGGGGGGTGGAGGGATTGAATTAACTGTAACTGTAACTGTAATACTTTAAGCCTTTACGCAGACGACAACCGCAAACGCTAGAGTCTATGACAAAGCGAGAGGGGAACAAAGACAGTGCACATAGAGGAAGGGAGACAGAGAGAGACTACAGACCGCAGCACTATGGGAACTTTGACCGATTTTTGAATAAAGTCTGTTGTTAAAGTTGTCCTGATCAACAAACTTTTGATGGCAGTATATAGAAAACACATCACATATTAATGTTATGTAAACAAAATTTTAGCAGGAGCCCATTCTGTTAAGTTAGCAGCTCTGTAACAGAGCTGCTTTAAGCGAGTAGCACGTGTTAATGTAAAACACATTATTTAGGTTAAATTCAAGTGCTTCACAATACGAGTCCAACAGCCCAATAAGAAAAATTTATAATGGATTACATTCAGCGTGGTTTTTACTTTGTGTTAATATATCTGTTTTCTTGCTATGTGTTGTTTTATGTGTCCTTTTAAGTAATTTAAAAAATTGCCTTAAAAATAAAATCTGCGAAGAAATTTTGACTTTAAGAAGGCCAAACTATCTTCGACAGCAAATGACAGCAAAGTGACTATATACAATTTGTAGAGTGATCAATTCTTTATCTGGACGCGAAAGCTTAAAGTGCACTTTTGTGCACTTTTCTCAAAATTTGAATTTTTAGCACATAACCTCTGTGTGAAACATGTCGGCATAGTGAAAAACTGACAGAAGCAGAAGGAGTAAACTTATTTTGAAAATGCCGTTTTATGGCACTTTATAGCTTGCGTTAGTTGAAACGAATATGTTCTAATTTGATGCAACAACAAAAACAACAACAAAATAGTTTTTCCACACAAAAACTCATATGTCGACTGATAGTTCCTATTACAGCTATATGCTATAGTAGTCCGATCTTGATCATTTTTGGTCAATATGTCAGGAGCATAGCATAACTCATATATAGAAAGTTTGGTCAGGACATCTTGTAAAACAAAAAAGTTGTCAATACGAAATACTAATAGCTACTTATTTAAGAAGTGGTTTGCATGGGAGCTATTAGATATAGACTTCCGATTTGAATAATTTTTTGACAGAATGTTAATAGCGTATTAACACATCAAACTTGCACGTTTGGTCCAGATCGCTTGGAAAACACCGAATTTGCATACTCTTAAAAATAAAAAAAGGCGGTGCCACGCCCACTTTTCTAACACAGCTTCCTAATGATTTTAGAAGCCCACTGCAAAAAACTAGTCTAAAATATCTCGTCCCGTTCTTGAGTTATTAATTAATTCCAAAAAATCGGGCAAAGTTCCCATAGTGCGCAGGCGAAACAACCAGTGTTGCCATAATTTCTGCTTCTAAAATAGCTAATTTGTATATAAATATTAAATTAGAAAACAAATAAAATTATTGTCTTACCAGAATTTCTTGGGCTTAAAAACAATTACATAATATATAAAAAAGCTAGAAATGACTACAAAAAATGATTAAAAACGTTCTAAAAAATATGCATTTATTAAAAAAAAACTGGATAAATCTTTTAATGCAAAAAATAACATTTACAGTGAAAACTCCCTTAGCGGACACCTCTAATAGGCGGACACCCCCTTGGGCGGACACTTTTTCGGGGACGTTGGTTTTGGTTGGGTTTTCAGACCAATTTTGCCTCTATTGAGCGGACACTCTCTTGAGCGGACGCGGACACTAAAAGAAGGACAAAAACGAACGAAAACCTCTCTTGGCAGGACACGAATTTTTTAAAAACGTTCGCTGACGAGATAGTTTGCTCACTAAAAATCAGAAGAGGGCGCCCAAATTCGACAATTGTTTTAATTGTTTTAAAAAAAACCGGTTTTTGACAAATTTGGAGAAGGCATAGACGACTTTGAAGACGATTTGCCACTAGCCACTTTTTTCTCCATCTCTCAACTTCTAAAAACATATCAAATCGATATCAGCTTCGAACAATTTTTGTCCATTGATAACTTGACCGTTACTGAAAACGAATCTTTAGATTATGACATTCATTGCATTGAAACCCCAGGAAACCGGGATAATTCGGAATCCGAAGAAGAACCGGAAGCGCCGGATTATGACCCTGATCAAACAGATTCGGATGATAAGGCGATGACAGCAATAATGAAATTAAAAAAATTCGCTCTAAACGACTATTAAGCGTTTGAATATGTAAAACTTTTGGAAAGCCATTTGCAGTCCTGCATATTAGACAAAAAATAAAAGATCGCTCGACAAACCAGATTAGATGACTTTTTTAAGACGCAATAGAATTAAGTGTAACTAATGCAATCGAAGCTAATTTTACTTATTTTTAATATTTTTTCTTATTTTTAATTTTTTTCCACTTTTTATACTTAGCTTAACACATACTGTGTACTTAGAATGTTAATGGAAGTTAATTTTGTATTATTTTGAAGTCAATTTTATGTATTTTAATAAACGCTGATTGGAAAAAAACACTTGAATTTATAAAAAAAAAAATATTCCTATAGGCGGACACTCCCCTTGAGCGGACACAAATTGGGCGACCATGAGTGTCCGCCCAAGAGAGGTTTCACTGTATAAATTGTTTAATTTTTAATGTGAATAAATTCCTATAATACAAAAAATAAAATAAATAAATTGTTTAAATTTGTTTACCTTATTTACATGTTTGTTTAATTCGATTTCTAGTGCTTCTAGATTAGGCTTAAAAGTTATTATTCAATACGAAATCTATAATAAATAGAATGTATGGTTCTTATGGAAAACACTATATTTCTTCAATATAAAAAAGCTCGTTGACAGAATCTTTAAGTTTGTCTTATTCTAAATAAAATTTGAAAAAATATATGTAAATTTGAACAACTTATACATATTGATTCAGTCTATAAAATAAAAGGAGCTATGAGAAACTGCGAGCTATCTATTAAAAATACTAGAATTTTTAGATTCAGAAATATAATATTTGAATAATAATTTTGTTCATTTATTCTCAATTTACATATCTGGTAATCTTAAAGAAAATTGACCGAAATGTATAGATTGTCGAGCTTTTTTAATAAAATATAGCTGTTTGATAGTTAAAATGACAGCACATACAACAGGCGACCGCATAATGCAATAGAGTGACTGCGATGCTAACTGTGACAGCGACTGTGACTGCGACTGCGACTGCGACGCTGACTGCGATTGCTGCTGTGCTATTTTTATGCGATGTTGGCTAAACACTGAAAGTAGGCAAACAACACACAGGGAAACAACGACAGAAACTAAAACAACAATAACAACAGCAACGACAGCTAGAAGGATGTGACAAGTCACAACTAAAAGTTCAGATATACTTGCGACTAATAGATACCCTAAGTGCAATGTAGCAGGTGTTAAAATTAAATCTTTAAATCTCGATAGCCGCTTCTTAATCTTCTGAGCCCAAGGAATTAATTAGAGCCTTGGTTCAATTTCAAGTAACAAAATTCTCATTTTTAATAATTTTAAATCATATTTTAAGACTACGATTAAATAACTATTTTTTATTCCATACATAAAGTCTCAAATAATGGAGTAATGATTATAATTCTTTTTTCTGAACTGAACCTTTTCTTTATAAAAGCGATCCGGTTCTAGTTCCGGCTTAAGCGATGAATAATTTCGTAGATTCAGTTCCTGATATGGGCCAACTATCCAAAAAAATACCAAGCTGAATTAGAACCGGTTTGCAGCTTTGGTATCAATAGTTGTTATCTATAACAGAGATATTTATAAGCATATAAATATCCCTAAATATAAGTGTGTTATATTACAAACTTGGAAAATGTTTGCTTAAGTCGGATACTTTCAATTTAAATTTTGTTATAATAAGTAGCTGATGCTTAAAAGTGAACACACCCACTTAGCGGTCTCAAGTACAGGGTAGCAAAAGGATTTGCAGAAATGAAACTGAACTGGCGACGTCTTGGCAACTTTTTGTATTGCTTTGAGATGGGGACACAAGAGGCATGTGGCAACTTCTGCCATAAACCCAATCCCAATCCTAATCCCAAATCCGTATACCATATGTGAAGCTGTCTTTGTGTGTGTGTGTTTGTGTAAGCTGCATATGTTGCTGGGATATGGATTGTTGCCCCTGCGTGGCTTGTGGAATGTGGCAAGTCCAAGCTGATGGCCACTTGCCGTGTGGACTAATCACATTTGCCTCAAGTCTCGCGGCAACTGAAATCGCTTTCAGCAACTTGTTAGACATGCGCTTCCGTTTACGCTGTTTCCGTTTCCGTTTCTGTTTCCGCAGCCACACAACGTGGCGCAACGTTGTGTGTGTGTTTGTCTGAGTGTGTGTGTATGTTGCCACTTTTTCTTCTTGCCACACACAGTGAATTTATGCGTGTCAGATTTTCATGGACACACACGCAATTCTTGCCTCTTGCCACTTGCCACTTGGCCAGCAGAGGAATAGCAGATGAATGTGAAAAGAGGTAAAAAGAGAGAGATGGAGTAACTGAAGCAAAATCCTGTAATCGAGGAGGAGAGCATAGGATGGGTCAGCTGCCACATGTGTGCCATAACTCAAAGCTTAGGCAATGTATGCCACCTGCCCAACTGCCACCTGCTATTGCCTCAAGATGTAGCAACTGCATAAAGCTGGCGATGATTTAGGATTACTTCAGTTTCTATTGCCCAAATAGCTAGCCAATTAGCTGGGACTAATGATCTACCTTCTCAGCCACTTTCCAATTAGTCTTTTACCTGTCCGCCGACATGACAAGTGGCAGAAGTTTGTGAACTAGTTGAGAATTATAAGCATAGATTGAAGAAAAATATGCAAGCTTGTACACAACGTGAGTGGGGTATTCTTGCTTTGTGCAAACTTATGATACATGCCGTGAAATGTATCTTTTTCAAAGCTTATAAGTCTAAACTTTACACAGTAAAAAAACTGTTAGATTTTATATTAATTCGAAATCAATTAATTAGCCAAAGAATCCGCTTTATGATCTTAAACAGAAGTAGATTCAATTAAGGTTTTCCTAAGGACTCCTCTGGGAATTTGTTATTGTGTAACTTTCAAAATGGTTTTATTGAATGAACATTTAATTTACAGGGGTAGAGAATTAAATGTGAGTGTAATTATTTATTTATTGATTGTAAACTAGAACTTATAGATTAAGACACTAATCGCAATATTTAATTAATGCTCTTTAAAGGAATCTCAGAGTTTCTTAACTAAATATTAGGCACTAGCTATGATATTTTTGAAGGCATTTTTAAGGCAACTGTGAATAAAAATCTAGCCAGTAGTCATATAATTTTTGTAGTTATATTTAGGGGATAACAGATGTAACTATAGGGTATCCACCCAGTCGAGCACACTACACTGCAGCTTGCAGCCATACCAGCTTTTGTTGCTGTGGACTTTTATGTGTGTTTTAACGCTTTAATGTGCGTGTGATGAGTTGAATGTTAAATTAAAGTTTCAAAGGCTGTCAACATTTAAGGTACATGAGTATCATAGCAGTCAGCTGCTGTCAGTCATTTGGCTTGAAAAGGGTCGACTCCACTTCTTTTTCAGCTTTCAAGCTAGACTTTAATTAATGTTTTGACACAGAAAAAATATAAATAATAACGCCAAGAGGAACACAACAAAAAAATGGAAAATAAAATTAAATACACACTTACACACACACACATGTATAAAGGTACACCTACACACGCACAACAAATAAAATAAAATAAAAGGCGTTTTACAAGCGAAATGCGAAAAATCTCTGATTAAGTGGCTGCCGTAAGGGGCGTGGCCCCAAAGGCGGCAATTAATTTATGAGGCAACAACCTACAGCTAAAACCACGCCCCTACAGCCCTTCAGTCCCCGTACACACACACACACACACACACACACACTCAGTAATTAATTACTGTGATTTCTTTTAGCGCTCGTTTTTTTTTTCTTTTCCTGTTGATTTATGAGACGCGACTGCGCTGCCGACTGCGACTGCGACGCTGGCTGCTTATTAATTTGCCACAACAATAACTTCAGCAACAACAATAACAACAAAAACAAGATGGCGGCAACAAAAGCAAAGGTCGCACAATTTGCTTAAAGCAGCTTTACTGGGGATTTGGGTAGATGGACGGGGGAGGGGTGGGAATAGGGAGGCGGAAGGTGAGGACTAGTGGGAGTAATAGGGGGGTTCTTTTTTCTGCTTCGCTTCTCTTTCTCCATTTTTTTCCTTTTTTTTTTTGTGTACTTGTAATGCGCTTTGTGTCCACGGTGCGCGCATTCGAGTGCCTTTGTCTGCAGTCCCAGCACCCCACCACCCACCCTACCACTCCCCCGCTGGCAACAATTGTCAACTGGCAACAACAACAACAACAACAGCAACAGCAACAATAAAAACAACAAGGATCATAAAATGAAGAAGCAGTCAAGTTATCCTAAATAAACACATTTTCCAAGCTCAGCATTTTTATTTTTTTTGCCTCCTCCTCAACACTCCCGCCCCCTTCCCTCACCTACCATCTACACAGCCAATTCATTCGCTGGCTAACAACAACAACAACAGCAACAACAATATGAACAACAACAATGGCAACAACAAAATTTGCTTTTGGTCTTTGGCACTAAACAAACTGTTGCTGATGCGCCCAATGCCACGCCTGGCAAAAGCGGGAAGTGGGACAGCGCACTATGGGCAGAAAATCTGATTTTTTGGCTTAAATTTTAGTTGGAGAACTAAAAATTTTTATTTCAAAATGTATGTTAGTAAAGCTTATGTAGAATTTATAGCCAAGAGTATTAGCGGACTCTCTGTATATTTAATATCGATAAGACAAATTTATACAAATTTAACAATGAAACTTATTATTGTTCAGGGATCGCTAGAATTTATAAGTTTTGTTGCTCATTGAATCAAATCTTTAACTTGCTTTATATAGCACTGACGCTGTTAGGAAAACGAGTTCTAAAAATATCAACAAATTTTAAAAAACAAAACAGCACTTAGAGAAAATTACAAAAAGAATTAAACACCATCAAAAAGATATTCCAGTTTTCAGTTCTTTGAGAAGAATATCTGTTTCAAAAATATCAGCAAAAAATGTTGCTTAAAAAGTTCATTCATTCATTTCATTCCTGCTGAAAATTAGAGCATAGTTCATTATTTTGATTGTGTTAAATATGTATATATATGTACAAAATTTACGGGTTTTCTAGACCAGTTTTGATTTTTCGATCATATTATGATTTGGTATTCAGATTTAAATAATAACAAAATATAGCACCTTTTTTCCACAGTGCAGTGGCAAATGGTGGGCGGGTGGGGCATGTGCTGCTGTTGATGGTGGTGTTGCCTGCACGTGGAGGTTGAATTCCTTGTGCAGGTTTCAAATTAAACTCGAAAGAAAAACAAATTAGGCGCCACCGGACAACGCATTTGTCTGATGTTTGTTGTTTGCTTTTGTCGAGCAGGGCATGATAGGAGACAGAGACAGAGAGAGAGAGAAGAGGGGTAGAGAGAGAGAGAGAGGTAGGAAGGGCTGGTATGGGGTGGAGTAAGGACAGTTGGTGGCATATTTGAGGCACAGTAAGTGGCCGTTCAACTTGTCGCATGCCTCGTTGCAAGAACTTAATGTGCCGTACTTAAAATGCTTTAATATAAAGTGTCCACAGATTTATCATGCTAACTGTCTGCCTATCTCTCTCTCTCTCCCTTTTACTATAGAGTCATATAAAGGTGTTGCTAACTTTGTCTCGCACAATTTATCTTTTCTTATATAAAAAATAGCAAAAATCTTCTTCACTTTCTTTAAAATGAGTTTAAATATGGAAAAATTGGAGTTACCAGAGTTCATTTATTAATGATAAATAGATTTAGAAATGTATTCAACAAAATACTGAGAATATTATGTGATGAGTAACAAATAAGAAGGTTTTTTGGGGAATGTGGAGGGTACAAACGAGTACCAAGTCTGTTCTATGTCTTTATTTCTATACAGAATGATTTTCATTCCAAAATATCCTTAAGTTGTCATCAGTCCACATATATTCTAGTTTAGCTATTTTATAATAACATAAATATTTATTATCGTATCAATTTCGCTTTACTGATTTGCTCTTATATTCATGGGTTTTTCCTCTTGGATTCCTGTTTGTAAATGGAAGAGGTAGAGTTGGAGAAAAGGACATTTGCATAGTTGATCAGCGAGGCGTTGTTGACAATTTGTTGTCTCGGTTTTGGCCGTGTTTCAAGTGCAACACATGTGGCAAGTTGGCAATGTGGCACATAGATGGACGTATATGGGTCATATACAGAATGTTCATATATGTATGTAGCTACCGAATGAGTTGAGGCACTGCGTCAAGTGCGTACACACACATAAACACACAATTACATATGTGTACGCTCACACACAACCATATATGTAAATACATATACTCAACACCTTTATCTTTATGTGTTACGCAGCGTATACGCAATTTTTTTGTATGCAATGACCAGCACATTTTTTATTGCTACCCCTTGAATTGTTGATGAAATGGGGTATGCCAATTGACAGAGTATTAGTCAAAGTGTAGAAAGAGTGCACTCTCCCTTTCCCCCTGACCGTCTCTTTTTCATTATCCCCTTTCTCTCTCAGGCCTGCCTAATTTTAACCTGATAAAAATTAGAAGATTTTTGATTGATTAATATCAAAGACTTTTAATAATATTTTATATTAATTTATGCTTATTTTATATATTTATTTTAAATTCTATTTATTTATTTACTTCTTTTGAAAATTTCTTGTTCTACTGGGTGTCTTTCTAGTTGCGTTATCCTTGACTTTAGGTTGTGCCTTTCCATTTCTGCTGTGCTTAGTGTTGTCTTCTCGCTGTCGTTGTTGTTGTTTCAGTTGGTGTCTCTGTACACACATTAATCGTGTGTGTGTGTGTGTGTGTGTTTGAGGTGTGTGTGCGTGTGTGTGTGTGGTGTGTGTTTGTGCATATGCATAATACATGAAAAGACTGCCGGCTATCGGCGGCTCCTCTACTTGGTCTGTCTTTCTGTCTGTCTGCCTATTTTCCGTCTTGCTCTTTCTCTATTTTTTTGCTTTTCCTGTCTATGCTCCTTCTTCCTCCTTCGCAAAGGTCGCACATCCCATTTCATTTTTAATAGTTTTTAGCCGACGTCGACGGCGTTTCATTTGCCGTTTGTTTACTTTGTAAACTGGGTCTCCCTCTCCCTTTTTCTCCATCCCTCTCTCTTCTATCTGTCTCCTTCTCTAACTGGTTGCCCACAAATCAAACAATGAAACTTTGTATAAAACAAAAAATTTAAGCCAAAAAAATTGCTAACTTTTCGAAAAGCAAAATGGAAAAAGTGTTTTTTTTTTGTGGAATTGCTGTAAACTGTATTTTTTTTTGGTCGCTTTGTTGATTTATGCAGTGCAGTGTAGCGCCTACAGCTGCCACGCCCCCACACACACAGTGAGAGACTAAAGTGTGTGGACACGCGAGTTATGGCCATTTGATGAACTTAACCTAAACCAATTAGCATATGAACGCCAGGTGGCGCCAGCAGGCCAATTTCTAGCCAAATATGCTTCACAATGCCCCAATGAATAAAAGAAGGAAAACAAAAGGCTGGGCGAGAAATGAATAGAAAAAAGAGAGGGAAAGAGAGGGAAGGAGAGAGAAGGCGAGAGAAGAAAAGAGAAAGAGAGAGTGTGCTCGCTGTGATTTTGTTTACAGCTTTTGCTCCAGGCGTCAACCTAAAAAAAAACGACGTTTGTCTATACACAAACAGAATCAACGAATACGATCTCCGCCAAAAAAACAAAATACCATAGTACAGTTAAAGGTAAGCACAGCTGGATAGGAAGGTTAGTGAGTGGGGGTGGGGGTGTTAGAGATGGGTCAGTGTGAAAATATTTAAGCATGAACATGAACTGTCAACTGTAATCAGGGCATAACAGAGAAAACAAAACACAGACACATGGGGTTCTTTTTCAAAACTATGGTAGAACTCTATTCCAGTTGTATTATCGAAGTAAACCCTATAATGGCAAATGTGTTATCGATATGCCATTGGCATAAAACTATCTAGAACTCTCATAGTAACTTCCTTATATTCAAGTTGCTCGTCTTCTCGGATCTCTTAATCTTATACTTTTAAGTCCTGTCAATCCATATCATTATCTTGCTGAACTCAACATGTTTTAACCAAGAAATCGTTTACAGTAACAACTTGTTCTTTTTATAAACTATAGTAGAAATATATTCCAGTTGTATTATCGAAATAAACCCTATAATTGCAAATGTGTTATCGATTTGCCATTGGCATTAAACTATCTAGAACTCTAATAGAAACTTTATTATGCTCAAGTTGCTCGACTTCTATCTCTCAATCTTACACTTTTAAGTCCTGTCAATCCATATCATTATCTGCTGAACTCAACATGTTTTAACCAAGAAATCGTTTACAGTAACAACTTGGCTCGTGTCTCTTCGTGTCACGACCTTAAACAAGTCAGATATTAAAGAGGCAACATCAAAGTGATGTCGTCGTCTCAATTGAATGATGTCACATGAGGCGATGTGCCATAAACAAACAAATGACTAGCGGCCTGAATGATACACAAATCAAGCAACACACACACACACATGCATATACACACACACACACACCGAGGCATACACACAAACAGAAATATAGATAACTATTGCACTTGTAAGCCAAAGAGGCAGACAAAAGGTTTAGCGATGCGTTTCAGACGCCAAGTCGAAAGCTGAAGGCAACATCAGAAGCAGCTATGTCAAAACACTCATACACACACTCACACACACTCACACACTCATTCATTCAGTCATTCAGTAACTGAGGCAAGGACACGACTTCTTCTGAGGCTGCCGACAAAAGCATCGCTTACGTTATCAATAATCAAATTGTGAATGGCAAGCCTGTTCAGTAAGAGCAGCGAGACATGTCTCTTGATGTTATCGATAATGTAAGCAACGGCCTGGCTATCGATTTCAAGTCAATAGCGAACCTCTGAGCAACTCTTTAGTAAACAATGAATGGAATTTGAATGAAAAGAGTTAAGTTGTAGTAAAAAGAGTGCTATCGATAACATCAATGCAGTCAACTCTGATAAGATAACATTGTGCATTTATTGATAGATAAATACTTAAATAAATGGAATATTTAAGTTTAGAAAAGTTGTTGTAAATTAACTTTGCAAACTTGCTCATTAACAGTCAGTTATCGATAACAGTATTATCGATAAATATATACAAACATATTGAATTATATTTATCGGATCTAATTTTTCGAATATACTCTATATAAATATGCCAATGCATCCGTAGCATTTATCGATTATATGTATCGATTAGTTCAAGCTGCGAATAGTATATAAATGAGCTTTTAATCGATTCGAATTCAATTGGAAATGTTTATTAAACAAAAGATCATTCCGTAAGTTAGCGTTAAAGTCGAGTATTCAAATATTTTTAAAACGAGTCGCTTGTATTCGTCGCCTGTCAGCTTGTGCCGCCAAGTCAAGTGAATGGATTCATGTATCGCACGCGGAAGTACATGTAAGTGTGTCAGCGAGTGTACGTGAGTGTTTGTGTGTGTTAATCTGTTCATATTTTATGTCCGCATTATGCTATAAAATCAAAAAGAAATAAAAGAAATGGAAAAAAATGGTTAAAGCCAGTGGCTGAGTCAAAGAAAGAGACAGACACAAAGACAGAGACAGAGACGAAGGCAAAGCCAATGCAATATGCATGCTATTTCAAATGCACTCGACATGGTGATACTCAGACTCGCAGTCATATTCCCAGGGCCATGTCAAGAAGGGGGCCAAAGGGGCACATTCACTCCAGGTGCAAAGAAATATTAGAGCCGATAGATTTGAAACACCATCACTCTTTCAAGCCTCAAGTAAAGGATTCTTTAGAGCAAATTTAAGAAAATAAATGTATTTTACACCACTTTTTGAGATCTCTTAACCCTTGGTACTTGTACTTTTACCTTTTGCAAGGCATATGGAATATGGAATGGAATATGGTGCTAGTTCAAATTGTGGAGTCTCTGCTCTAGATTTAAAATAAAAACAAACTTAATATACCCGCACAGGGTATAATAAAAACATGCCCCTGCTAAAAAGTTATCTTAGAGACGTCACTGTTCCCAGTCATATTCATAGTCATATTCGTAGCTGTTTTCACGACTAACATTTGCATAAAGGCTCAGGCAGCATTTGCATTTAGTACTCGTGGTTGTTCTCTATGTTCTTGTTGTTCTTGTTGTTGTTGTAAGTTGATCTTGTTGTTGTAAGTTGCTGTTGTAAGTTGTTGTTAGTGTTATGTGTTTGTTATTGTAAGTTGTTGCAACATTGTTGCTCATTGCGACCAACGAGCTGCGTCTAATGCAAATGCACAAATGCGATTTATGACAAAATTTTCGAAGACCTTGTTCCTAGTCACTCTCACTATCTAACTAGCAAACATTTACACACACACACACACACACATATATAGTAATACACACATAGCCAAACACACACAGGCAAACACACACATTCATACACACTGAGTAACACACTCATTTCGACGTCATTCATCATTTTGCTGGGCATTTGGTTGTTTGGCACGCTGTCAGCTGGCCCATTAACGTGCTCAAGGCCTCAATGCCTCCTCTTACCCCCCCCCCCCCACAGCCATCCTTTTCCACCTTTCCGCCCTCTCCATCCATAGTCATAGTCATAGATATTGTTAGGCGGCGTTGAAACGGCTTAACCCAACATTTGTCTCTCTGGTTTTGTTGTCTGTTTGCCCGACACACACAAAATTCAATAAAAATATTTGATTAATTGTGCAAAATGCACAATGTTTGCATAGTTTTAGCTTACCAATTTCTGTCAGACAGAGATGGAATGCGACAGAGTGAGAGTGAGATGGAGCTATGATAAGTGAAGCCATTAAGTAACTATTGACATTCGCAGACATTCAACATTTGTTCACGGAAATATTTGATTTGAATCAACGAAAATTGTCACAAATTTGACAATGATAATTTTTAACATATGCAAATTATTTCACTTAAATTATTAAACATCAAATTGGTAATTCAAACAGTTATAGTTCATTGGAGCAAATAAATGATAGAAATCGATGGAAAATCAATCCAAATCTCAATTTGAAATATTCATGTGTTTTTGTAGACAGCTATTTGATTTTGATTTTGATTTGATCTCTTTATTGACTTTTGGAAATGCTTTACAAATAAAGTCATTTTGTTTACTAATGAAAATTAAAGTAATCGTTAGTCTTCAAAAGATATGTTTTAATTATGATGGAGCCATGATTACCAAGTAACCAATTAACCATGTAGTTACCTTAAGACATGGTATCTATAAATCGGACGCATAATGATAATTATTATTTATTAAGAGCTATTTCAGAAACTCCTGAAAGCCAACTCAAGCTATCTGCAGTTTGATTAATCTTTTAAGAAAGTATTGCTTATAATTATATTACTATAATAAATATATACTTTTAAATTAAAATCTATAAAGAAAACCAATTAAAAGAGTTGTAAAGTCTGGGGATAGTTAAAAAATCTTAAATAGTTTCGTATTTTTTACAAGACTAAAACTATATAATAAGTACTAAAGGAAGTTTAAGCATGGACAGGGATCGAGTATCAGAATACAAGTATTTGAATACTAATTACAAATATATTTGTATAATCACGGATTTCTCTAAAGCTATAGAGAAAGAACAAGTTTTAACGAAGAGAAAAGTGCAATCGTATTTTAAGTTAAAAATAAAATAAAACTACTAAAGTTAATTAGAAAACCTGTTCAATTCTTTCATAAACTTACAATAATTGAGAACTGTGTTCGTTATTGAGAACGCGATCAATTGGCGGCAAGTGTACTGAGAATCGACTAGAGAGGCAACTGTTGAGCTTTTCAGTGTCTCAGTTGCTCTTTCCGTTTTAAAACAATTTGGTTTTTTTGATAGTTTTGTTTGGTTTTGTGGGCACAAGTTGCGACAGGAGAAAATAGCACACAAAGGCAAAAGCACGAGTATTTCGATTTAAATATTTCATTGGGCAAAAGTTTTTGGGATCCACTGGCTGCTCATCTGTTCCGTCAGCTCTGAATCTGTTGCATTATTCATTAGGACAACGGCGTAACCACCAGGTGCTGTAGAAAGAGAGAGAGGAAGAGAGAGAGAGAGGAGAGTGGAACAAGGGAGTAGCAACAACTTCCGGTACAGGCAACTAGATGGATGGCAAAAGTAAAGTAAGAGATGAGAGAGAGACATGAGTGAGGGATGGTGGGGTGAAGAGTTGGTAAAAAACAGGGGGAGAAAGTGGGACAGGCAACGGAAATTGCAAGCATGACCAAATAATGACTCAAACACACACACACACACACACATACACAGATAGGCAACCAGAGCAATGGCAAAGGTGCTGCTTTCCACAAGTAGGAGGAGTAGTATATAGAGGGGGTAAGTGGGAGGAGGAGTTAAATCAGCGCACTTGTCAAATATGTTGATGGACACTTGAAAGGCGAACGGCACAAAAAGGCTGGCGAAAGAGACCCGACCAGACCAGACCAGAGCAGAGCAGACGAGACAGCCAAAAGCCTGGCATGCCAAAAAGCCAAATTGCTTTTCAAAATTTGTATATATTTTTTTATTTTCAGCTCTTATATACATACCCTGTAAAATATATCAATTTGACAACGAAGCATGCACCCTTAACTAAGTAATTGTAGAAATGCAGAGCAGCAACTCTTTAGATCTTGCACCTCAATTTCCTACAAAGGTTATAATGTTTGTAAAGTTGATCAAGTTGTTGACAACATTCTTAATTAAAGACCTTAAATCTTAGCCGACAAAGATGAAAGCTATAAGCTACGTTCAGTCGTTTCCCCCGATTTTTTATAGTTTATGTTTGTCATACATCAGTAAATATCAAAGTCGAGCCTGATCAGCTATAGAACGGAAATTTACATGGAGTACATGGATGCCCCAGTAGTTAGTGCGTGTTAAACTATAATTAAGTTTAGTATTTCATAGGTATAAACTAGGTATAATTTGTTAAAATAAATAAATACTTGAGTACAAATACTTTCAATTCGACTTCTACTTTTAAATCTACAATTGTTAAGATACAACACTCCTTTGGGAGTAAGCATGCAATAAAATCAGTAATTATTAATTTTACAGGGTATCTGAAAGTGCTCCCACTCAATAGCAGTGCATTTGGTATTGTTTGAGCAAAAGTTGCTTGCTAAAAAGTTCAGTTGCATGGAGAATGAAAATGGGAAATTCTTTTTATAAAACGTTTCGTTCCTTTGTTAAATGCTTTTGGCTTTTGCCTAAAAATAGTTTGAGGGAGTGCGTTTCTCTTTGTGTGACGTGTGTGTGTCATAAAAGGCACAAGATATGACATACATGTATATATATATACATATGCATATACCCATTAAGTGTGTAGTTGAGTTGGGAGGGAGTTGGGCTAGAGCATATCAGAATATCAAGTATGCGCCATTTGTTACGGGCAGAGCCAAAAAGGCGCCAATGTCAACGTTTGATAAGTTCAATTTTTGTGTTTCAAGTGGTGTGTATAACATGTGTTGTTGTTGTTCTAGTTGTTGTTACCACCCAGAAGGCACACACACACACACACACACACACACACACACACACACACACCGTACATATACACGTGCACAGTCTATATCTATCCTCATATCTATCGATGTATATCGCTAGCTATGCACACAAATGATTTATTTATTTATTTACTTATTGCCATTGCCAATGACGCGAGTTTTTCCATGACGCAGCTGCCACATGTAGCACAGCTTTCCCCCGCTCTCCCTTTCTCCATCTCTCACTGTTTCAACCTGCTGCCAAAACAAGTGACAGAGAGAGAGAGAGAGAGAGAGAGAGAGAAAAAGAGATAGAGAATGTCGAGCCACCTATAAATGGGGCTGGAGTATTTAGTAGAGTTCGAGTTGCGAGTTCAGTTCAAATTTATTGGGCATTTGTCACTGGACACAACACATTAAAAACCATGCTTCATAGCAAATTAACTGTACTCTCTTGAGTAGAGTATAGCAATAGAACTTTGCTCCCCGAACAACTCAATTTGCGGTAAAACAAATTTGTTGGTTCCTTTGTACCACAATTAGCTGCAATTAGAATAAATGAATGAACTGATAAGCCAATAAGAGACACAACGCAACACACAGCGACCGTGTGTGAGAGAGAAAGAGAGATTGTTTGTTCATATGACAGGAAAGAGATAGAACATGCGAGAGAGAGAGAGAGAGAGAGAGAGAGAGAGAGAGAGAGAGAGAGAGAGAGAGAGAGAGAGAGAGAGAGGTTCATGGGAGATTTGACCATTTTATTGATTGTTTGCTGACATTAGGCATGGAATAGTGAGTTCTTGACTTAATTAAATGCTAATGCAGGGTCTTTAGTAGGATCTTAAGAGTGCTGAAAGTAAGCTGAGCTGCAGAAGCAGTGTTGTATAATTGCGCAACTAAGTCTGACGAAAATATACACAATTAACTGTTCTTTTATTAAAACCTTAAAGTCCTTATTTTGAAAGATTCGACGTCACTTACTGAGTATTAAGTTAATACTTACCAGCACTTGTGGGCAACTTGCTTGCATTTTCCAACACTGAAAAGAAAAATTTGATAATGGAAATTAAATGCTGATATAGGGAATATTTTATTCGAATTTTTTAGTGAAAAATTAGCTTTAAAGTAATTAAAGTTCTTTACTTATTCTTAGTCAAGGAAAATTCTTAAATCTGGGTCATATTTGCAAATTCTTTGAAAAACTAAAAAGTGATTGAAAGCAAACTTTGAAACCATAAACCAATAATAATGTATTTGCTGAATTACTGTTTCATTTTAGCAGCATGAATAGCTTTTAGTTCGTGTTGTGTTTGTGTTTGTCTTTGTGAATTGAGTGGCACTCAAGACACTCATTCGTATGAATCATTCATTAGACATTCATGATGATAATGACTAATCGACAGGCTCTCTAATTGCCTCAAACCCAGACTCACAGACCGAAACAGAGTTGAATTTTGTTACAAAAAGGATGATGATTGAGATGAAGAGGTACATTAGCTAATTTGCAGCACACTCAATTAACTATGCTTTCTTTATATCTATATATTTTCTTTTTATACCCGTTACTCGCGGAGTAAAAGGGATTATTGTATTCCTTGCAATTTATATAAATCGGCATATTAATTAAAGTAGATTACACTTTTTTATAAAGGGTGAACGTTTCCTTTTATTCCTAACAATAATCCGACATAGTTGCATTAAACTCTGTTAAATATATCGATAGTTATGACTGTTTTGGTTTATCACTCCTATAATTATTTAGTTATAACACGTTTTTAGGCGGCGATCTCTGCCTTTTATTATTTTAAATAATATTGCATAATATTACTAAGATTTAATAAATATTCAAAAAGTTATGCCTGTTTTCAGCTGCCTACATCTACACTTCCTTTTGGGAGTAAACATTCAATTAAATCAGTAATTTTAATACAATTGCAGTTTAAAGTTTACATTCAAAAAAATCAGTAATTTTTATACAATTGAAGTTTAAAGTTTATTAATTAAATAAATATATTTATCAATGGACTGTCGGGTATCTTATAGTCAAGGTCACCGAATGCAAAAAGCGGTCTTATTGTTAGACAAACTTTGATGGGGGAAAAACAACTGCAACAATTGCCATTAAACGCACACACATCGCACACCTACATATAGGTAGGGGCTTTATTTGTAGGTATGTGGTGGTTTGTGGGTGTGTGTGAGGGGGAGGGAAAATGGGATGGGGAGTGTTGAAAACATGTTGCTGCCGACAGCTTGAGGCAAACACGTTTCTAGGCAAACGCATGTGCTTCAGATGCGCGCAACAGCTTCGTCTGCTTGCGGTAATTTAGCACTCTCTCTCTCCCCTACACAGTGGCGAGGGGTTGCCTCCCTTAATTGCGTATATTTTGGGGCTGACTTACAAGTCGTTGTGGCTACGAGTTTCCGAGTCTTAGGACTTCTTGTCTACGACTACTACGCTTTTCACGAGTCTCAAGTCTTTTGGCGTGGGCGCCAAATGAAATTTACATTTTTGACTTCATTTAACTTGACAGCTGTTGGCGAGGGAGGGGAAACGAAGCAACGGAAGGAAGAGAAGAAGCAGTAGGAGAAGCTCTTTAGTCGAAGGCAAAAGCGAAAGCAAATGCAAAGGCAAAGGCAAAGGCAAAGGCTGTTGCCAATTGACTTGTAACGGATGCTGAGCATTCTGTAATTTAATACGTCAGCTATGCTAGGAATTTTTTACCCTGCAGGCATTAAACTTTCCCTAAAAAGTTTGTTCTAGCCTTAGGAATATAGAAAATTTCTACAGATTGACGGGTGAAAAGTGTTTCCTAATAGAAATACCAGGAATTCAGAATCTATTTGTGGAAGAATTGGCAAGCTTAAGTTAGGATAAACGCTATGTTAGATGACTTGATTTCAGCAAGGGTCAAAAGATTTTAAACATGCATAACTTCATCAAAGCCGAACCGATTTTTAACCGGAATGTCAATTTGATCTTAGTTAAAACTCTAAATTGGTTCTGCATTTAAAATTAATTCGTTTTTAATAATTGTTTTTCTTAAATTTGTGATATAATTTAGTATATAGAAGAATCTTCACCCAAAAATGGAAAGATACTGAAAAGCAATATGGTTCAAACTTATTGCTAGGCAGCAAAAGAATATTCTACAATATTTACTTTGATTTCAGAGGATATAGGCTCTACAATGACCTAGTTAAAGCCCCACCCTAAAAATATGTTCTCAGCCAATCGATATGGAAGTGAAGATGTTGCCCTATGAAATGATGATATAGTTGGGATAGCCTCCAGTTAAGCACTCTCATTAGTTGGCTTCGCAGTCTCCCATGTTTGCTTTGTAACCATGTCCGGTTCCAAGGTCGTTACATTGTTCGCTTGTTATTTGCTAAAAGATTTTCTCACTTTGTGCGACCGAAAAGCATTGTTCATTGACTCCTTGGGCTCTTGTTGGAGCTTTCAACATTTGAAGGGGGTGTCTTATGCAACATTAATTGAATTGCATGCTAAGCCATAAGGCTTTTATCAATGCCCCAAAGAGCTGACACTTTAAGGACAACACACACATTCACCACCCTTCTGAAAAATGCCAAATCATTGAAATTGAGAAAATTTCATTAAATTTATTGAATGCAAAGCACAAAATGCTACCGTAAGCCGTATTCGACATTTGCCCAAATACGCTTTTAGCCAACTTTCAAAAAATTTGAATAATTTACTATCAACTTGTCGCAGCTGTCGACAGATTTTTGTCTATTTGTTGTCGTTGTCGGTTGTTGGTTGTTGTCGATGTAGATATCGTTGTTTGTTTGCTGCGGTTGTTTGTTTACTTAGCTGTAATTAGCAATAAATAATTTCATTATAATGCAACCAGTTTAAATATGCAATATCCAATCATTTGTTAGCCAATGCACTATGGATAAAACAATTTGATACTCACTAAAATTAAAAATGAACTAAATTTGTCTTGAAATATTTGAAAGAAATGGTAAGGAAATGTTTTATAGCAAAGCTATTTACTTAACAGCTCTTTATTTCACTAATAACACGCTCCCTTTTTAAAAACTATAAGGTCAGAATTTCCCATTTCTAAATTAATTTTATCTAATAGATAACATATATACTTAATTCTGACATGCCGATGGTTATTTTAGACCTTAGGAACTGGGAATAATAATATAAATATTTAAAAAAGAAATTACTTTTCATTACAATATTGTCATGAAATGTGCTTAATATTTTTAATAATTACCAAAGTATTTATCACTTTATTTTTACTCATCTCTCATACAAACTTGTAATCATATAAAAATTCTATAGCTTCCATTGGATCAGTTCGTTTAAAAATATATACGAAATTACTTTTTCATCCATTTAAAATAGTTGTACTCATTATTTCTGTTAGAAAATGTGTCAATTTTGCCAATGGTACGACGCCTGTTTACGTATCGAATTGCAATTTTGTAATTTTGCAATTTTGATTTACAGACGCTTGTCAACGTGTCGTATGCGTGATGTGCGTTTTGTTGTCCCTCTTCCCTGAACACTCTTCTCTCAGAATCTGCATGAATAATTATCGATTTTGTTAGCCATGTTTGCAGCGAAAAAATAGCATGTATGTAATATAGTTTCTATTGGCCATAATAAACTCGTAGAGTGGCTTTTGAGCCACGACTACGAATACTTCAAAGTTGAGAACGCAAAGGAAATAAAGCTGACAAAACAGACAGTTATAAATGGGGGACATATACTCATATCTCTCTCTAGCTCTCTCCCTCTCTCCCTCTCTCTCTCTGTGTATGAGGACAGGTGGGGTGGCAGGGGGTGTGTGTATGAGTGTGTGTGTGTGTATGTGTAGAACTGCAGCTATCTTCTGTGCTTCAAAGCTCTGACCTTGCATACTGTTGCAAAAGTCAAAAGTGAACCAAGTAGAAAACCCAAAATTAGAAACTGAAACTGACCTTGCACGGAAATTAAAGTTAAGAGGAGGCCAACTGCATTCTAATATGGACTTCAAGGTCTTGCGAAGTTGCCACTGATAGCAAACCATTTGCAAATTATGTGATAACTATGAAATGAAGTTGCAAATAGAAAAGGAATACTTAACAAAAACATATAACCATAAATGTGTTATGTATCAAAGTTGAGTTGGTTTTAAATAAATGAGACCAAGAAAATATATTCTTGAAATATTATAAATTATGTTATTAATTATAAAACAATATTCATTATACTCAAAGGATTCTTAAAAGAGTATATTTAGAAATCGAAGAATAAGAATATTAAAATAACTATATTCAATAATGAGCAGGTTTTTAGTTAATGTGATCATTGAGAATATGCGTTCATACTATATATATAATATTATAATAGGTGTTTATTTATAATACCTATTAAAGTAGCCAGCTAAAACTTTAAAAGCAGGAAATAAGAAGATGAATACAATTAAATTTAAGTTTAGTTGTTAATTCTGCGTAAAATGCGAATTAGGATTAAAGGATAAATCAGTGTTTGAAGAGAAAATAGACGCAGTATGCACTTTTAAATAAAATAAATGTTCAGCATATTGTGACAAATCAAAAAGGAAAAGGAAAGACAACCAAAAACTTGTTGGATATCATATATAAGAAGTTTCTGAATAATATTATCTATTTAAAATAGACATATTTAACATAAAACAGTTTGTTCTATTTTTGGTGCTCTTAAGTATGTTATATTTTATATCGTTTTTTTATATCCTTTTATTCAGATCGTTTTATCCTTTTTTGGCAGTTGGCAACACTGAGACACACACTCACTCACATAGATGGTCATGCATCATCGTGCAACCGCAGCATATGCAACATATTCAATTGCACCTTCTGCGGTGTCTGTGGCAGATGCAACTAAATTTACATAGACTTGTAATTTATATGCTCACGAGTTTCTTATAACATCATCTTAAGATGTTGTTGCCGCAGTCGCAGTTGCAGTTGCAGCTGCAATTGATGTTGTTGGTGCTGGGATATGAAAGATTGTGCCTGCCGTTAGTTTTTCGTGATGCTGCCAAAAGTTGTAGAAGAACAGAGGAAGATAAAGATGTGAAAAGAAAAAAAAAAGATGCTGCTCTTGTTTTGTTTAAGGCCATGGCCGTATCTCAGTTGCAGGACAGGGAGAGGGATAGGAGGATAGGATTTGTTTTGCAGGGACAAACGCTTTGTTTTGGGGCAAACAAAGCGCACCTCGGCCGGCATGGCCTGCGGTTGTAATTACAACGTATCCTCCAAGACTCGGGGGCGGGGGAGTGAACGAAAAGGATGGCAAGGGGGTGGCATGCAACAGCGGCAGCTTCAATTGGCCATTGTCTGTGCACCTGCCAAGTTGCAAGCAAGAGAGGGCGAACCTGCCGCATCAGGCATTGTTGTGCAACACAATTGCAACTGGCCTTAGTTGCATGCCTCTAAACTGCCGGAAGTGTTGCCCCTTCTCCATGCCACGCCCCTCCTCTTCGTCGCCCATTCAATTCAGTTTTCGTTTAACTTACCCGCCGGCCGAGTGACAAGTGGGTGCAGGTTGCAGTTGCAACAGCCCGTGTTGCATGTCTGTCTTCAGTTTGTTAGGCATCATTGTTTGCTCCCTAAACTGGGCATCGCACTATGGGCAAAAAACTCTAATATTTTCATAAAAATCAAATAATAAATTATACAAATCGGAGTGCTGCGAGTGATGCTTTGCGAAGCGGCGACAAGAAGTCGCACAAGCAGTCGAGCAAACAGGTGCCTATAGCTCGCTAACAAACATAATCTCCGAATCAATATATATTTACATTCTTCTTATTAGTAGTTGAATTGAGAGGAAAGTCGTGTACGCACTTAAAAAACAAATCACTTATTTACTTGACTTATTTAAAGTTATACCAAACAAAAATCTTTCTTTTTTCCCATTGTACATTGGTCGTGTCATATCTTGTCTCTTGGCTCCTTTGTTACCATTTGCGCTGCAGGGTGCAACTAAATTGATAAATCTAGCTCGGCACTGATTGCCAACCCCTCCTATCCTCTCTATCATTTTCTACTTGTTCCTCTCCCTTTCTTATTTAGTTTTCAGCCATTGTTTCATTGTCATTTGCTCGATTGATTTGATTGCAGTCGGTTCTAATACAATGTTCATGTAAAGGTCAAGTGTATAACAGTTTCATTGATTGTTTCAGTTTAACAATGGTCGAATTAAATTGTTAAATTGCACTTTTACTGTCAATTAAAAGCATTTGATTGATTACAAAAGCAGCTGTAAAACCATCGCACGTGTTTAGAGCATTAATCATGTAACAGTTGGATTTACAGATAGGGTTTTAGGAGGAAAATAATATAGTTATAGCTGTTAAACTATTCAACTATGTTTAAAATTGTAATTGCATAATTTGTTGTAGATAAGTTACATCTATTGTGCTTAAATGTGTTTCAATTTACTGTTACTAAAAGTCTTGAAAAACTTTGTACAACAATATAACACTTGTGTAATGGCATTTGAGTGCCTCTGTATAGCAGCTGCTATACTAGTATACAGCTCGCTTATATGTGTTTGAGTAACGAAAATTGTATTTCAACATGTATAACAGTCGTATAACAGTTGTATAACAGTTTGCTGATTTCTGGCAGTTTGACAAATGCTGCCATTGTTAGCTGTCCAGGGCCAGATTGACAAAATTGAAAGACCTTACGCCTTTGGCGTAATATGGAATGTGTCAAAGGTCGCATTTGAACTCAATTCGCAGCAATGTGCGTGTCAGGTTTATTTTTCCATCAGCATCGGCAACGGCATCGGCATCGGCATCGGTATGGACATCCCATAGCTAAATGCCTTCATTAAAAACAAAAAGTGCACAACGACAGCGACAGCGACAACTGCCAAAAACGCGGCGATGACGTTGACGACCTTTCCACGGTGGAACAAAGCGCACGAACGGCACAAAGGCACCTAAAAGTGCTTCAGCCTGCAAGAGCCTCAGGTGTGCATTAGTGTGAGATGTATGTAGTGTTCATGTGTGAGTGCGTGTGTGTGTGTGTTAGTGATGCCAACTACTCGCGTCAAAAAAAGATGCAAATTATAAGAAAACCGACCGAAAATAGGACAAACGGTGTTTTATTTAAAGTGTTAACTTTGAATAAATATTACTCTTGAAAGACTTCTTTTATTTATTTATTTATAAACAGTTAACTTTTAATATTAAAATTACAACTATTAACTTAATTATAGAGTACTGACTGCTGAGGCCTTCGACTCTTATGTTATGTCTAGATTTTATTTATAATATTTGTTTGTCTAAGGAACTTTAGAATAATTGTTGCATTGCTTGGTGTGGGTTGGGATATCAATTGTATAGGGTCATTATTTTTTAATATTTGGGCGTACTATGTTTTGAGGGCTGGGCAATCTTTTAGGATATAGGCAATAGATAACATACTGATGTGTTTCAGATGAATGGACATGTATTGTCTGACAAGTATTTGACCTATTTTATTTTTCAAACAGTAAAAAAATTCGCATTTTATAAGTTAAATAAACCAGTATATATTTCGTCAAAAGCATTTTGCCCAGCTAAAGTGATCTTTAAAAGACAGATCTATCTAGAAAAAGGCCAAGTTGACAACATCACTGGTGCGTGTATTTGTTTGCAGTTGCAGCTTTTGCCGTTGACTCAAAGCGCAGCGTTTGCCGTTGACTCAAAGCGCAGCGTTTGCCGTTTGCTGTGTGCTGTTTTTCAGTTTTTTCGGTTTTCAGTTTTCATATTCACCCCACCCCTTTTCCCATCTCTCGCCCTTTAGCTAACCTTTGCTTCGTCATGCTTTTTTCACTTTGCCCTTTCGTGCATTTTCCCAACTGACAACATCAAGTGCTTTGCCAGGCAATTCACAACAGCCAAACACACACACACACACACACACACACACACACACACACACACACACACACACACACACAGAAATAGAGATAGAAAACTAGGCTACATTTTGTGTATTGTAAGTTAGTTCGTAGGTTTTTGCCATCTGTTGATACTCGCACTGTTATACAGCAGTAGATAAAGTTAACAACAACCTCTGCTATCGAAGGCTAAACCTGTCATAGCTCAGACAAGTGAAAGCTATGCTGATATGACAGCACAAGTGAGCACATCAGGTAATTCGGATTGTCAGGGGGAGCGGATAATACTAGGAGTCAGTAGTTGCAGCTGTAAGTCTAAGTGACAACTGTTATACATGCTAGGACAGTCAACAGCTAGACAGCCGGCTTTAACTTTTAAGCTTATGACATTTGTAGCATTGCAGCAATAATTAGATTACTCTATACTTGATATTAGCGTTTTAACAAAGTTCTGTTATACAAATTCAACTGTTATATATGTTAAATTCTTATACAATAAGAGCAATGTAGACTATATAGTACATAGAACAGCTAGACGACGCTAATTGGCTTGCTTATCGACTGATATACAACTGATATACATTTGTTATACAGCTGTTATACAAGTGTTGGATTAATTTTTGAAAATTGTGAATACCCCAGAATTAAATTTTTTTTTAAATTTATAATATAATATATTATTTCCTAATACAATTTGTATATTATAAAATAATATACAAAAAAATGGTTAAGACTTATTGGAAGACATGCTGAATTTAAGTAAGCTAATAACTTTCAACCTTAACATTACTATATGTACAAATAATAAGAATAAGAGTAAAAAATAATTTCATATGTATGCAAGTGTTATACAACTGTTATATGCTGGCATAAAAGTAGAACTTTCAGCTTCAACTACTCATATATATGTACGAGATTCAACCTCCAATCTAGCAGTGTGTCAACTAAAAAGTGTTGGCTGACCCATGAAATGACACTCACACTCACACTTACTCACACACACTCACACTCACACACACACTCGCAGGCACACTCACGCTTAAAAGTATACTAAGTATACGAATATGACACTCATGGGCCGCTGCACATGATGGCAGCTGCAACTGTCGCCAGTCGCTGACATTGACACGCACAAAAAACCAGGGATAAGCAAAAAGTAGATGAAAAATAAAAAAGAAGAAGAACAACAACAACAACAACAAATAGAGACAGCTTTAAGTTCTCTTCTCGTAGTCTATATTTTTTTTTCAGTTTGTTTCAACTGAGAAGAGACGACACCAAAGCCTACTTTGTAGCATTGTGGGTATTAATATGAGAGACATAAAATGTGTTCTTCTTACTTTGCTCTTATTTTTCCTTACTCTTCTTCTTCCTCCTTCCTTTTTTTGACATTCCTCAGGCTGTACTGACCTCAATTCAAACCCAATTCCTACGCAGCAGCATCTCGAGACTCGAGTGATGTGCGCTAATTGATTTCAAGACTCAAGAAGCGTACAAAAAACAAAAAAAAAAAAAAGAAAAGAGAATCGACAATGAGCAAGAGGACAAAGTGAGGGCAAAGGTGAAGCCAAGGAGAAAATGGTAGACAAAGGCAGAGAACGAAAAGGAGAAAGAGGAAGTGCAAGTGGAAGTGGAAGAAGATGAAGACGATGTAAAAGCAGAAGCGTCTTAATTATGTTTTGAGTTTTGCCAATTGTTTGCCATTTGCCAAAAACAGCTTTGTTATTTCCAATTTTCTTGTGGAATGGCCCCATCAAGGCCAAGTTAATTAATTTTGCTCTTTGCTGCAACTTTTCATTCCCTTTATTCCCTTCATTCTCTCCATTCCCTTCATTCCCTCCATTCCCATCGTTCCACCAGGTGGTAAAGTTTTCATTCAATAAACTACAAAAATAACTTTGAACTTGAAGTTTTACACGTTGCCAGCGTTTTTAATTAGTCTAATTAATTTTTGCCAAGCTCAAAATATAATAACAAAAGCACAAGAAATAAAATAAATAAAGACAATAATATAGTAAAAAATTTCAATAATAAATAAGTAAATAAATAATAATAATAACAACAAATATATGAATTAATGCTAGTCTCCTTATATCATAAATAATCATTTATAATCTAAGGAATAATAAATATTATAGTTAATAAATTATTTCCACTCTATCTGTATAAATTGCTTATAGCCGCGAAGCTTCCACAGTGATAGCCATAAATAATAATTCATAATCAGAACGAAAAAGAAAAAAAATGATAATAAAAAGAATTGGAAAACGGAACTTCCGGCAAAACTATCATAAGCACTGCCTGCGGATGAGCTGGCACTTAATGCATTGCGAGTTGGCTAAAAGTTTTCTGGCCCAAAAAACATCTGCTAACGCCGTGAGGCAAAATGGCGGAAAATGCAATGCGCAAAACCTCAGACACGGGAATGCATTTAGTATAACGGTAATGAAATGTACAAGTTGTGGAGTGGGGTTGGGGTGTGTGTGTGTGTGTGTGTGTGTGCGCCGCACACAACGTATATCTGTTGCCATATCCCCAGGATATTCGAATGAGATTTGTGCGAAATCTAGTTCAATTATAACAGTTAATTGATTGGCTGATTGATTAGGCAACTCTTAGTTAGTTCTTTGTAATACATTTATGAGGTTAAAAAGAGTTGGAATTTTTGTGCGATAAGCGCTAAAAATTAACTAAACAAATTGATTAGTGTGTGGGACTAACAGAAGCTCTTTTAAAAGCGGTTCAATAAGATTTTAGGTTTATCACATTACCGAATATGTGTACTTGTATAACAGTTTAATATAAGATTTTCTTAGCAAGAGCAAATGATTTAAAAGCGTTATTGGGCCGTATAGCAGTCATATAACAATTGTATAACAGCCGTATAACAGTTGTATAACAGTTTAATTTGATCCTAATTCTTACATTTATTCATTTACTTAGTAAAATGTTTCCTTAAATTGCTATCCCGTCTGTATGACAGTCACAAATATAGACACAATTGAATAAGAAGGCAAATTCTGAATGACGGTCGGAAGCAACCAAGTGACTTGAAGAGATGGCGGACAACCGACTAAGTGTGTGTGTGTTTGTGTGTGTGTGTGAGTGTAGTGTGTAAATGCCGCTGAATGGGCTTGGTTATTTAGAAATTCAGAGAATTGTCCCGGTTACAATTTGACAAAACCCGTTTAGGAAGCCGTATGGACCGGCAAACAAAACGCAGCTGGTGTTGTTGCTGTTTGCCGCCATTTGCAGGAAGGAAGACGGAAGTGTGTAATTTAAGCAGCGGTAAGCAGCAACAACAACAATAGGAATGGCAGCAACTGTCGGCAACAACAGGAAACTTGCAACCGAAAATGCAACAAGCTGCAAAAGCCACCAACTGCCGACCAAATGACCAACAAATGCAACCAAACGACTAACGTCACAGGTGTCTACTAGCTGCCAATGGAAAGACTGGAAAAAAGCAAAGGAAAATGGTGGCAAAAATGGAGGGAAAAAGGGGAGGGAAAAAGGGGAGGGAAAGCGAGTATAAGACCATTTAAAGCCAGTGCCAAATGGCAAAATGCACTTATTGCAGTTGTTGTTGTGCAAAGTACTTGAAGTTGTTGCTCTTGTTATTGCTCGTAGAGTTTGTCGAGTTTATGGTGTTTTCATTTGTGGCACGTGCGTGTTTGTGCGTGTCTGCTTTGTTATACCAAATATTGTTTATTTCATATTATAAGACAAGGAAAGTGTATTTGTAAATGATAGTTATTGGAGTCTAATTTGTTTACAATTGACAAACAAATTCGATATAAAGCTAAGCAATATACAATGTACATCCCAATTTGATTTAACTACAGCCTTAATAAACTTTTCTTTTAATCTATATATATACTTTTTGCCCTGACTGACTGATCATCGTGGAGAATGCTTAAATTTGTATACAACATACATAGTTTACCTAATAAAGTTGTTGGATTGTCATAACGTGTCTGTCACGTTCCCATCTCTAGCTGATCTCGGGAAATGTCACCAGAGGGTAGAAGGGAAGGAAGCGGTCGAGGCTGTTAAAACAAGCTGGCTGGCAGGCAAAAGCCTGGCTAACTGAAATGACACAGACACAGTCACTACTTTGGCTCTTGGCTAACTGCATAAATCGTGCCAAACTTGTGTCTTTCTCCTTCGAAGGGCCAAAAATACGAGCATCTAATGCAGGACAAAAGCCAGATAGTAAGTGAGAAGAGAGAGTGAGAGAGAGAGATGGGCAGAAAGAGAGAGACAAAAAGATGGAGGGTAGGTGAAACTGCAAAACATTTATGGCCAAAACAAATGGCAGCTGCTGGCAACGGCTCAAGTGCCCATAATGGCATAGACGACGTGCAGGAAGTTCCTCTCCTTGTTGTTGTTGTTGTTGTTGCTTGGGGCGGTGGGGAAGTGTCACCGGAAACCGGAAGTGCGGCAGATAGCAGGCAAGCAAAGCAAAAGTTGATACTCCGTTGATACTCGTAGTAAGTAGCACACACACACACACACACACACACACACACACACACACACACACACACACACACACACACACACACACACACACACACACACACACACACACACACAGAACGACCGAGTAAGCGCATAAACGAATAACTAAACTGAACACTCTACAATCATTTTTCAGCTTTCCCATTTTTTCAACATCACCAACAAATTGAATACATATTTTTTTCAAATTTTTCCTTACTTTTTTCCACTTGCTACTTAAAAAGCGCTCCATACTTTGTCCATCTTTCAGTCCAACACATGTGCTCGTTCTCGTTCTCGTATTTGCCCAAAGTTTTGCAAACTACACTTGACTTTTGATCAAATTTGTGGGGAAATTTTCCAACATTGCAAATGCAATAACTGTCACAAAATAGTTGTTGAGGGAACTTCAAATCGAATCTGTTTATGTGTGTGTGTGTGTGTGTGTGTGTAAATGGATTCCAACTCTAGAGCTTTTGGATTGGGAATTGAATCAGATTGTAAGTTGAGCATTCCCAGGAAAATTCATGAGATGTGTGGCAGAATTAATAAACTTATTACTAGTTGCTTTGGTAAAAAGAAGTCCTAATAACATTCAAAATCCAAATTTTGGGCGTATTTTGAAGGAACCTATGTATTTCTGGATCACTAAGAGCTAAAGTTGTAAAACTTAAAATATACACTTTAATTGAACTGACAGCTTTTACGCTAAGCCTAAAGTTGAAAGCTTTGAAGAATGCAGGAATAGTATTTGTATATATTTAACGCATTGAATTTCAACTGAGGATTTTTACAATCATTTCTAGTAAAAGAAAAGTTTATATGACAGAGAAATTGATGAAAAATTTGTAAGAAATATTAAAAAACTCATTATAAATACAATTAGTCAAGACAATAACCCAGTTGTAATTTAGGTTAACTAATGTCAGTCCAATTTGCCTAAAGTATATTAAAATAAATACAAAATTCATTTAAGAAATACTCAACTTTCAATTGCTTTGATTGTTCGACATTTATTTTGGCCCAAAAGCCGAAGGAAAAGAAGCCCCAAAAAGCAATTCAAAGAGATTTTGTGCTGTTTTGTAAATGGTTTTGCGATCCAGTTGACAGAGAGAAAGAGCTTCTAAATGAGAAGTACTTTAGGATTAATTTGTGTGTGTGTGTGTGTGTGTGTGTGTGTGTGTGTGTGTGTGTGTGTGTGATTTTGTTGTAGAACATTTTTGTGTTTTTAGTTGTTTAATTATGCATCGCATTTGGGGCAGGTTTTTGTTTGAATTTTTGTTCAATTGAATGCATCTCATTTCATTCGTGACGACTGACAAATTTCTTAATTGCAAGTCAGCCAACTGAGGGGTAGACTATGGGAAAGGGGTAGCAGAGAGGGACAAGAGAAGAAGGGAAAGGGTCTGGGACTGCGACTGCGACTGGTCTTTTCATTTGGCTGGTTTTTTTTTGTTTTTTTTAGTCTTCGGTCTCATTTGGGCACCCTTTACTCTCCTCTTTACCTATATTTATACAGTTTTTCTCTCAATTTCATTTTAAGACCCTGTACTTGCAAAAGTACAAAGAGTCTATTAAGTAAAATGTGCGTGACAGACCCCATACAGTACACATATTCTTAATAAGTTGATAGAATCATAAATACTTAGTTTTCTGAGAATATTTGAGGTAGAGACACCAAACTTGGTTTGTAGATACTTTTCTGATCAAAATTAACATTAATACTTATTAATGTTATAAATAAATAAAAAATTAAAAAGTAGAGTAACAAGAGCATTTTCTAAGATAGAGCCTTTATTTTTAGCACATATAATAGATTTTAAAGTACAGTTCTATTCATAAAATTTGATATCGATCGGATAATAAATTAGAAAGTTATGTGTTTTTTGCAGCATAAGTACAGGGTCTTTTACAGTCGTGTGCTCTCGACTGCAGTCTTTTACGAGTAGTTTTTTGCATAAAAGCGAAAAAATCAGGCCAAAGGCAGTCGACAGCTGAAATGACAAAAAATGCGAAGCAGTTGATGGAAACCAAGGGTTTAGGGGGGGAAATTGGGAAAAGCGTAGAGCTTTTCATAGTGCCTAATGGCCGCTGGCTGCTGCTGCTGCTGCTGCTGATGCTGCTGTTGTTGTTGTTGCCTCGGACTCAGCTGGTTGCAGTTGCAGTTACAAATGTTGCAACCTTGAAATGCTGCACAAGAAAAGAGAACGAGAAAAAAATTGAATTTAATTCAAATTGAGCCGCTGTGCCACAAAAAGCGGCTCAGCAAAAAGCAAACCAAAAAGTGGCAGCAGAACAAGAAGCAGAAGCAAAAGCAGCAGCAGCAGCAGCAGAAGAAGAAGAAGCAGAAGCAGAAGCATAACAACAACAATAACAACAAATAACTTGGCTTAGTTTTGTGTGTGCTAAAATAGACAAGTTTATTGCCAGTTTGGGGCTTTGGGGCAAACAATGACGAGGCCAAAGGGTAGACAAGTGCTGGCGCCTCTGTCTCTCTATATCCCTCTCTCTCTCTACTCACTCTCCTTCTCCCTCTCTCTCTCTCTCTCTTTCAATCTGTGGCAGGCAAAGGTCAACAGCTTTTTCCTTTTCTTTCAACCTGAGTCTTAGTGCAGACCAGGTCAAATTGTGGGTCCATAGGCTGACAGTTGTCCATGTTGTGGCTTGGCCTTGTCGTGCCTTGCTCCTCCTCTTCTTTATCATTGTCTTCCTCTTCCTCTTCTTCTTCTTCTTGTTCTTGTTACTGTTGTTGTTGGTTGTTGCATAGATCTCAAGGTGACAGTCAACTTGAGCCTTAGGCTCTGGACTCTCTAGGCTTGAGCTTAGCAAAACTGTCGCTGACTCACAAGTGGACAAGTCAGACAAGTTCCATTTCCATTTCCATTTGCCATGTCAGGTGTATTACGACTTGCTACCAAGGCTAAGCAGTGCCACATGCCACATGTGGCAGTCACTGCAATGTGCAACAATGCTGTTGTAAACCTACATTAACTATGTTTGCTTTATAAACCCTTTAGACTCGCTTTGCGGACCCTTTTAAAACCAATTAACTTAAATTCAAGCAATTACATTTATACAAAAAGCTAAAGAAATATTCTGATAAAAATAAAAGGCTAAAAAATAAAAAATAAAGTCAAATTAAGTAGTTCAAATTTGCTACGATAGTCCTATCAAATCGAGTTTTATCCCAGACATAAAAACTCTTCTGAGAAAAAATTTGTTTAAAATTCTAAACTATTTTTTTCATATGAGTAAATTCTTTGTGGCAAAAACTAATAACAGAAATTCTATGGCTTTCGGCACTAGACTAAATTTCCAAAAATGGTTAAATTATAATATTGTTGCTCAAACAGTTTGAGATTCAAGTTGAGAGCACAACTTGGTTAATTAACTTAATTTATTCACCTTTGAATGATTAATTTAGAAATTTCGAAATTATTTCCAAGCTAAATAACAAAAAACGCGAAGCAGCCTTAAATAAGACTAAAAGTTAAGACCTAATAAACTTGCTGGATGCAATTTGATGCTAGTTGTTTGTACAACAATTAAGAAGAAACTCAATTGCCTAAAAATTCAACAAATTAAAATTTTGTTGCTTAGCCCAAGCATAATTCGAGCATAAAAGTCTGAAGATGAAATGAAATGTCCAATTTAGTTTGGTAAACTGCTTAATGATATAGCCTGACTGTATAACAGTTGATTTTATAACAGCTGTTGCCCCTCCAAATCCCCCAATCCTCTCCCTCCTGTTCACAGGTTGTTCTACTTACAAATTCATAGCTGACATATTTTCAAAAGCTATTTTACTCTCTACTTTTTTTTTTATGACGCCCACAAAAGCGGGCCAACACAATTTTTGTGGCCAACTTTGCGTAAAAAGTTTTTTGCGTGGATGCCCCAAAACGGGCAAAAGCAGCAACGAAGGCAACGACAGAGGCAGAGGCAGCAACCGAGGCAGAGGCAGCGACAGAGGCAGAGGTAGAAGCAGAGGCCAATTAGGCAAGTTTTAAGGCGCGTCTTATGCCACTTAATGGTCGCCTTTTGTGTGCAGGACATTGCCCTAATCAGCCAGAGCTATAACAACAACAACAACAACAACAACAACATCCGTAAGAAGAAAAAATAACAACAACAACAACAACAACATCGCGTTGAAAGTAAATTATTTGGCAATTTCGTTTGGTTGTCGTTGACCTGACGGCCAATTAAAAACTCAAAAATTGAAAATTGCCGCAACTGCCAGAATGCAGCAACAATAAAACAAAGAAAATTGGGATAACAGATGAAAATCATTTGCAGAAATTTTAATTCGAAAAAAAACAAAAGCAACGAAAAAACAAATTAAAGCAAAAGCAGAAAGAGAAAAACAGAAAAAGCAGAAAAGCCGAAAAAGTTCAAAGAAAATGCCATGAGTTTTAAAATAAATGTAGAATGTTTTTACCTAGATGATATAAATATAAATAAATTAACTCAAAACAAAAAAAATCAGTAAATGTTTATATTTTTTATTTATTTAATTATTTATTCATGTTGTTCTAGTGTTAAAAGCTAATGCTTATTAATATATCTAGCAAATAAAGATAGTAGGAAAAGTAACTGGAAATCTGAATCAAATTTAAATCTTCCAATTTTTCACAGACTTTTGCCATATCAAAACTGTCAGGTATATATTTAAAAAATGCAATTCTATATGCTTATATTTAATATAAATAATAATAATTGGTCGAAGAAATCGTATTGATAGAAGGGAGATTTTCATATTTATAAAGTCAAGGCCAAGGTTTCAGCAAATTGGCTTTGCTGAGAGCTTAGCTCATAAGGACTACTTTTGTAAATTCTTCCTCTCTGTAACATATCTCATTACAAAAATGAAATACCCTATTACAAGGGTATCATACTTAACAAAAAAAAAGACATTAAATGGAGCCAGATAATTCTGAACTTTTAGGTAAACTAAAGACGGCCTAAAAGCTCTCTCTCGCTCTGTCTCTGTCTCTCTTTCTCTCTCTTTCTCTCTCTCTTTCTCTCTGTCTTTCTCTCTCTCTTTCTCTCTCTTCTCCTCCTTGACTTCATAATTATGAAAAAAGCATACGAAATTACACAAAGAAATATGGAACGCAATTAAACTAAAAGTAAAGAACATTTAAAATGGAATAAAGTGTAAGGCAATGGATGGAAAAAATTGGATAAAGAGTAAAAGAAACTAAGAAATGGGACAGCAAAGATGTAAGAAAGACGGGGAAACTCAGTAAGAAGCTTAAGACTGGGCTAGAAATTTGATGCTGGCTTAAACAAAAATAAGCTGCATACGATCAAAAATAAACACAGACTAAACTATCTGTGATTGAACTTGCTTAAAAAATGGTTAATTAAATATATTTATAGTATAAAATTTGAATTATGAAAAACAATATTTAAAAGCGTCGGTTTTTTCAACAACATTCAACGATGAAAACTGAACAAGTTCTATTCAATCACTTTTTTTACACAGATTAAAATGCATACAGAATTAATTGAGTGTGACCAGTATCTGTGAAAATAAAAGCAATAAGATTTGAGAGATATTGAAATGTATCTTAATGCAAATAAAGAGATGGACTTTGCTGTAGGTCCAAAAACTAGGAGAGATGTGATGAAAAGCGATGAGCAGAGACAACACACTTAAAGCACTTAACGATAAAGAGGATAATGATAAAGTGAGAGGGAAGTGGAAGTGGGAGTGGAAGAGAGAAACTTGTGAAATACGAGTAGAGTCAATGTGATTTCTTGAAGAGTCTAAAAGACGCTTCAAGGCGCACCTTGAGTGCCTGCTGTTCTGTTCTGTTCTGTCCCCATGTCCTGTCTCAATGTCCTGATGCGCGCGTCCAACACGTTTTCATTGTTTGATAAAATGAAATTTTATGGCAAGTAGATGGCGGGCAGGGAGGGTCATTGGGAGGGGAGTCATTGCCAGGGGCAGGACAGCAACAGGACAAACAGCAGAGAACTGAACTGAGAACTCAACAGGATAACAGAGCCACAGAGCACCGAGGCCAAAATTGAAACAGAGCGGCTATGAATTTTCAGTCAACACTGCACGGCACTAAGACAATGGCCTTAACGTGGTCACAAACAATGCGACAGACAAACAAGGTGAGAGCAAGAGAGACAACCGAGGGAGAAAGAGAGAGCAAGTCCCTTGAGCAGTTTGGGGCTAGTTTCAGTCCCCAGACAAATAAAACAAACAAACAAACAAACAACAAGCCGGAGCAAAGGCAGCCAGGACGAGGTCCTGGACCAGGACAACGACAACAGCCATCCACAGTCCAAGACCAGGACACAAAAAAAAGAAAACACTAAAGGGAAAAACAGAAGAAAAATAGAGGACAGGACGAGGCAGGCAAATGTTCAGGATAATTGAATGAAAATTCATTCGTGTGCTTTTCGATTTGGGCCAAAAAGTTTTGGTTTTGGTTTCTTTCTTTTCCTCTTCTTTATTTCTTTTCTTTGGCTTGTTATTATTGCTGTTGTTAGACCCTGTATTTAGGAAGAACAAAGGGTTTATCAATGAATATAATCATAACAAGGGGAAGAAGGCTTGGCTGACTTCATTGAGCAAATATATTCTAGTTCAGCTTCACGCATAAACATCTAGACCAGAAGAGCTAGAAACAATAAAATTCAATTCCTTTTTAGATCAAAATTAAGAGTTAATAAATTTAATAAATAATTAATCAAATTTAAATAAGTGTAAGATGAAGATCTTAAAAGTTACATATTAAGAAATTCAATAATAATAGCATATTTAGAGTTAGAGAGTTGAATTTAAATCTGAAGAGTCTTAGAGTAAAGTATGAATCTGTGCTATAAAGGACAGAGTCTTTTACAGTCGAGTTCTCTCAACTGTAGCCTTTTGTACTAGCTGTTGTTGTTGTAAACAAAATTCCAAGCATTTGTCCTTTGCGGGCGACGGGAAGTAAAAAGTATTTACATGTCGTTGTCATTTCCGAAAGGACAGATAAAGACAGAGCAAGTGGGAAAGGAGGAAGGAAGGAAGAACTGTGCTGAAATCGAATTTCGAGTTTGCCTTGTGTGTGTGAGTGTGCGGGAGTGTGTGAGAGTGTGTGTGTGCTTGTTGTTGCTGTTGTCTTATTTGTTTAATTTGTCAACGCAGGACCCAAAAACCAAACCAACCGCACTTGCTCCCTTGTTGACTGACAACACAGGACTAGAAGGAGAGAGAGAAACCTCTGTCCCTAACAACCCGGTAACAATCCCACCGTCTTTCCCAGCTTTTATATCCAAAAAAGCCACCAAAACCAAAGAAAACAACAAAAAAAAAAAAAAAAACCCTTCCACAGAATGTGGCAACAAGTTGTCATTGCTTTTGCTGTGGCTAACAAAGAATTTGCATAAAAATTCATTGGTATGACCACAGCACAGGACGAAAAAAGGAAGAGGAAACTTCGATTCACTCCGTTTGAAAAGTGTAGGAAAAATGCGTAGCATTGTCCCAAAATGATTCCATATAATGCCCAAGCACTTGAGTCCCTTCCAGCTTTGCAGCTCCCAACGATTAGTTTGGCTTTGTTTCCTACACAAAACTCACACACACACGTGATTTGAACTCGATTCAGGGTTTGAGTTTAAGTTTTGGGCTCTGGATTCAGGATTCAGGATTGAGGATTTAGGCTTCTAGTTCGAACTCTGCCCCATTTGCTCAATAATAAAGGGAGCTCTAAGACCCCAGCTGAGCACATTAAATCAACAAAATGCTCTGATTTTCTTTTTTCATATTATTTAATTCCATTTAGGGATTTTATTTTTAGGATTTTTCTTTGCCCAAGGAAAGAGGAGAGAGATAGAGGCTCAAAAGAGAAAGACTGTGAATTAAATTCGTAACATAAAGTTGACACTAAACAATTTTTAAAACTTACCTTAAATCACAGAAAAAAGCAGAAATTGTTTTTAACTGAAATTAAACCAAATATCAAAACATAAAATAAAATATATAAATATATCAAAAATTTTAAGAGAATCTTATTTATAATTATAAAATTTGTTCCTAGTTATTAAAAATTAAAGTTTACTGACATTTTAGTTCCCAACAAATCTAAATTTTTAATAATAGAAAAACATTTGTGGAAAACGCGTCACGTGGAAAGAGGGAAATGTGGAGAAAGAGAAAATGTTGAGCTGAGTTTAATTATGAGAATTGCAATCTTAATTTCAATTGCAAATTGTTTACAAATGCGCATATTTCGCATACGCCAGGTAGCCACAATCTGCTCACTTCCTATCTACTTATTTTGCCTGTTGGCATTTTCCCAATACACCCACAATTCTCTCGCTGTCGCTGTCGCTCTTGCTCCCTCTCTCTCTCTCTCTCTCCCTTTTCTTGTTTCTCTCTGTCTCACGTCATGCAGCCACGCCTCCACTTCTCCACGCCTCCCAACTCATTCAATCAAGTTGGCAACGCGCGTTGGCGCGCTTTTAAGTAATGAGGACAACGTCGCCAACAACGCCACATCCGTTGACGTAGACGTTGACGTTGCCTTCGCCTACGGCTCCACCTTCATCTTTGGCTTTGGTTTCCTCTCCTCTCCTCTCCTTTCCTTTCCTTTCCCTTACCCATACCCTTTCCCATTCCCTTTCACTCCTCTTCTTTTCTTTTCGTGTCCTTTCCTCTCGGCTTTCACCTGCGTCGCCTTGGCGTCAGCTGCAGCTGTTAAATAATAAAAAAGCAGCTAAAAGCTGCCAGCTTCATGATAATCTCAATCTTAAGCCAAGGCTGCGGCCACATCCCAATCCCAACCCCAATCCCCGTCCCATTCCTAGTCCCAGTTCCAAGCACAACCCAATCCCAACCCATCTGCTTATAACATTCTATCGCATCACATCGATATTGTAAATTACTTGTCGCTTGTCATTGAAAATGCGAATCTCGGAGCAAATGTAACACTTCAAGTACCAACAACAACAACAACGATAAAGATTACAACAACAACAACAACAACTAATATTAAAAAAACCATGCTTGACGACAACACACAAGCTCAGCTATAAGTTAAAAATTAGTAAGGCAGCCTACATTATCAATCATTATAAAATCAACTATAAACTAGATGAAATACAAATTGTCATTAAAAATGATTTTAAACCTTGAACCGGTTCAACAAAGTTTCAGTTGTGGTTAACAACGGTACATTCATTAGGTTCCAGTTATTTAACTTCCTTCTTAAACTCGAAGCATTCATAAGACAGTATTCACAGCCAGATATTGAAATAGTTGTAATTTTTGATTTAAAAAGTGTACAACATATATTATTTATTAATTTTTTAAATAAAATTAAATTGCACACTTATTCTTAACATTGTTTTCCAAACTGATTATTTAAACTCATAGCAGTTGTTTAATACCCTGTAAGCTAGCTAAAAGTCTTGAACTTGCTTAACTAAGATACGAAGAAACAAATATAAAAGCATCTTAATAAATATTGGTAAACTATAAGATTGTCTGGCAGAATGAACTCAACTGATTTTAGTTTCAAGTACAAGTTTAATTAAACTTAATCAGAAACTAAAAAGTGTGCTTCCTTGATGAAAAAACAAAGAAATAAAGAAAAACATAACTCTTATTTGAAGTCAAACACTGTCCTTGAAAAGACATAGCTATACATTAATATACCTTATAATCTTGCCAGTAAAACGACTAATTTAATATAATAAAAATTATAGTTTATATTTAGCTGGGAATAAAGTCGTAGTAAGATTTGATGGGCCATAACAATTGGGAAGAGCATTAATATTCAGTTCGCAGCATAACTGAATCTTAATGTTGGACTAAAGTTGAAATACAGATACTTATACAGTTACAGATAGAGATACAGATACAGATACAGATACTTATGCGATTAAGCGATGCCTTTGGGCATACTGGCATTAACGCAAGTAATCGAATTGATGTTAGCCAACAGATATAGATACAGATACCGATACAGATACCGATACAGATACAGTTACAGTTACAGATACAAAGATACATTTACAGTGAGAGCAACAGTTACAGTTACTGGATGAGATACTTTTGGGCCACTTATGCGATGCGGCCAACTGACTGCAAGGTGCTTCAGCGAATGGCCAATAAAAGCCATGGCATAAAAATATGAATTTTACGGCTGTGTATTTAAAAGGACAATAAGCACATATACAATCAACACACACACACACACACACACATACAAACACACACAGTTGAAGTTGGAAATGTTCTTAAAGCATAAAAGTGAAAACCAAAAGCGGTCAAAACGAAAAGCAAAGTAACAAATGCGCTCAATGAAGCTGAAAAGCAACAACAACAACACACACACACACAGAAGGAAAAGCCAATGAAATTGGAAAATGAAATGGAAAAAACTTCAACTGTCTGTGTGCGTGTGTGTGTCTGTTTTTTTATAGTGGTGTGTATCTGTATCTGTGTGTACGTAAAGGTAAAGATTTGCTGTGCGTTTGGCAGCTGCTGAGCATGAAAATGAGCTTTTGTATTTTTATGCGCCACGCTAAATAAAAAACAAAAACAACTTAGAACGCACTAGTCGAGTATGCTCGAATACAAGATGCCCAGCTTGAGGTGGACTTGCAAGTTGAAAACTTGTATATTACTGCGCTTATCAAGATTCATATTCATGTTGAATACTTTATGAGTAACATCTATAAAATTATTATATATTTGCGTACTGTGCAATTTTAACTAATTTCATTTGTACCAATTATACATTTTATAAGTTTATTCATAGATTGCGAATCAACTTGTAAAGAATAAATGAGTAACTTAAAAGTCAAAATAAGTAGTTTGAGTCGAATTACATATTTAAATAGATAAATATTTCGTAAATAAACACATCAACAATTAAATTAATAATAATTTGTACACAAATTTATTTGTTTTTTCTAAATTTAATATTATAATTATAGTATGTCTTTGAAATTGTTCGTATACGTAATTTTTCTTTTCAAGTTCAAGTCTCTGAGATCGGAGCATGTCTTTATCGACTCGGTTTATTATATATAGTATGCTTTAAAAGACTATAGTGGCCTTCGTCTGACTTTTATAAGCATTGTCGCTATGTTATCATACCTTTCTACCCTTTTAGTTGTTGGGTATAAAGACGCAAGAAAGAGAAAACAAACAAAAACGAAATAATACTTGTAATAAAATCAGCGCAATGAAAATGAAAATGCGAAGCATCAACAGCATCAACAGCATCGACAGATGAGCAATCATAAATATTAATGCCAAATACATCACTTTTATCCGTGTGAGATTCCGTGAGTCTCAAAAACAGGACACGGAGATTTTTTGGACTTGCGACTTTTGGAAATTTGTTGATGGACAGTTTCAATGCCAAAAGCCTAATGGAATGGCAATAATAACCGCATCCAACAGATAACATTTGAAACAATGCATCTCCATACCAAGAGCTAAAAACTATGATAAGTGAGAGAGAGAGAGCAAGAGGGAGAGAGAGAGAGGGAGAAAGCTGGTCATAAGTACTCGGACTTATGCTAATGTGTGGCACAAAAAGAGGGGAGTGAAGAGAGAGGGACACGAAAGTCGCATAAACAACGTTGAGCATAAATCTCAGTATGCCAGAGACAGAAACAACAACAACAACAACAATATGTGGAGAAACTCGGCGCCGCGGTGTCGTCGTCGTCGTCGTTGTCGTTGTTCCTGCTTTGATTTATTTTCCACCGTGCACAACGCTGCGTATGCGTATTTTTTTCTTTGTCTCTTTCATTCTTTCATTTAAATCCGATTCTCTGTCTGGCTGCGACAGGCATTCTCATATCAATGACAGCACCTCTCGACTCTCTCTCTCTCTCTTTCTCTTTCCCTCTCGATTTTGCATTTAGAAGTAAATTATGCTACAAGCATTTTCTTCATCTTTTGCCACACTCCTGTCTTTATTTATATTCTTTTCATCTGAAGGTTTTTCACTTTTTTGCCAGACATACCAAAAAATATAAAAAATACCCTCACATACGAAATCTATTTGCATAATTTTACGGGATAATGTGTGTCCTTCCCTATTTTGTATTTGTATTTGGGATAACAAAACTAACCCAACAACAACAACAACAATAACAACAACTCGGATAATCAGTTATAAAGCTGCCCAACAAAATTTAAATATAATTTTATAAGTCATTTCTCTGCCTGCACGTTGGGCAAAAGTCAATCGCTTGTTATGCAAATAAGCAAGTCACAAACATTGTAAGCAATATTATTAGGGATAGAAAAATAACTTGGGGTTTGAATTGAGTAGCTAAAGTAGTGGGCTAAAAAAAAGGATGATATGAATTATTGGATATTCTACTATATGACTTAGCTCGGGTTTTATAAATTATGGGCAATGTAGGTTAAAGATTTCATCAATGATTGCTTACTTTAATCTGTAAATTAAAAACTAAAGAAAACATTTAACTAAATGAAGAACTCCAAGTTATGCGAATCCAAGATTCATAACTTGAATGAATTCGATTGTGTTATTAATTTAATTACTACTTATACAATTGAGCTTTTCTTTACTAAACTTCTGTACAGTAAATCTCTCCTAATTTCTTTATTTATTTAATGCCGACTTAAAGCAGTCAACAAATTAAAGTTATATTCAAGGCTAGATTTTATCTAAGACCCTTAATATTAATTTAAACTAATTCAAGAGATGGTAATAATAAAGTTTTCAACTATATTTCGCAGTATGCGTATACATATTTAAACATATTTAAGATTTAAACATATTTCATTGTCATATTTATTTAAATTTATATGAATTAGATTTAAGATTTCATCGCAATATATAAATTAGAGGTGGGCGCGGGTCTCATTTTCAGGCCCGACTCAACCCGAGACCGAAATTCCCGATAGATAAAAGCCTGAGCCCGTTAGGAAACCGTTTTAGTTTATAATTATTTCAAACTTTAATATACAAACAAAATCTTATTCAAGTTTGAACTTTACAACCTTGTTCTTTTGGTGTGTTTTGGACTTTCGGGAAATGAGAGTTTTGATCCGAGTCCAACAATTTTGCCCATCTCTTGTATGGATACATATTGAACATATTCGACATTTAAATATATTTTCGAGTCAAATTTAAATTTGTATATATGGGGTACAAAAGAAAAAAGGAAAATGTTGACGCAGATTTATCTTTCAGGTCAAATGACCCATTTCAAAAGATGCTACTCTATGCTGCAACACATTTCAATGCTTTTATCTAAATCTGACAATTTTTAAGTGCGACAGTAATCGCATTATTTCACACCACTGTGCAGACATCACTGTATATACGTATATATATGTATACATATACATATATGATTGTACATACATATATATTTGCATGTGTGTGAAATATTTATGTTGGTTGCTTGGTAAGCCACGTTGTGAGTATTTTGCAGTAACTTCTCTTCTTTCTTAGTCTGCTCTTTTAGCTCCTTTCTCCCATTTTCATAGCTGTTTGTGTTTAATTATAAATGTGTCTGTCTCTGTGTGTGTGTATTTGTGTGTGTTTACATATGTGCGATGTGTTTTTACACAAGCTGCTTACACTCGTTGTTGTTGTTGTTGCTGTTGTTGTTGTTGTTGTAGTCTTGCTCTCGTTATTATTGTGCTCGTTGTTGTTGTTTTCGCTGTTGTTTATGGTTGTACTTGTATTATTGTTCGCTGGATTATGCTTTAAATAGTTCATCTGTTTTTACTTTAACATTTCGCATTTATACTGAAAGTAAGGCTCCACATCAAAGTTGCTTAACGCGTTGTTTGTCTTGGGGCTGACTTCCGTTTCCGGTTTGTAAACAAATGGCGCCAGCAAACGATTAATTATTGTTGATTTCTAGGCCTGCTTTTGTTGTCGTCGTGTCTCTGGCAGGACACGTGCCACTGTCAACACACACACACAAACACACACAGAGAACACACACACACGTCTGACACGTAAGGCCACACCCACACCGCCTCTTTTTATTCCCTCCTCCGCTGCTCACACTCTGTCCACAAGTGTCCCTCCTTTGAGGTGGACATTTGGGCTTTGCCTTCTCAAACAACTCGGCGCTTACAACTGATTAATCGTTTGATAAATATTTGAAATAGTTGTTAAAGCTCGCTTAAGCCCATAAAACAGAGTTTTTTATGAACTTATCGATTTATCGATAATTTGATAAAGCTCTAATTATTGAGTTGTCAATTACTAATGACTTGAGGTACAAGCAAAGCATTTTCCTTAGCAATAAATATATTTATACAATTGTCGAGACTTTGTTTTCCTACAATTTCAATTGGTGTCGATAACTTTAAAATAACTGAGCCCATTTTCAAACAGAACGTTTTATCTTCCCAAAAATAAAAAAAACCGGGCCAAAACCAACAAAAAATTGCCCTTGTACAGTTAGCTGTGCCAACAGACTTCAAACTTGCATAACTTTTGAAATCTAACCCGACTTTCGAGCGGAATGTCATTTTAGTCCTGATATCATCTATTAATTGATTCTACGTTTAAAACTAATAAGTTATATTTTATCTTCTCTTCATTTTCTGAAAGAAAAAACACTTCAAAGTTTTAAATTTTACTTTTATATTTTTTATGAACCTCTTAAGCTCTCATAAATTTTATTTAAAATTCATTTTCTATTTTCAACTCAATTCTTTTGCATGATTTATCGATAAATTATAATGTAAGCACCTTAAATGCTAATGTGTGTGTGCAGGATGTCTGGCCAGACTCTGTTTACCTGTTCTTGTCCCAGTTAAAACACACACACACACATATACTCTCTATTTTGTTGTAATTGCTTTTGTAATTTGTTTGCTTTCGTTGTTGTCTTTTTAGACCCTGTACTTAAAATGTACATAAAGTCTATTAAGTTTTTTATATATGTACATATGCCTGCAAATTGGAATTACAAAATAGTATTACAACAGCCATTTGATATTTCTTTAAAAGTTGTCTTATTCAAATGTGCTAAGTTGTACAGAATACATACATACAGGGTCTCTTACAGTCAAGCGCTCTCAACTGTAGGCTTTTCGTACTAATTTGTTGTTGTATTGCGAACTATGCAAAAAATTGCCCAGGTTGTTGCTATTTTCAGTGTTGTTATTGTTGTAGCCTTCTGTTGGCCTATCAATAAACCAATTTTCGCACAATTGCAATTCAGAGGCTCATGAGTGTGTGAGTGTGTCTGTGTGAGTGCGTCTGTGTGTGTGTTTGTGTGTGTATGTGCTGTGTTTCTGTCAGAAACCACAACGTGGCACTTTTTGGCAAGTTAATGTGTTATACTTAGGTGGCTCACACTCAAACACACACACACACATACGTAAAGCAGACGTAATTAATGATTGAACACAAACACATACACATTGCTGTGCCCCAAAAAGTATGCTACAATTTTCGTTGTGGGCACAAAATATGCTGCTCATTATTTTTACAGCCCCTCACACACACAGGCACACACATACACACACACGTGCGTATATAAATTATGTTTGGGCTTCATTATACGGGTTGCTTTTATGGTTTGGGGCATGGGGGGCAGTCAGTGGGGCAGGCGGTGGGGCATGTGTTGCGTAGCGTTTTGGGACTCGCTTCAAGGCGTCGCATTAAAAATCAATTCACAAACTTTGCACGTACCTTAGAGTGAAGTGCTTGTTGTATGTGTGTATGTGTGCGTGTGTGTGTGTAGGTGTGTGTTTAGGTATGTGTAGGTGTGTGTCTGTGTGAGAGCGTAAAAGTATGGCGCAACAGCAACAGATTTTTATGCGCCTTTAATGAAGCTGCCTGACTAATCATATGCTCTGTCTTTCTCTCACTCTGCCATACTCTCCCTCTCCCTCTTCTCTTCTTATTCTCTCCTTCTCTCTTAATATAATTCTTTATCGCTCTAAACGACATTAAAATTGCCATTTGTTCAACATTTATGAACAACAAGGTATATTTATAAATTATTGTGCTGCAAATAATCACGACTATAAATTTTAATATTATAATAAATAGACAATAACAAATATGATAATAAAATAATTGAATAACGATAAAGAAAAGTTATTTGATACGCCTGCAGATAACTGTAAATATTATGAGCTTTCATTGAATGAAATGTATTTTTAGTTACATTTTGTGCACAAAAACTTCATTTTCAAATTAATTGAAATGCTTTGAGAAATGACAAAGATATTCTAACAAATTTGTTAAGCATTATAATATATATATGTGTCTCTCACTCACACACATTCTCTCTCTCTCTCTTAATTGCAGACAACAGCGAGAGCAACAAAATGGAATGACCAGAGTTGTCTTTGGTGGCAAACACGTCATCGTTGTCGTTGACGTCGAAGATGCTGCAACAGTCAGCTGCAAGTGCAACAGACAGCACAGCAGCAACAGCAGCAACAGCAACAGCAGCAACAACAACAGTGAGTAGACAGGCCAACAATGGCCAGCGACGTCGCGTGGCAGCAACCGACAGCTGCAACAACAACAATCCCAACAACAATCGAAGCAACAGCAGCAGCAGCAACAGCAAATTGAAGGCACAACAAATGCATTCCAACGAGGAGCCCCCCATGTCGGTGATCGTCGACGGTGGCAACACGCCACAGCAGCAGCAACAGCAGCAGCAGCAACAGCAGCAGCAGCATCAGCAACAACAACAATCAAAGCTGCGTCGCAGTGGCAGCGCCAACGCCCACGCCAGCAGCAGTGGGAGTGGCATTCACCAGAGGTTGCGCAAAACTAGCTCCTGCAGCGCCAGTGCAAAGGAGACGACGCCACAGGCAACGCGTCGGACGCATCGACAGCCATCGAATGCCTCAGACACAATGCACCACAAACAGCAGCAACAGCAACAGCAGCAACATCAACAACAGCAGCAGCAACAGCAACAACAGCAACGCCGCTATCAACACTCAAGCCGCGGGGGCAGCAAGGAGCGTCAGGTAGGTTTGTTAAATTATATCGATAAATCGATACAAATGTCGATAGCTGCCAATATATCGATTAATGTTAATATATCGATTTATAGATAAAAATAATGTTGTGTGAACTGTTGCAATGTTCAAGTTCTTTGAATGTTTAAATATCGATGTTTTTTGATAAAAAATATCAATCTAAAATAATTAATTTTTTCAAATCGAAATACCATCGTCATAAGAATGTTTAAAATATTATTACCCCTAGCGTCACGAGCGACAGGATCGTCAAGATCGTCAGGATCGACAAGATCGTCAGGATCGCCAAGATCGTCAGGATCGTCAAGATCGTGAAGATCGTCAGGATCGCCAGGAGCGGACACGACGTCGTGCAACCCGTCGCCACAGTGGAGCCTCCTCACTGAGTGATGCGGCACATCGCAGTCGCACACGTGGTGCTCGACGAGCTGGTGGTTCAAGTAGAGATACAGGTGGAAATGCTGGCGGTGGTGCAACATCAGCGGGCAGCGTCTCATCCACAGCCTCCAGTTGCAATGGCAGCTGCAGCTCCGACGATGGCGATTCCTCGCATACATCCTCATCCTCGTCCAGTTCGTCGGGTGAACCCAATTTGCCGTATCCCGGTTTCCCCGAGATTGCCATGAAGGCTCTGACGCAGTACACACGACCGCGTAACTGGTGCCTGATGCTCATCACAAATCCATATCCTTTTTAAACATTGAAATCAAAAGGAAATTCCTCAAAAAGAACGCTATAGTCGTATCGCCGACCATGAGATACTCAATATAACATACATATCTTTTAAATATAGCTATGAATTTTAAACTTCAGTGGTACAGAACTCTAGCTTAAAAATGAATCTTGTAGTTCGATTTTGTTAATTGCAATTCCGATTGAAATTCTAAAACAAATTCTTTCTTGTTTTTCTAACTTAATAGACCCTCTGTACTTTTTAAGTGCAGGCAGGGTATAGCAACAAGAACATCGCGTTGTCCTTCGACTTGTTTTTCAGATTTTCCCTGTAGCGAAAAAATCGCCAGCCAGCGACGTGTCCTTGTCACATTTTCACTGAACGGCCTATTGATTTTTATGTATGCGTATGTTCTTTCCGGAATGTCCTGCCCAATAACGGAAAATAACAATCTTAATGCGGAGTCCTGAACTTCGATAAAACTCAGTTAAAATGGGATTGCCAATCAACGTACCCAACACAAGAGTCAGATAGGATTTTCAAAAGTTTTACTCCTGCTTTTTAATATGACATAGTCCCTAAACATTATTAGGGATCCATGACAAAGATTTTGAAAAATCTACCATAAAGAGTGGAAAGTACAAAAAATGTACAACAAAGTTCACACTTTCCGTGATAAATAGTGTTGTAAAGTGACAAAAGTAAGCTGTAAATCCTAGCAATGCGATAGTTTCAAATTAATCAAGTCTATGACACGAGTAGAGTTCAATTGTAGGGTATTTTACACAATTGTTGAGCCTTGAAAAATATGCATTGCTTTTCACGCTTTTATTTTTCAGCCTGTTGCAAAATGTATGCATGTGTTGTGTGTTTGTGTGTTTGTGTATGTGTGTGTGACCATGTCGCACATAAATAACAGGTATCAGGGCTCATCGTCGGAAGACGCTGCCAGAGTTGCCATTCAACATTCGCAGGGTCTGCTTCCGATGCGTCCTCTCTTCCTCCTTTGTTTCTCTCTCCCTCTCTCACTATTTCTGTCTCTCTCTATCTTCTTTATGTGCTGTCATTTCTTGTTGTTGCTGTTGTATTTGGTTGTGTGTCTGTCGCTGGGGATAATGTGCGCCAATCAGTGGAGAAACATCCTTCTCTCCGTCTCCGTCCCGTCCGGACTTCGATGCCGACGCACACGTCCTGTGGCGCCGCGGTGTGGCATGTGCATGAAAAATCGCTTTGCATACTTTTGGGCGCACTTCACATTTAATTTAAACAGAAATTAAAATTGACTGACGTTGATATTTAAGGACACATCATGCACACGCACACACGCATACCACTATCAAGTATGACGCACTCTTGAAGCAGGAGACGCAGACAGCGAAAGAGAGATGGAAGAAAATGAAAGAGTATGGGAAAAGAGAAACAGCTCAAGCTGAAGTAAAGTAAATATGATGCGAATGACAGAGCTCTCTGTTAACCAAGGACAAACAGAACTTTGGGGCATTGTTTAACACTATTTGTAGCTAACTGAGGCTTTTCAATCACAGTTATATTAAATACAAATACAGTACAATCTCGATAATGCGGATAAGTAAAGAACAGACAATGTCCCATTTAACGGACTGGCCGTATAATAAAGTAAAAAAATCCTTCAAGTTAATGATGAAACTTAATAAAATCTTAATAAAAAGATAATATTTCAGGTGAGCAATCTTCACAATTACTCATAATAATTAATGAGCACTTGAAGATGATTCTAGGAATCGTTTAGTTATCGATTTCAAGTGTTTAATTAATGATGCGTTTTAAGGCGGTGCTGACCTTGATGTAGCCACAACTCTTGCCACATGCTTGTTGTTGGTACCAAAGACCTGTTGCAAGGGTGGAGGGAGTAAGGAAAAGGAATCCGTTGCACTTGCTGTTCCTCTTGGAACTTGGAGCTTGTAGCTGCATGAATGTAATGAATCCCAAGCACGTGGTAATCAGAATCCGAACACACAGAAGAGAGGGGGTAGTGATATAGGGGGGAGTGGGAAGACGTAGGGAGAAGCTAATGAGGACGCAGTAATTCAACGCTCGCAAGTGGCGAAAATAGATGCCATAATTAGTGGGCGGAAGGGCGTGAGTATCGCATTACCCTCTGCAGCCCCATCCCCCCTCAACTGGCATACTAATGATGTGCACCCTCCGTCAAATAGCCTTAAATGGATTCCAGTGGTGTGCTACAAAGGGGGCAACAAGTTAATGTTGTTGTTGTTCTTGTTGTTGCTCTTGCTCTTGCTCTTGTTCTTGTTCTTGTTCTTGTCCTTGTCTTGCTCGTGGCATGACTCAACCTTAGCGCTACAAGACAAGCCAGTCATTATTCATTAAAGTTTTAACTCTTATTTAGATTGCAAAATTTGGTATTTAAACATAATTATTCCATTGAGTATTGCTAATAAATAAATATGTGGAAGCCTTTAATATAATAATTATAATGATTATAAATATTATGCTTTAAGTTTTAATTTATATTTGATATATTTTGTTTTACATTTCGCCAAATCTGGACTTTTTCCGGTTAAATCAAGAAAGTTTCTTTACCAAATGAAGACTTTTCTCATAAAATGTAGCTGTTTCAAGAAAAGTCGGGCTTATTTCCCGCCAAGTCTGGCTGTTTTCCTGTCAAATCTGGCATTTTCCCTCTAAGTCTTGCTTTTCTCCGAAAAATCTGCCTTTTTCCGCCTTATCGGTCTCTCCCAAATCTGGCCTTTTCTGCCACATTAGATGTTTTCTTCTCCAAATTCGTTTTCCCGTCAAATCTGGCTTTTTTCTCTAAATCCGGCTTTATTTTCCCCAAATCTGAATTGTAGTATTTAAGATTTTGTCTTTATATGCTGTATTTTCATTTTAGCGCCGCTAAATAGCTAATAGCAGCTATTTTTATGTTATTTTGTGCTTCATGTTGCAAGTCCAGTTGATGCTGCATGTTGCATGCACTTTGACATGCAATCTGCAGATTGCGTCGTCCCATTTCCGCCACCAACTTTCTTTTATACCCTGTTTTTTATTTTTTGGCAATTTTTTGGCAAATGTTGCAGTTGACCTCAAGTTGCAAGTGGCCTCACGTGGCATTGACTAGCGCCACGTAGACTCAGAGCGTGCAACAAGAAAGCAAATGGCTAAAAATGGAAAATGAAAATACATCGCGAACTTCTTAACTGAAATTAGTTTAGCCAAAAAGCCAATTTGAGGAGGGCCAAAATTGATTATGGCCAATGCCAATTGAATTGCGGCAGCGGCGCCAAAGTTGCAGCCAAACGTTGCCACAAATCGTTGCACACAAATCGTTGCAAAACGAATAAACAATAATTGCAAGCAAGTGCGCGTCGCAAGGGCTTGTGGCAAGTATCTGTCCGCTGATGTTGCAACGGGAACGAAGCATCGTAAACTTTTGTTAGTCAAGTTGCAAGTTAGAAGCAAAAACCAAAGTCATAAAATCGCCAAGATATAGAAAATATTATGACTCCCCCAAGGAAGGAATAACAATGGCAAATCAAAATTTATGGCAAGCAATTAAATGTGGGAAGAGAAGGAGAGCAGTAGAGAAGGCAAGACGGAGAGCAGTAGAGAAGTAGAGAAGTAGAGAATAAGGACTGCGATTATCTTCTGTTAGAACCTTCATATCGGATGGCAGGACAGGAAGTGGCAAGTCCAAGTAGCCCCTGACATGCCCCAACATGCAACATGCAGCGAACGGAAACATTATAGGAAATTGCAACAAATAGTTGACAGTCAAATTATTGTCGCACTTAGATTCAGATTTGCAGACTTCCAACTCAATTGGAAACATCCTGACAAATACAGCAGATAGCAGATAGAAACAGGAAGATGATGATAAAAGAAAGGATGAGAGACCTACTTACGTCTCTTTCCCAAAATATCTACAAACTGTTTTCTTCAAAAGTGGTCAACTTTAATAATATTTTATTTTTCGAATTAATTTTTACAGCTTCCTCATTTGTTTTCATACTAAAGCTGTTATATTTGCTCTATTTTTGTGTATTAAGTATCCTGAAAGTTTCATAATTTGGTGGTTATAAAGACTAAAGATACGTAAGAATCATAAAGACTGAAGATACTAAAGAATCAAAGCCAAAAGCTAATAGTAGTCAGTGCTGTACACTTTCGTTAGGCTATGAATTTATTTGTAATCTAGCTTTAAAAATAAATAAAAAAATTCTTTTGAAATGAGCTTAAATATAATAATAATATAAATATTATCTTCATTTAGCTATTACAATAAACTCCCTTCGTTTTAACATAAAGTATAAATCGAATGCTAGACATAGTAAAAGTAAATAGATCAGAGGAATTATTCACCCATAAAACTGTTTTTGCGCACTTTAAACTTACTTTAAAATTAAATACATAATTTAAAGTTAGTTATTTAAAACACGCCAAAAATCAGATGAATAATCCCTCTGATTATTAATTTATTTGTTTTTTTATATATGTATTAATTTATTTATTTATTAAGATTAAAATCCCATATTGTTGTGGTTACTAACAATATTATTTTTATTTAGCTTTTGCCTTAAAATTTCAAATATTTTCTATTATATACATTACACTAAACATTTTTTGTTCTTTTTATACAAATTTCTTCATTTATCACTAATTTCTAGAGAATATACTTGGGTTAGGAATAGGTTTATAAACTTTACTATGAGATAACACAATAACAATCGCAATTTAACTTATTTGGGGACAAAAGAAAAGAAAATGCCTTGACATTATTTTCCACATTTGAATCAAGCTCATAGAATGACAAAGTACCGTAAAGTGTGTCATCTTTGGATTGAGGAAACCACTAATCCACTCAATCATCACTTGGGATTACTTTCAGTATTTTTCTTTTATTTTCAAATTGTCGAACTTTTTATTTATTTATTTTTCGTTTTTTGTTTTTTTTTTTGATGTGTTCAAAAGAATGCCAAAGTTGTTTTCTATTTGAAGTGCGAGGCAAGGAAATTGTCAATTCAATATCCAATATATACGTACATACATAGATTCTATTGCCATTGCCAATTATCTCAAGTTTTGCGTTAGCATTCTATCTCATTCTCTCCCTCTTTCCTGCTCTTTCTTCTCATATTGCTTTTGGGTATTCAGAAATATTCGTGTCCATTCAGCTGAGTCGGCTTCACGGTCGCTTTTTGTTTGTCAGTCTTTTAATTTGTTGCGATTTTTGCACGCTTCGCATGAGTCTTCCTCCCTACCCTTCAATTTGTCGACAGAGGATTGTGGGGTGGGGTAAATTGGGAGGGGGCTATACCACGCCCACATTTTGGCGCCTCTGTTTGGCCGACTTTACGCTCGACTTAATTTGTTTACTGTTGGTTTGGTGGCCTTTGCCATCGTCGACGCTGCGCGCCAAATCAAAAATAATGGATACCCCCATTCAGACCCTGAATTCCGACCCCCCTAAGTCCCTACACCCCTGTACAATCCTCTACAATTCTCTATACTCTCCTTTAGCGTGTATGTGGCATGCATTCAGAGCTCTGTGCGCTTTGCTAGTGTCGCATATTTGAGCTGTTGCAATATTTATACAGCACGATTCCGGCCTCGACCCCGCCCTACACTGACCCTACCCCCTCACTTTCTCCCTTTTGCCCACTCACTACCCACTGCTTTCTCTCATGCCTTTTTCTGTATGTGTGTGTATGTGTGCTGCGTGTGTCTCTGCGTTTTTCACATTTGTTTTTATGACACTGGCGACCTGACCTGCATATGTTGTCCATTTAACCGCTCAACCGCTTTGTCTGCTCCTCTGACCCCTGTTTCCTATATCCTTTACCCTTTACCCTCTATCCTCTATCCACACCCCGCTGCTCAGTATCCTAATGAATTGCAAGGACTGGCAATTGTCCTTTTTGGGGCGCTGGCATTGTGTTGTGTCCGTTTTTATCTTTAATTGTGCGTTAATAGCGTAAACATTTCCCCAGCATTGTTTTTATACGACTTTCCTATCTCTTTCACTCTTTCACTCTTGCCTCTTGCTCTGCCTCCACGTAATTGCGCGCCTCATAAAAAATGGGTCCTTGGTGCACATTTGGCATGCATTAAACCCAGGCCGCAGTCCTTCGATGTCGTCCCTCCCCCTGTTCCCCCCACCCCCTTTTACCCTTTCCTGCCACGCCTCTGTCCATGCTCATCTCTTCCTCAGGGCTTGGCATTTGTATTGAAAGCTCGCGGCGATTCTGATTGTTGTTTTAACGCAAAAATATCACAAACTTGCGGGTTATTCATGTAGTTCAAAGGGAGAATGAACGGCAAAACAGAGACAGAGACATAGAGAGAGAGAGAGAAAGAGAGAGAAAAACAGTACCAATAAGAGAAACGAGTAGCATTCATCTTTCTTTCACTCTCATAAATTTTGCCCACATTCTTACTTCACATTTCTCATTACTTCTCTTTGTACTTCTCGTTGTTTATTTCTGACTTGGCTTTGAGGTTTTCTCTTCTGAATGCATCAGTTTCTTACTTTAATCTCTCGGTTTGGGCTTCGTTTTTACTTTGAGCTTCTTTCTCAGTTGGGATTCTTTTTCACTTTGCTTCTCTCTTTGCTATTCGATTCACTTGATTCTCTTTTTGTATAAGTTCGGTGGTTTTCTCTACTGATTCCCAATTTTAGCTAAGTTACTGTCATTGCTACTAACTTCTCTGTTTTACTAGTTCTTACTTTAATTTGAAACTCCCTAATTGCATCTCTACTTTGACTTTAAGTTTTCCTTATATATCTCTAGAAATTGCTCCCATTTCTTCATCTATATATTGCTTGTAGGAATTTCTTTGATATTCTTCTCGCTTCAGTTTTTACTTTGCTTCTCTCCTCACAATTCTTTTGCTTCTCTTTTTAAGCTATAACCTCTGACTTCTATTCGGAGTTGATTAATTTCTTATGGCTCATTTTATTCTTCTTGACTGATCTGATTGATTTCTTCTTTTCTTTCCATTAAATCTATTTGTTTTGGTTCCATCATCTGCATAGTTGTAATTCTTACTTTAGCTTCTCATTTCTCTTCTAAGTTGCTTGTGTCTTTTTCCCTGTTGCATTCCATTTATCTCTGTCTAGCCACAAGGCAATCAATCATGCAATAAATAAATAGTAATATTTTCACCGAGTTTCACTTCTTTATACAAACAGTTATTTGCTTGAAAAGCCTGATGGGTTGAGCTTTTATTTTGTGCATAATCCTGGAAAGTGAAGTGCCCAAATGCACTGACTGGCTAATATGCTGGCTAAAAGGCTTAGCCAACATCTTCCGACAACTGCTACATTGCATTATCTTTGAATAACTGAATAAATGAATGAATGAATGAATGAATGAATGAATGAGTGAGTGAGTGAATGCATGAGTGAGTGAGTGAGTGATAAGAAAGTGTCTGTCATCAATTTGTGCTATTCCTCTTGCCTCTTTGCTTAAAGCAAAGCCAAGCAGCAAACCAGAAATAACCGACAACGACAACCGCAAATAGATGAAGAAGAAGTACAAGACGTTTGAGGAGAACAAGATGAAGCAAAAGAAGAAGCTTAAGTTGAGTATAAAATGCAACCAAGTTGACAAGTACTTGAGTGCGCATTAGTTGCAAATGGTAAACAGCTCTATAAACTAAATATCTGGAGCTGGCTTCATTTCTTGCCTTCGTGTTTTGCTTAAATCAGGCTCATTATACACAATACCCTAGGGATGTGAGAAAACATCGATTGATCGACTTTTTGCATAAACGATTTTCAAATTTAAGAGTTATCCTTGGATAAACAAACATAACTGCTAACCGTAAGCCAAAACCGTAACGGAAACCATTACTTAACTAAATTAAATAGAAAACATAATTTTCCCAAGAACATCTTTGATAACACTATAGGTAGTAATACCCTCTGTAAGGCTATATAAACAAAGGGAAGTACAGGATAACTGAAAACTTGCATTTGACACATGATAATATACAACTTTGTCCATAGATACTTATGAGAACGTATAGGAGTGTCTGCAGTTATTAGTTCCTGCCTCTGAAGTTTACATAGGGGAACTCGGAACGCGGAACTCCGATAACAAATTCTCTTCTTTTCAAATGAAGCATCTCTTCACAGTGCCCTCTTTTATTTGAATTCAAACAGTCAGCCATAGGAAAAAGTTATACAAGTTTCCTTTTTTTGTTTTCCTGTAGCATCATTTCGCAACAAGAAAGTGCACGACGACGGACACGACCTCGAATTTCCTTCGGCTTCGATGGCTGTTGCGGCTCGTGTTCCTCAGTCAAGGTCGGAAGCAGTTCATATGGTTTATCAACGTAGCTGTACTTGCTGCTGTTGTTATCATCTAAGTTCGTATTTCCTTTGTGATAGGAACTATTAATGCTATCCGATTCAGTTATTGAAAGAGCTGCTGGAGCCGCCTGGCGACTGATTGCTACTTACTTCGTTTAAGAATCTTCCGCAGTCCAACTGATTGATCCAAGATCAATGGGAAATTTCTGTTTCCATTTCCCAATACGTCAATTTTGTCCTTTGACAAATTAACAGTTTTTGGCTGCAAAAGTGATCCGTCAGCCATGGACATCATATCAAAGTGACGCATCATGGCACCTGCTTCCTCTTCAACGGTGCATTCGTTCTGCCAATTGGTCATGGTAGCATGCTGACCCAAAGGTTTGGTTCCAGAAAGTTCCTGGATGCCTTCCATCATGGCCAGACTGGCGCTTATTTCCATCGTTTTAGACCCATTCGCTTCTTCCATGTCGACCAAGTCATCCTCGAAGTTTGTGGACGGAGCCCAAGCCATAATACGCTAAATATGGGTACTGAGGGGTTAAGTCATTAGAGAGGGACGCAAATGCAGTCGATGCAAATGACAAACCCATCACAAGCCCACCAATTGCATCCTACTTTTGGTTACTTACCCAATTTCTTTAAATATTAAATATTAATTGATTTATTTATATTTATTTTCACACAACGCAAAGCTGTCAACGACTGATGATTGTTGAATGTGACGTTTGGGTATATTTTTGTGATGTAAAAAACATAGCAAGATCGATTGAATGCTGGAGCTGCTTAATCGATTTAAATAAGTCTATTTTCATAAAAATTCGGACTACTTGCACATCCTTAGCGAACGCTACAAAACATACGCGGAGTGTCCAAATTTCATATCATAGAAATATGTAAATAAATAACATAGTTAGATAATGTTGCTGATCGCGATCTTAGTTAAAATGTCGATCAAGCGATGACGAAATATCCGATGTTTAGATCAATCGATATTGGCATGGGCGACTTTAAGAATTCGAATTTTAAATCGATGTTCAGTTTGGATTTACACTATCACTATCCAATACCCTAGGGATATAAGGGTATGACAACTTTATGAATATGTTTGCAACAGGCAGAGCTGTCATTCGATTTAGACTTACAAGGATATAGTTCTGCATAACCACGAAAACCAGTTATAAGTGATAAACTAAAATAAAACAACGAGTTACTGAAAAAAAAGCTTATAAGATATACCCTAGAGCATCAGTATACATATATTATATTATCAAGACAAGCTTGTTCTCTATCACTTTGGAATATTTCATAACGATCTTTTAAAGCGAAGATTGGAAGACAAATTCAATTTAGGTATACGCCGTGTGTTGTTTATCAATTCAAAACTGTTCATAAGGGTCAGATAATAAACACAAAAGCTATTCAGGAAGAAAAGAAGAATCAGCTGTAGTATATTTACAATTTTTATATATGTATAAGGACTATTACTTATACATAGTTTCTTTCAATTCTGAGTAGCTCAAAACAATCTTTCAAAGGAGGAGTGTTTTCTAAAATTTGAATCCGGGCGTGAAAGCTTTTCCACAGATGCAGTGCTATTAAATTGATAAAGGGCTAGGTACCATAAAATATAGTAAAGTTATAGAAGTCATTCAAGTTTTAAAACCTTTCGTTGTTTAACAATCAAAGGAATCTATTTATTTATATATTTTATTTGATTGCTGCTTAAAATAAGTATATGCGTACTGAATATCTTGCTGTCGAGTAAGCTGAGACTATAACGTTCTTATATATGTATATTGGTGGTAACTGCATTTGCTCTTGAACATGGTTTAACATCCTTAACTTGAAACTAATGTCACCGATTTGGACTTTTGGACTCGTGCACGTGGTTTGAGCGCATCTCGATTCTTGTCATTTTGTTGAACTGCATAACCCTGGGCATGTATCAGCCCTGTGTGGACGATACCTGTCTGAAGCCGCGCTGCAGGATACTGCAGGTAAGTAGTAACATAATATCTATCTATACCATCTCCCTTCCCTTCCTTTCCCCTCCCTTGCAATCTTGTCAGCCTCTCAGTTACCCTAAAACTGTCACCGCTGGCGTCACATTAACTGTCATTTATTTAAGCAATTTTTTGGCTCACTTCCTGTGTCTGCCTTTGCTGATGACATCAAACAGGCACTTCGGCTCATTAGGCAGCCAACGTACACGGGATGAGGTGGCACAGGGACATTTCTAAGGGGGTCGGACGGGGGTGAAGTTTTCAAGGCAATTACAGAGCGACAGCGTATAGAAAATGTGAAGCGCAACGTGCGAAAATGTTTGTAAATGATATGAAAGGCAGACATTTTGGCCGCAGCCAAGTGTAAAGACCAGAGCTGGGCAAATTGGCAACAGAAACGGCACGGGGCCAAAATGACAACGACTACGAAACCAAAATGAGGGGGAGACAAACGAAAGAAAGAGAGATAGAGAGCAAGGAACGGGAACAAGCATAAGAATGAGAACGACAAGGACATAAGTGGCGCCCAAATTGCTGAGAGTTGTTTGAGCATCGCCTGCCACTTCTATACTCCTGCCCGACATCTTCTTCCTCTAGCAAAAAACTACACAGAAAGAAAAATCGTTTGTCTGTCAAAATGTTGAACTAGAATAAAATAACCTAGGCCTATTTGACGATTTTAGTGCTTAGCTATTGCCATTTAATCCACATATAGTCTTCAAAAATTCAAAAGTAAAACAAAAACTTTAAACTTGAAGTTTCGAATGATTTTTTTTTTCTGTGTATACTAACTGTTATGTATGTGTGTCAGTACATGGACGAGGTCTTTCACATTGTTTGCTCTGTGGCTCTGTGGGCGTATACGCATTTTGTAGCAACACGTAGTGCTACCTAAAGTGGACTAGGAGCAGCTCATTTTGACAACTGCCATCTACACTTTTCTTTAAGCTCTAAGTGAGTTCCCACTTTCGACAGTCAGTTTAGTTTAACAGTGATTCAAAGAGAGTGGGAGCAGAGAATACAACAGATAGCCCATAGTATTAGTTAAATGCGTTGGAAGAGCAGATAGTATATATCGTCAACAACGACTTGAAAGCATGGTTCGAGTAGAAATAAACTGACCATAGAGGTTCTGTTTAAGTAAAAGTTTAAGTATAATTAATACAACACAGTGTTGAGATTAAACATGCAGAAATGAGTGATGATATGTCATGAGTAAAGACTTGAAAACATATAGTAAGAATTAAGTGACCATGAATGACCTCTTTCTAGGGGATAAAGTAGTATAAGGAATGCAACTCGATGCTGAGAATTAATCTGTTTGGAAAATATTATTATATCATAGAGATAACTCAGAGATATCAGAAGGATATCATAGAGAAATCATAGAGATATCAGAGAGATTTCATAGAGATAACATAAGGATATCAGAGAGACTTCATAGAGATAACATAAGGATATCTTAGGCATACCATAGAGATATCATAACCATTAAAATCGAGTCGTTTCCCTGAAAATATATTCTTAATTAGTTAGTACTTAGAAATCTTTTCCAATCTGTTGCTTTGGAAGTTTTCTTCAATTGTCTTTCCCACACTTTCATCTTTTTGTATTCACTTTTCGTTTCTTTCGTTTCACACACACAGATCTTTGATGACATTATCTTTGCCTTCTTTGCTCTGGAGATGACCATCAAAATGGTTGCCATGGGCATGTGTGGCAAGAACACATATCTGGCCGACTCCTGGAATCGTTTGGACTTCTTTATTGTGCTTGCCGGACTGTTGGAATATGTGATGCATGTGGAGAATCTCAATTTGACAGCGATTAGAACAATTCGTGTTCTGCGACCACTGAGAGCTATCAATCGCATACCCAGTAGGTTGAACCCTCAAACATATATAGATAAAAAACCTTTTATTGTTTACTATATATTCAAATATTACAAGAAACTAAATTCCTATCCATCCTCATCATCTGATTTTATTTAATTAATTTGAACTTCAAGTTAATTTAGCGCATTATCTTTTCACAAGGTCTTGTGTGTTCTTTATAAAGCAGGTCCTAATATAATAATAATACCCTATAATTATTTATAGAAATGTTTATTATGTTTCCCATATTCATTTTCCCAATCTATCCATATTTGTTACATCTATCACAATCTCCTTTTTCAAAATGTTGTTTAAAATAGGAAATGCTTTTGTACATAAATAGTTTTAAGACAAAATACGAAAGTTGTTACATAAACATTCCTTAATTTTTAGGTATGCGTATCTTGGTGATGCTTCTATTGGACACTCTGCCTATGTTGGGAAATGTGCTTCTGCTTTGCTTCTTTGTGTTCTTCATTTTTGGGATTATTGGAGTGCAACTGTGGGAGGGAATCTTAAGACAGCGTTGCACATTGGAACGACCTGATGGCATGATTTATCCCATAACGTAAGTACAACTGGGCGTGGCCAAATAACCAACTATATAGTGGGCGGGCAACATTTTAAGTATATGTATATTGGGGCAACGGACGAAGCACTGAGATGACAACGAGAATGTTACAAATCTGTCTGTCTAATGTCTGCAGGCGACTTTATAAATCATAGAATAATCACAAAAAAAAGAAAGTACAAATATTATAAAATATATATACTCGTTATATATATATATCATTATCGCTTAGATATATATATTTATAAATATATATACATATATAATTTTGGAAAACCGTTTTTGTTTCATGCTTTTTGTTTATTGTTGTATTTCGATATTGATTTTTGGCTTTGATTTTTGATAGCTGCTTAGATCGTTTTTAAGGCTTTGAGCGTCCTACTCTCCCTCCTTCCCCACCTCTCTCTCTCTCTCTCTGTCTTGCTCTGTATTTGTATATATATAGATATATATAAATATATATACCTCACCTTCCCCGCTCACTCTCTTTCTATCTGGGCTGCCTGGCTGCTGATTCATAAATTTTTTTGCTTTTTGCGTTGGCTTTGCTTTTGGTTTCTGACCAATGCCACTGACAGCTTACAGCCACACTCATACACACCCAACACACACACACACCCAACACACAAACACACCCATTACACACACACACACACACGCACAGAGATTTTGCTGCTACCAATTTATATAGGAAATGCTATGGCTGCCCGTTAATTTGATGCAGTTGCATCTCCGTCTTGAACAACTTGATAATAGAACATGGATGTCATCTATGTTCATAGTTAACAACAATTTGTTTAATTGATAAATTAGAACAGAAAAATTGTGTATCTGGTGTTTACTAGAAATGAGTATCAATATTTATAGCATATGAAAATTTCAATACGGTAGCTCTTCCCGTTTCGGCTACAGCGTGATCAGTCAGTGAATCAGTCAATTGGGGCAAAGAGATTATATAAAGATTGTTATATATTTGTAGTAGTCAAAATATTCCAATTGTTAATAAGTTAAATGAAAAATTTAAATTTTATATCAGCCAATAAATTCAATTTAATATCAAGCAATTTTTTATTAAATATTATTTCATAATTTTGGTATCAATAATGAGAGAAAATATTATCAAAAGGCCTTATGATTTTCATAGAATTTAATCTCTAAAGTGAAACTTTATTTTCCAAATTTACTTAATCACTATTTTAATTTATGAATGCTTTTAGTCGACGTTAAATAAACAAACAAAAATAACAAATAGTTGAAATATTAATACCTTACTGTAGTGTAGACAGTCCTTTTCTCATTGTCAGATGGCTCAGAAGGTTCCCAGAGTTATACATAAGGGTTCAAAAGTATCATAGCTTACTATTAAGGACATAAGCATAAGTTATGCTAAGGAAAACTCCATTGCAATGTTACACTTTAAAATGTTGGCAACAGCTGCCCATATTAGCTACTTATAAAAGTGACAAGTGACAAGTGAATGTGATTTTTTAAGGTCTAACGTCAATTTCAATGACCGCTGGCAGTTGAATGGCATTTGAAAGATTTAACAGCTGATTTAAAGTGACAATGGAGGACAAGAGCATAACAAATATTAAGGGAATGTCACTTGCAGCCCTCCATTTTCAGTTTGTGGCCAAAGATTTTCAAGTTGGCCAAACAATCATTTATCACGGTCATTTGACTGTCTGTCTATTTGCCAATGACGTCACAAACAGCAGCCACAGCAGTAAATTCACACACTCACACACACACACACTTAAACTAAGTGCCCCTAAAAGTAGACAACATAAATTTTTGATTACTTCCATTTTTGGTTTTTCTAACTTTTTTTGTTGTTTTTGGTTTTGTGTAATGTTGATGCAGTTTATTTTTGTGTTATCGTTAATCGATTGTTTTGCCTGCACGCAACTGTACATACTATTAAAATTTATACATTTTTCATTTTCGCATTTGCCGGAAAATAGGCCACACTTTTAGGTGTTAATTTTACGCCGTGTTTTTTTCCTGCTGATTTGCATAATTATTGTAAATAATTCGCGACGGTAATGCAAATTTTTATGCTCCACAATTTTTTATTGCATTTCCGATTGCTGCATTAAATTTGTGTTCGTTTCGCTTTCTCTCTGTCTCTCTCTCTCTCTCTCTCTCTCTCTCTCTCTCTCTCTCTCTCTCTCTCTCTCTCTCTCTCTCTCACTGTCTTTCTCTGACTCTCTCTCTCGTTTCTTTCTTTTTTCTCTTTCCCTTCTGGTCTTTTGTCGTTTATTTAAGTGGGCAGCATTTTTCATGGTGTGAATTTCACATGCTTTCCGAATGTTCCAAAAAAAAATCAACAAAAATTGTAACTTATTTTATTGTTGCCTTCAGAATGAGTTATTTTTATTGATTTTTAAGACCCCGCAATGCGAAATACAAGTTGTACATATTTATGATATGTAAACCTACCTCAACTTTCTGCACTGTGCCCAGATATTTGTTCAAACATTATTTTGTAGACCATTTCATAAGAAAATTACGTATACGTCATGTCTTCCCCTCCAATCAAAGGGGCTTTACTCTCAGTAAGGCTACACTTATCTAACTTGGTACAGTTGGAAAAGCGATTAGAAAAAAAATTGTATAAAAAACGAACGAAGTTTTTTTGCTTAAAACATCTGAAAGATTAGTTTACACTTTACTTATTGAAAAGAAAACATTTGTTAGGGTAACTATTCTTCGGTTAAACCCGCGAAATATCGTCGCGTTTCTATTTTCACGATTGTTTTTTTTCAGTTTTATTTTTCGCGAGTTTTTCGTACGCAGTTTTGCATTAATTTCTAGATTTTTTTCTTTTGTAGCAACACACATACTCAAACCCCTCACTAACACAAACATACACACAAACGCACACCTGTGAGACCCTGTACAGCAAATTGCAACAGCTGTAGCAACAGCTCGCAAATCGCCAATAATTTGCCCGTTTATCAACACTTATAATTAACAAAGGGCAAGCGAGTTTTTCTCTCTCCATCTCTCTTACTTTCTCTCCTTCTATTAGACATATTTTTTGTTATGATGTGCAGACAGCAGACCAACAACAACAACAACAACAACAACAACAACAACAACAGCAACAACAAATATATATCCACAAAATATACTTCATATTTATATGTATATGAAAAACTCTTTTTCCAGTTCTCTACAACATTTATCTTTATACTTTTCGTATTTAATTTGATTTTATTTTCATTTATCGTTTTTTGTTGTAGCTGTAAAAACAAATCGAAAAACGAAAACTATACAAAAGTTACGAAACCTTAGTTTGAAATATGAATTAAATTACAAAATTGGCAGCCGAGTGAAAGATGATATGAAAAAACCTCAACAAAAAATACTCCAAAAATACTCAAATTTCCCTTTAAACTTTTTTCTGTTTGTTTTCATGTTTTCCGTATTGAGTTTCTAGAAAATATCAAGTTCTTCTTTGTTTTCACATTTTCAGTTTTATTTTCTCTTCATTTACCTGCAAATTGCAAATTGTAACTTGCAAGTAAATATACAAAAAAAAAAAAAAAACCAAAAAAAAAAAAGAAAAAAATATATATACCAAACCAAAACAAAAATCATACCGCGAACAAATTTTTTGTTTACAGGGGACTACCTGAAGTGTACAGAGTTCGAGTCCGTGTTAACTCGTAAGATAAAATGATTTATTTTTCCCCCCTCTTAAATACTCTACCCTTACCTACACACAAAAAAAAATTAAACAATTTTAAAATACCTTCAAATCAATACCAACAAAATACTAAAAGTAAAATTTTGATTAACAGAACACAACAACACACAGAAAATACACAATCGAACCTTAGTCGTCTACTAGCTCTCTCTCTCTCTCTCTCTCTCGCTCCCCTAGCGTATTATCTTTCTCTCTTGCTCTCGCTCTATCTTTTACGCTCTCTTCTTCACTTCTGTAACTCTTCTAACCCAGAAGCTAGCGTTTGCTCGCCCGCTAATCACAGCGATATCTGGTATATCTGCTAGCCTTAATCTTCCCCTCTAATGATATCTCTTCAATCTCTTTATATCTGTCTCCCTCTTTATCTTTATCTGTTTAACTAACTGTCTTATAGTTACTCCCAATACTCTACTCAATTATAAATGTTTAAATGTAAACTTAACTTAAGTTAACAAATTAAATTTCTCTTTCCACCTGGATCTAGCTCTAGCTCTATGTCTCTCTATCTCTCTCTCTCTTTCTCTGTTTCGTACACCTTATAAGTAATATTTGCAGATATATGAAATATATACTAAAACTTAAATACTCTCTTAATACTTTTAATACTACATTTATATAGACTATATAAACTAGACCTTAACTATAACAACAGCAACAACAAGAATCAACAGTTGTCCTACACAACACTTTTTAACTTTTTAACAATTGGCGCTGTACACGTTATGCAACACTGTAATCCAAACATAACCTTTACACACTTGGGCTGATGTTGGTCTGACCGCAGAATTCGATGGGAAAAGCAAAACCAATCACGACTTAAAATCGAAAAGAAATAGTTTACCGTAATTTTCGTCGTTTCAAATCTATGAGAGGCATCTCTTTAATATATTCTCATCATTGTTCAATACTACTCTGAAGGTTTCACTAAGAACTCTTAAAGATTCTCTTGTTTTATCACATTTATGTGACACAAAATAAGCCGATGGAATTTGAACGTGTTCTATTTCCATCGGTGAAAAACCGATAAATTTTGAATAAAAATTACCAGTGAAAAATCAACCGTGTGATATGGACTTAAATGGGTTTTCTGATAATATTCCTGCTGCTACTCAGCAATAATCTAAAGTAAGTTTCTCTGGAAATTTCTCTGGCTTCTCCCAACACTTTTCGCATCGTCAGTTTGTGCGGTCACGTGGACATCAACCTGACATAACCTTTACAAAAGCAAAAAAAAAAAAAGGGAAAATAAAACCAGTCATACTTACACACATACATACATACACTTGCACAGCTGCTGAAATACTAGTTACTCGTAATTTTTTTTTATTTAGCTGATGTGTGTCCTGTGACCGTAGTGAATATGTATACTTAAACTCGACTTAGTCGCAGTCTCCCCATCCACTTACACTGCCCCCTTACTCTACACTCTTGTACTCGTATTCGTATTCGTATTCGTATTCGTAAATGTTCTTAGCAACAGTTTTTGTGTTTTTTCCACTTTCCACTTGAAATATCTTCCCAAAAGTGTTTCATGTATAATTTTTGTTGTCAGTTTTGGTTTGTTTATCTTTTTCTTATTTACGTTTCGATAGTTTTTTAAATGTCTTTTTCTACACTTGATGTTGTGAAAGTGTTTATGTGTGTGTTTGTGTGTGTGTTGTTCTCTATTTCTTTCTATTTCCACATATTTGTTGTGTTTTGAGTTTTTGTGTCTCAGTTGTTTGTGTTCATCTGTTTTTTGGACCCCAAAGAAGCGCCACACATGGGCACAAAACTCAACAAGCACACCAATTAGCCATGCACACACAAACTTAAAAACACATAGATACACACACATACACACTTGTATACTTATATGTAGTTGTTATATATAGTGTAGCCCTAGCAAACAAAAATATAAGTTCAAGCAGTTCCCTGGCAAGCAAATTTGTTGTGTTTGGTTATATACACACACACACACACACATACACTGTTACACACTCTTACACAACACACACACACACACACACACAGCAGCACCCGAACCCATGTTATACTTATCTATGTGTGTGTGTATTCTTTTGTAAGCTCAACTCTTTTTACAGGAAAAACCATCAGTTTCTATTGCAAAGGTATTTAAAGCTGCCCGCCTTTCGTTCCACAACAAAGCAAAAAAAAAAAAAAAGAAAATAAAACCAGTTCCACAAGTTCCCAGCCCACGTTCCACGTACCACAGCTAACCAAAATGGAAGCTACAACAATAATCAAAATTAAACTCGCATTACATACTTCACATTCAAAAAACAACAAAAAAAAAGTAAAAGAATTAAAAAGACCACACATACACTCACAAACTTACTCACACTATCACACATACACAGCTTCATAAAAAGTTTTGCATACTTTTGTGAGCGCGCGAATTGTTGCAAGAGTTTTTCGTCGTTTTTTGTTGTCTCTTTTTGTCTCTTTTTTTAATTTAATTTTTTTTTTTTTACTTTTTTGGGTTTTTTGCCGGTGCGCGCACGTGCATATTAAACACATTTTATTGTCACACAGACTCACACTCACACTCACACTGACACACACACTCACACACACACGCACGCACACACATTTACGTTGACATTTTTGTGGTGCCCCGCCCCTCGCTTCTTGCCCCATGTCTGCTTGCTCCCAGCAAGGCGACCCGGCGTCCATTTTGTGGCAAGGTTGGCGCGTTGCGCGTTTAATTTAAATTGTTTTGCCGCCTGTTCTTCATCTCTTCAGCTGCTGCTGCTGTTGTTGCATTTATCTTTTTCTTTTTTTGTTCTTCTTCAGCTTTTGTTGCTTTTTCTGTTGGTGTGTATTCTTCTTAATTTTCAAAGTATAACGGCTTAATTTTGTGGCTGTTTTCTTTTGAGTGCGCACTCGACGTATACGTATTTTATGTGTTACGCTTTCGGCGGCTTAGTCGCCATTTTGTCTTCTCTCTCGCTCTTATGCTTTCTTGCTGGCACTCTCTCATTCATACAGTTGAGTGCATTTGCTGTGCTATCTTGTTCTGAGCAAAGCTCGCTGATCTACTAAAAAATCTCTCTTTCTCTCTCTTTTCGCTTACTCGCACTTCAGTTTGCTCTTGCTTGCTTTCTCAAAGCTTAGCTTTTCACTTGATCAAGCTTTCAATGTCACGATCTTATAGCAGCTTAGAGCTTGGCTCTCGGCTTAAGTTTAACAATTTCTGAAAGCTTGATGCAAACTCGCACCTTAAAGTGCTAAGCTTGATGCTTGATTGTTTGAAAAGCTCACTAACCATAACTTAAAACTGATCTATCCTGCTTTAAAGCTTTACTGGACGCCTCTCACATTTCCTTGTAATATCAATTCTTTACTTTCGTCTCTAGCTAAAGCTTAAAGCACTCTTTTCAAGCTCAAAGCTTCGCTTTCATTACTTTCGCAAGCCCAAAGCTAACTGTCTTTGACTTTCGCTTTCACCTCTCTCTCTCTCTCTGTCTGTCGCTTAAAAGCTCACTCTCACTTACTCACGTTCGCTCTCACTGTCTATCACGCTCTTTCTCTCTCTTGCTCACTCTTCTTCATTGACTTACTGTCTTTCGTTCTCTCTCTATTTTTCTCTATTATATTGGATATGCATTGGAAGAACGTGTCTCACTCAGTCACATTAGATTATTGATTGGCCGTCTATATCACAATCTCACTCTCTCACTCGCTCTTTCTCTGTTCAACTAGTGATATGTTCTCACCAGTCTGCCGCATAATGCGACAGACATTAGCAAACATTCAACTCGAACCAAAATTAAGCACCAAAATTTGCTCATTAACTGGAAATATAAAATGACAAAACAAAATTATTTCTCATAGTTCACCGTACTCTCGCTCTCCTTTACTCTCTATATCTCTATCTCTCTTTCTCAAATTGTCCATGTATGTAAATGTTACAATACTCGTACGCATAATGGCATTTACTCTACGTATAAATAATATATGATATTACTGAATATGAATATGGTTAATTTATAAAAACAAAACCTCTTTTTGTGCTCTCTCTCTCTCTCTCTCTCTCTCTCTTTCTTTAAACTCTCTTTCTTTTTCAAATTCTTGTTCTCTTTTTCTTACTATGAAATATAAATCTATCTATCTGTCTGTCTGTCTGGCTTTCATTCTGAACGTTACTTGATTTTAATCAAACGCATCCCGAAAACATTCTCTTCTCAAATGTGTGAAAAAAAAAACAAAACTCGCAGCCTCTCGCAATATTATGAATTCTCCAAGGATCAAGATTACATCTGCTCAACGCCCGAGGATTCGGGTATGCATCTGTGCGGCAATTTTCCACCCTATCGCATCGGCTCTCTCGTTTGCAGCGGTAAGTGACCAAACTACTTAATAACTCTCAACACTTAAAACTCCAAACCTAACCCAAAAACCCAAACAGCTTTCAAAGTGCACAAACTCAAACTCGGAAAAACCCAAAAACCGAAACTTTGCTCACTTTTCAAGCTAAATGAAGTGAAAACGGCGCGTGTTAATCAAATTTTGATGGTACTTTTAATTGCTTTCGCGCGCTGCTTTGTAACTTGTATTTAGGAGACCGCCAGCTTAATTTCCCACCTTAAGTTTCTGTCGCTAACTCTCAGAATAAAGCACACTTCAAATTCGAAAAAATCAAATGGGTATAAGTAAAACAATAAATAAATAAACAATAACAACAATAAAATTAGATAGCTGTTAGGCTAATTTATCGATTATATATCGCCTCATGCTATCGATAAGGCAAATATTTCAATTAAAAAATCTAAGCTTTTGTCATATTTTACAAACAAATCTTAAGATTTTCGTTTACTTATATTCATGATGCCATTTAAAATAATCACTATAAATCGGTTCGAAGCATCCATTTTACAACATATTACGATATGCAAGCAATCGATAGTATAACGATAGTAAAAATATTCCCTGAGAAGCTGCTCCTAAAATATTTGAGCTATAGAAGGTTTCAAGGAAGAAGTTTTCTATGAAAATGACTATTTATTGAGGTACGACCGTAGCAACTTGAACTAATCTTATCTTTCGCAGAGGAGGCCAAATTGCTGGACCTGAACGAGCCAACGAACACGTCGTGTGTGAATTGGAATCAGTATTACACGACCTGCAGGCAAAGTGGCGAAAATCCTTTTCAGGGCACGATATCCTTCGACAACATTGGCATGGCCTGGGTGGCCATATTTCTGGTGAGTGTTCTCCAGTTCCTCTCTCTCTCTTGTAGTTTACCAATTAGCTGACAACTTTGGTTAAACAAATAACAATGACAACAAATTGACACAGACGACTCCCCACGAATCGACTCGAGTTTGCCCCTAGGCTGTTGCCCCCTTGCTCCCTTTGCCCCCTATGTACCATGCCCCTTGCCACGAATGACACTCGGCCACAGTGACAGTGACAAAGTTGCATGTTAATTTGCTGCTCAGCTGCTGTCAACTGCGGTGGCATCTGCCACTTTTGGCATCGCTTTCATTAAAACAACAACTAGGAACAAACAGCTGCCAATTTGCATAGGGCAGCAGATTCTGAAAGCCCTCCTGTCACCCTGTCACCCTGTCACCTCTGTTGGGCACCCCCTAATGGACACTATGCGGCGTATGCGTAATGTCGGGCATTAGTCAGTGACATGTCGCCTAGAGCTTATTGAGCTAAACAACATTATTGATTGATTTAATCACTTTAAAAATTAAGAAATTACTTTGCAATTTTGAGCAATAGTTTATCCTTCCCTTGGCTAACAGCAGTTCTAAATGGCAGAAAAAGAAAAGTGTAAGGAATACAATCTTTTAGTGTCCAAATTGGTATAAAAGAAACATTTAAGTTTGATATGTTTCATTGCTTTGTAAAAAATCATGCCAAAAGTGTCGATGAAGATATATTAAATATAATAAACTAATGCAGAAGTACAAATTAAACAAAATATATAACAATTTATCTATGTATTGACTCAGACACATTTTTAAATACATTCACAGATATAGCTAAACTAACTATTTAAGGAATAAAATAGAGTTGCAGCTATAAATATAAGAAAATATTCGAATGCAGTTATAAATGCAAATGCAGTAATTACTGCATCTATATATATATAAATATTTATTTAGAAATATTAAGATATATATACACAAAGATACAGATGAAATAATAAATGAAGATACAAGCAAAGCTTAATAAACAGGTGCGAAAATAGATGCACAAATTCAGATTTATATATATTATATATGAGTATTAATGGTTTCTGTATAAAATCAACTCTCTCTTTCTCTCACTGTCCCACTTCCTCTCTCACACTTTACTCCCCCTCACTCACACTTTACTCCCCCTCACTATCCCTACTCCTCTTTCTTTCCCTTGCCGTCTCTTGTATCTCTGTCAGCATTTTGTGGTCGCCTTTGATTTCTGATTTTGATATAAGCATTTATGTTGACTTGCCTTTGGAATGCCTGAAATGAAAGGGGGCAGTGAAAGCAACGGCAAGGCAGTGGGCGTGGCAGGTCAAAGGTTGTGCAATTAAACACAAATCAAATACGCATTAAACCAGCTGCGATGCAGACAGAACAGACCAAAGCTGAACAGACAGCACAGTCATAACTGCCGGACAAAGCACAAATAATATAATATTACGCATACGTGACGTGGTACGAGCACACACACAACAAAATTATTGTTGACCTTTAAGCTTGATTCGCTGCTAATTACGCTGCTGAAAATGATTTTGATTACATTTTTCTTTTTTTGGTTCTTTTGATTTTCGCAGGTCATCTCACTGGAGGGTTGGACAGACATAATGTATTATGTGCAGGATGCTCACAGTTTCTGGGATTGGATTTACTTTGTTCTGCTAATTGTGGTGAGTGCGGAAATCCACAAGATTCTTATCTTTTAAACAGTCGAGATGCTGGCTCAATTGAGCATTCCGTTTAAATTGCTGCGGTTTTTCAAATATCCTACTGTCTGTGGTACTTTGATTATTATGATAGGGTTATTTTATACCGAAAAGTATGCTATGCTTTTTGGACTCCGACTTAATGGTGAAGAAATATGTTTAAACATTTACTGTTTGGGTTTTTTGCTATCAATTTAATTACCATAAAAACTATAGTTGCTATAGTAACTATAGCTTCTATATAAATCTGTATAAAGGAATAAGTTATTCCTTTGTAAAATGCAATAATATTTGCATCATCTTTGTTACAGAAATAAAAATAAAGCAAACTTATTTAAAAGCCAATAATATAGATATAGAGTATTTAAAATTGGTCTTGAGTGATTCCAAAAATCACATACCACTTTTGTTTTATTTACTTGAGAAGTATGAGGCAAGTTTGGTTGCATGCACCAGCAATTTGCCAATGTAAATAAGTAAATTACTTTTCCAACTGTAATCACACACAACTGACCCCCCTTCCCCCTTTCTCCACACTTACCCTGCCCTACTCTAGCAACAGCATCAACATGCCACAAAAGTTTGTCTATTGAAAAATGCCATGTTGACTGTCTGAACTGACCATGCAACATGTTGCAATCTCAAGCTGCTGCTCAGCAACTGCTTCAACAACGCAGCCCTTAGCTGTGTGCTGTCTTGGGACTACCAAGGTGTCCTTGGACTAATTAAAAGGCTTATACGCAAACAGAGACACAGACTCTTTAACACATGTACACATTTTAACACACACACACACACACACACACAGAACAGTGGTCGAAAAAGCTGTGTCAAACATTCAAGTCGTAGAACATGTAAGACTAATTTTTAAGTCTTTAAAATTTATTTAATAAAATAAATTAATACCCCTTGAAATGGATATTATTTTTGCTCTTTTGGAAACTGATTTAGTTCTGAGCAGCTGTGAATTTGTAAACGTAATCTAATATTTGTCACTTCTTTTTGCATCATTTGCCAATAATTGGATGCGCAAATTAATTTGCCTTTATATTTTACATTAAATAGTTTCATTTCAAAACAAGTTAATCTGTCTGTATTTCATACTTTAAGAAGATGTATATATATTTTATAGCTATCTTCAGACGTTCCGTTTTTTTGCTAGAAAGCCAACGCTGCCGTATGTACTCAGGAAGTTGTAGAGCTTCGTTTTGAAAAAAAAAGCGGATCAATGTAAATAGAATAAGTTCTATTGCCTGGCTTTTTGCTTCGGTCACTTGTGGGTCAGCTTTAAGATTATGCAAAGTGGCACACAAAATCGAAACGTCTAAAGAGAGTTTAAGCAATTATATCCTACATCAATGTACTGCGCTACGTTATGGGAAAACAAGTCGAAAATTTTCTTCGTTAAAATAACAATTTAAAAAAAGTCTCTTCCATGCACTTAAATATTCTAAAAACTAATGTCATATTATAGAAAACCTTATTAATTTTCAAGTTATTAATTTCGTTACGCTAGAACAGTGTTTTGAACCACTGTCTACATATGTACACTCAAGCAATTTGGTATATTTTTATCTACAATTTCATTATTTATGTTTGAAGTTTTGGCTCACATGTCGCTTCCTTTACCACACTCTCTGTCTCTGTCTCAATTTGGCCCTCTCTTTCTCTCTCTCTCTCTCTCTCACTCTCTCTTTCCTTCTGTTGCTCTGTCTATCACTCTGTTGTTCTCCTGCTGCTCATTTGATGTGCAAAATGGTTTTGGCTATTGCCCAACAACTTTTGATATGCAAATAGCTTGCACTCGGCTTTTTCCTTTCAGCTTTCTTCTTTCTTCCCCCCCCCCCCACCCTCTACCGCCATAAAACACACTCACCTCTCTACATCTCTGTATATGGATGTGTGGCTCTATTGCTATTGGAAGTTGGCTAAGGAAATTGCATATTTATGTTTTTAGTAGCATTTTGTGCTTGGCGCACACAAATACGAAATTAGAAACATTTTTCACATTTGTTGTAGTTGTTGTCGTTGTTGTTGTTGTTGCTGAAATATGTTTTCAATTTAAAGTTGGCAAATTTGTTTTGCCAGAAAGCTATTAAAATGCAACAACAGCTAATGGATGAAACAGAGACAGAAACAGAGAGATAGATATAGAGATGGTGATAGAGATAGAGAGAAAGACGCAAAGTGACAGCTCAGCTAATTTCCAGCCAAAAGCCATTGAATGCAACGACAACAAATCGAAAGTTTTCTCAACTGTGCCACAAGTTGAGACTTAAGCTAATTCAAGATTGTTACACGTTGCACGTGGCACGTTGCCTGTTGCAAGCAGCGCAGATGCCTCAACTTGTCATTTTGCCAGCGTTAACGCCAATTGCAACCTAAGTTTGCAGCGGCAATGCATAAAGTTTCTTTCTTTCATATACACTGACAGAAAATAACACAACTTTTAAAGAAAATTGCATAAGAAAGAACAACTTTACAATTCTGAGCTGAGTTTAAACAAACTTTTTTTTTAAGTAAAGTACGGTCTCAAGTTCACAATTCTTTTTAGCAGTGTACCCGCTAATCAAAGTAAACCAAAGAGATAATTCCGTTTACACTTATGTAACGGACAGAAGGAAACAATTTTCATATTAAAATATGAACAAAGGTTATTTAATAAATCAATTTGTTTAATCAGGAGTTAAGATGCAACAACGCTCATAGATTTAAAGGTGTTAAAATTTGCACCCGGGAGAGAAAGTTTCTTACTGATACAGAGCTATTCAAATTGAAAGATTCCTTTTACGTTTAAATTAAATTATAGAATCCAGACAAACTTGAACACATAGTAGAAAAAAAGCTTTCTTTCTCATAGTTTTTAAGGTATTAAAATTTGCACCCGGGAGAGAAAGCTTTCTCACAGATACAGAGCTATGAAAATTTAAATGTTCTCTTTACATTTAAAGGAAGTCATAGATTCCATACAAGCACTTGAGCACAGAAAGTAAAGAGCTTTCTTGCCCGGAGGCAAATTACAAGTGCAAATACAAACCGATTATAATTATACACTCTGCAGCTGAAAAGTATACTATAGAATGTTCTTTCTCTCTCTCCCTTTTAACAGATTGGCTCGTTTTTCATGATCAACCTGTGCCTGGTCGTCATTGCCACACAGTTCTCGGAGACTAAGAAACGTGAAATGGAGCGAATGCGACAGGAGAGAGCACGCTATACATCGACCTCAACATTGGCGAGCAGTACAAATAACTCGGAGCCGGCAACTTGCTACGCGGAGATAGTCAAATACATAGCCCATCTGTGGCGACGCTTCAAGAGACGAATGTTAAAGAAGTACAGATTATATAAGTATGCTGCTTGTCCTTTTGATTTCATTCAATTACGTTTTATGTTTACCTCGTTTACTCGTTTTAACTCGTCTCGCCTCGTCTCGTCCGTCTTGGTTTCACATCTTTTAACTCCCCTGTACAAAAAGAAAAATTATCCCTCCTTAAAAAATGTACATTAAGTACTTAACATCCAAGTGCCACGTACTCGTTATATACCATATACAATTGCTTACGCTCTTCACATCACTGCAACTGCCACAGCAACATTAACTGACGGGCATGCCACACAGCAGGTGGCGCCACCATCGTCAAGCCACCATCGTCATCCTTTGAAATTTGTGAACATCAAAATTCAAAGACTAATCCACACACTAATCCTTCGTACTCAGAACTGCCATACAACAATCACTTTGCTCCAAAGAAACTAATCGATTCTGACTTTATTAGCAAAGTACAGACTTTACCTTAACTCTCAGTTATTCAGCGGCACGTGCTTTTACTTAACTCTTAATTACTTAAGAACACTGCACCTGCGAAGCAAACAAATTTGTTCTCTCCTTAGATGAATTATTAGTGTTGAAGCATCTAAAGTTTTAGCTGCTTTTTTTCTTTCAAGTAATTAAGAAACTACAGCGCTTTAAAGTTGCCAAAGTGTTTATTAAAAAGTCTCTCTTGAAGTTCGTTCAACGGATTTACACTTTAATCTATTGTTTTATCAGTGAAATTATTGGTAGACCTGCCTTTCAAATTGTTAAGCATCTATAGGAATCTTTAAGCTTTTATAGGATTCACTAAACATTAAATTTATGGATTAGTTCCTAAAAGTTTTAAAAGTGATGAATTGCAAAATATACTGGTTATCTTTCGGTCTATTTTAAAAATATTTTGGCAGTCTTCAATAGAGATCTATTGTAAATTTCTACAATATACGGTATGACTTATTATAGTATTATCCCATCACTAAGTAGATTATACAATGAAAGTTTTCTATATGAATCCCAAATATACCATAAGTATCTATCTGTTTACTCAAATAGATTTCATTCCCTCAATTTGACTTGTAGAGTATTTTCCTTAAGAGTTCCTGTGCTCAAATTGAACACTATCCGAACATTTTGGATTATAAAGCTTTAAGCTTTTAAATGAATCTGAAGCTTCAATGTTTTGCAGATTATATTGTTGCCCAACTCCAAATAACATTGTAATTGCAAATATTTTTCTGATCAATTTGGATTAGGTCTCTTTCCTCATTTAATTGAATGAACCAGCAACATTGAAATCTAGTTTATGTCTGACTTATCGTCCAATTGCAACATTTTGTGGCACCTTCCTTTCCCCCTCTCGTCGTTGTCTTTGTCTCCTAACTGGATATGGGTTTAACTCTTTATTTTCTCTATTTGATTTATTTAAAATTCATTTAACATGCGTTCACTTCTCACGTCCTGCGTTCGTGTTTTGTTTTTTGTTTTTTTGTTTTCTGGTCTTTCTATTTTCTATTTTAGTTTTTTTTTCGTTGTCGTTTACAGTTGTCAACTTTTGAGTTTGCATTTTTTATGGCTTTTGCTTTTCAATTATTTGCACTTGCATTTGGTCGTGTATTGTGTGTTGTTACTGTGTATTGTTGTTGTGTGTATGTTGTTGGTGTTATTCAACAAAATACAAGAACAATACATGGAACATTGCATATATACTTAGTTTAGTCCTAGTTGCTTAACTAGTCACGAATATCGATGTAATATGCGAATGTGTGAATTTGAATGTAACAAAAGTCTAGGATAGTTAAGAGTACTTCAGTTATAGACTTGTTTATAGACTCGCCATTATAGTTGAGATAGTTATAGGATGAAATATCTACATGAAATAGTTAGGAATTCAAATAGAGGCAACTGAAAAGGTGCATGATGAGGAGAGTGAAGAATCAAACATGGCTTACAAGTGGCATTTCAACCTCAGATTAATAAAAAACATATTATTAACTTCAATACAGGTTATAGTACAGTGTCTACTATAGGTATACAGTCATAAATTTGTAAGGCTTTCATGCGCTTTCAAAACAAACAAACTCTGAAAGCTTTCATGTGCTTTTAAAGCACTATGATTATTACAAATCTTTTTAGCTTTAAGTGTGCACTTATGTATTTTGGTCTTGTTACCAAAAGCTTCAAAGAGCTTTCTTTAGACAAAGCTTTAAGGTCAGGTAATCAGCTATAAGTACATTAATTACATACTTAAGACTACAGCCAAAGCACTTTAGCTTACGCAGAACAATTCAAATATGCAAGAAGCCTCATTTAAAGCACATCAATATAATAAAGCTTTTTCATGATTAAGTCAGTGTTGTGCACTGTTATACTGTACAGAACACTATTCTTTATTTACTGTTTCACAATGAGCTTTGTTATTTTTTTGCTTTGACTTCAAATCTCACGTTTAAATGCCACTTTAAGCTAGTGTCATTAGCGTTAGCTTTGTCAGGAAACCGTTAAGCTTGTCGTCTGTTTCGAATGAGCCTCAGCTCGTTTACAACACAGCAAATGCATAATTAATATTTGTAGCTCAGTACTTAATATCCTTGTCTTGTCCACGCCCCCTCTCCCCGCCCCCCACCAGACCACTATCACCCTTCTCCTTAACATCTTTCAGCTAGTGGAAATGCTGAGAAATGTGTTAATTATTTTAATTTGTATTCGTCTTGTTGCGAGGCTCGTTTCGTTCTGTGTGGTTGTTGTCGTTGTTTTTGCTTATTTGCGTTGTTCATTTGATTGAATTATGTAATTGTTGTCTAATTGTTAAGCACACACACACACGCACACACTCACATGCACGAACAACACGAAGTAATGACACCAAAGAGACACGTTTCCACACAGCACAGTGGTCGGAGTGTTATGGAGTCGGCGGCCAAAAATACTTCTGCTAGAGATATCAAAGTCAAACTTTAGTCACAGCTTTCCAAAATTTTACTTAGTATAAATTAAAAAAATTACCATTTTTAAATAGCTAACAATTAACATGAAAAAGCTTTACAAAACATTTTCATTAGGGCAGGAATATAGCTTAAGCTTTCGTTATTATATCAAATTTTATGAGTCTGTAAAATACAAAAATGCAGTAAGCTACAGTAGAGCATGCTCGACAGTAGGAGACCCAGTACTTTTTGAGTGCAGGGCGTTCACTAAAGATTGTTCTTCAATGTTGCGTACCATACAATAGATGGCGCTACTTGATATACATAGAGGTCGCTAGCGTCTCTTCTTCTTCCTTTTGCCCGTAACATTGTTTGTTGAATAACTTCCGTGTTTATCATCCGATTAGAATGAAATTTTCTGGACAGGTTTGGACCACAGTGTATATTATATGTACCAATAATCAAGTCGCTAACATTAAAGGGGCTCTTGTAATTCGACTTCGAAATTTTGTATTTCAATTTCCGGGGGCGAAGGGGGCGTGGCAAAAATCTAAAACAAACTTGATCAATGCAAGATATAGATGAACCTACATGCCAAATTTGGTGTCTCTAGCTCTTATAGTCCCTGAGATCTAGGAACTCATAAAAGTGACAGACGGACAGACGGACAGACAGACAGACGGACATGGCTATATCGACTCGGCTGTTGATGCTGATCAAGAATATATATACTTTATGGGGTCTGCCACGCCTCCTTCTGCCTGTTACGCACATTTTTTTTTGCACAAACGTAATAGACCCATTTGTACTTTTTTAAAGTACTGGGTCTAAAAATCGTACTTCGAAAAATATAATTCAATAACAACAACTGGAGTCATAATACTTATTACTTATATTTTAAAAATTGCATAACTATGAATATGTTTTGATTATAAGGGTTTTCTCCACTTTAAATCATATATTTAAAGCAAATTTAAACAAATTTTACTATTAAGTTTGAGTGAACAAATAAAATTCTTAGGTAAGATTTATTTGGGAGTGTTAATTTTTCCCCTAAATTATAGTTTCGAATTTGCTCAAAATGAATCAATATCATTGAAGAAAATCATTAAAAGTGCATAAAATTATACCTCGAGGCAGCCAATACTTTGTATTTTGATAATCAAAAATCATTAAATTATGTCGGAAAGGATACTCATCTTTATGTAATACTGATTCTGGTATGTGTTCTCTCTGAAAAGTTTTTCCATCACAACAGCTTAATCATATATTTAATGCTTCTTTTGGCAATATTAAACTTAATTTGCGGCGATATCAATTGACTTAAAATATTAAAATCATTTTTAAAATTGGACTTTTGTTTGTTTAAACGTTTGACTTTGATTTGATTTGATTTGTTTGCCTATGGAATGGACCACTGTGCATCGCACGTATCACAATTTACCCACAGCGTCACCTTAAACACACAGACTTCTCCACTTTCCCCATCCACAGATAATACAATGTTTTGTGTACATGAATATATACATATATACTTGAATATATACTGTGTGTGTGTGTGTGTGTATGTTTGTATAATGTACTTAATGCCAAAGACAACACACTAATCAAATGTTATTTTGCCCTTTGTCCCGCCGTCAACGTGCTGCTGCTGCTGCTGCTGTCATCCACCACCACCACCACCTCCACCTCCAACTACAGGTATCAACGACAACAACGTCGGGAGGGTTTACTTCCGAATGCGGATAATTTGACATTTTCGCCATCGAGGATCAAATGCCATCATCCGAATTGTCCCAAATACAGTAATCGCAAGCCGTCCAGCATACAGGATCAGATGATTACCGTTATGGTGCCCCTTAATTCCAACAACAATAACAACAATAACAATAACAACAGCAACAATAACAGCAGCAGCAACAATAGCGGCAACAACAACATCAACAACAACAATGGCAATCACACAACAGTTGCTCTTGTCAATGGCATTAATGGCAGCACTGCAAGTGTCACAATGGCTCAACACCATCAACATCAGCATCAGCAACAGCATCAGCAACCACCACCGCCAATTGTTGCTGGCATGGCAGGAGCAACATTGGGTCAAGCTCAACAACAACAGGGTCAACTCTCATCGTCCGATAACACAGAGCAATCGTTGGGCGATGGCAGCAACTCTGGTGTGGCTCGAAGAAGTTCATCACTGAAGAAACCGGGCAATCACAATATGCAATTAAAGCCGGACGTTGGTCCTGGCGAGCAGAAGACTATTCTGCTTAAATTGCCACAACAGGTCATCGATTCGGAGCAATTGATTGTAAGTATTAGTAGAAAACATTTTGCAAAACCTAACAAACGAAAACAAGTCCAAATTCTTCCAATAATATACGATATACGGTATTCGATGTACAACATCCTTAACAGGCTACAGAATTCGATATACAACATAAGTAAATCTCTCCAATAATATACGATACTCGATTTTCAACAAATTATAAATTCTAAAACTGTCCAATAAAATACTTGTGTAGGTCACAGAATTCGATATACAACTTTCAAACTCTCAAACTGCAAATTAATCAATTTAAAGTGCACAATACTCAATACACCGCATACGATATAACATGTACGATATTAAATAAACAACGTAAACACAACTAACCGAAATCCCGACACAATTCCATGTCATTTACGATATACGATATTCAATTTACGATATTTTTTTGTATGATTTATCTAAGTAACTATTCTAAGTAACTATTTCTAAACTTGTCGCTAATTAAACTATACTAAATACGGTAAACCATACGCGACATAACTTTCACGATACATTACAGCCGATATTCGATATAGAAACAAACCGCTTAAATTTTCTACCTAATATACGAGATATTAAACTCTCAACATCCACATAAAGAAAAGTACATTTTAATTTCACATTATATGTTATACGATATACGAAATACGATATTGGCTATACCAAAACCCAACTGATAATAATAGCTAATAGAAATTCAAAAGAAAATAGCATTTCCACAAACAGACAATAACGATAATAATTAATCGATAACACCAACTTGAACTACTTATACTATACTATGTAATATCGCTAATAATGATCTTTCATATTTGTCATAAACGTTGCACATCTTGTAGCTGCAGTTGGGAAATTTAGGCAAGGTATTGCAAAATCTATAAAAAACAAACTCTTTAAATCAAACAATATATAATATATATAAAAAGATTGTGAGAACAGATAGAACTTCGGCTAATCGAAGAAGCCCAAGCAGAACATTGGAATCTTATTAAAAACTACTCCAAAAAGTATGCTATGAACAAATTTATTAAATTTAAGCGAAATTGTTATTTGGAACATTTCAAAAGTAAATAATAATTAATAAAGATTTTTGTAATAGCACACCTATTGATCTGATTTTGTTGCATTTTCTGCGCGGGCATCAAAATAAATACTTTTTTACTTGTTTTAAATAACATGAAATGAATCATAATAACAAACAATGGAACAAAAAGTCAATTAATGACAATTGAGACAATTAAAAAAATCAAAAAGCAAAGAACAAAAGCATAACTATATATATAAAAGCTCCCCTGTTGCCTGTAGTGTATTGTTTATAATCGTCCATTGTTCAAATGTCAATTAAATATTTAAATATTTGTTTAATTTCATGTTACATGTAAATACTTAATTTGTTTAAGATATTCTTGCTTCCAAGAATAAATTAATACAAAGATAGAGAGAAGGAGAAAGATAAAATGAAATAAGTATGAGAATACAGAAAGTTAGACGGAGGAAAATATCAGGGAGGAAAATATGAGGAAAAAACCAAAGAAGGAAATTACAAATTTGCATGGGAGAGAGAATCACTGTCGATAAGAAAAACTTTTAAAAAGAGGGAGAGATAAAGAAAAATATGAAATAGTAAATGGTGTTGTATATATATTTACCTTTGAAATAATTTTCGGATACCAGCAAACGGTTAGGACACTCAGTCTGTAAAAATAAATAGATAAAAGAAAAATTAGTTGTAAGACAAGTTGGAATTTTAGGCATATCTAGAAAAACAAATATCATAATTTTTAAGAATTTCTGCTCCAATTCTTCACATCTCTCCTGCTCGAATTCTCCCGAAGTTATCTCAAACCCCTTTAAATCCAAATGGGTCTTGAACGTTAAAGAGTTTATTAATCCTCCTCCTCTCCTGCTCGAATTCACCAGAAGATAACTTAAACATCTACAAATCCAAGTGGTTTTTCTATTTTAAAGAGTTTATTATTAATTTTCCAACTTACGAAACGGAATTTAATTATATACCTTTTGATAATTATATACATATTAAGATTGTATTTTAATTAGCTTTGAGTTCAATAAAATGTTGTGCCACTTCTCAGTGCCAGAGGCTTGAAGCTTTTGTCCTCCCTGTACATAGACCCAACGAGTTCTACCGATTCTCGAGTTGATACTCATCCCTGAAACAAAAAAAAAACCTCAACTAATGCTTAACTTTTACACGCTGAATCCTTTAGAGTCATCCCTGTACTTCGGGATTCCTAAGTCCCCCAACCTCGGCCAGTCGACGACCCTCGGTGATGTTCAACGAGTATGTTCTGTTGCATACACCGCCAGCATTGAGTGGCGAGCCAACAACTGTTGCTACTGTCGCTGCTGCAACAACCACATCAACAGCAGCAGCAACAACTGTGCCAGCTGCAATCACAAATGGCAGCGGTGTCTGTGGAAATACCAACAATTTGGACAAGAACAACATTCATTCCACGGAGAAGATGACACAAGCTGGCGATGGCAGCATTTGGCAGGTGAGTTGACATTCACACAAATTGCTGAATATGAAAGGTTCACTGAACAGTTGGCATCGTTTCTTCTAGAGAAAGTCACTACAATTATTTTTACAAGATTTTTCAGATCAATTAATATACAAATTTGACAGCAATCGAAGCTGAAAAGGTTATTTTACTTATATGTAATTTTCCTAAAAAACAATACAAACTTTTTTACCGAACTATGATTGACAGAAACAGCAATAACTTTTATTTTACAAATGAAAATTATAAAAGGTTGACTTAAGAGTTGTCATCGTTTCTTCTAGAGAAAGTCACTACAATTAATTTCATAACATTTTTCAGATTTTCAGAACAACTCTTAATCGATTAGTGTACAAATTTGACAGCAATCGATGCTAATAAGATTATTTTAAACGATTCGAACTTTTCAGGGACAGAAACAGTCATAACCTTTATTTGAAAAGTCAATCTCTAACTACTTTTTAAATCCTAGACTAATAAGCATTTGTTCATAATATTTTGTTGATTGTCTAGCTGATTTGTTGATCAACTTATTAAATTGAATCAAATTTATTGTTTGACTGATCAGAGTGTATATTAACTATATTGTTGGTATTTATTCATAGGTGAATCTACCGCAGACAATTGGCACGATTGCCAATCCGTATGCAGATTGCTCTGAATTGGGTATACACGACGCGATGACTTGTCAAGAGCTTTTAGCATTCTCTGTGGCCTTTTCAGCAGCTTTGCCGACGGGTCAGAGTACACTCGAGTCATTTTACTCATCGCTGGCCCGCTGTGATCCCCACACCGTGGAGGCGCTTAAGCGTGCCACAGCCACTGGCGATGCAGCGGCAACTGTTGCTGATGCCACAAATGCAATTGCATGTGCCGCAGAAGCAACGACCACAACAACAATAGCAACAACAACAGCATCATCAGCTGTGGCAACAACAGCAGCGGCAGCTGCCCCACCGATGACCTTAGAATTATCGGCTGTCTCGGCGGCAGTGCCACTGCCATTGCCCTTGTCCTTGCCACTGCCACAGCATGGTGAGGCACACCAACACCACTACCACCACCAGCAACACCACCAACACCATCAACACCAGCAACATCATCAACAACTGCAACGTGGACGTGGCAAAGATCATCATCATCATAACAATAATAACAACAGTCACAGTCGCAACAACAATGGACATCGCAATACACGTGGCAGCCACGCCCCCACCGGCAACTATATGGAGGATTATGCCTGCTGTTATGATCTCTATCAGAATGCTCTCTCCCCCTCGATGATCGTCAACGTCCCCGATCGGGAGCGTTGCGTCTTCTCATCGCCGTTTATCGTTGCCTGATGCGTGTTTGCAGTTGGATACGACGTTATATTAAACGTCTGGTCGAGCATAAATACTTTCAGCAGGGTATTCTTTTGGCCATCTTGATCAATACCCTATCCATGGGCATCGAGTATCATAATCAGCCGGAGGAACTCACGGCCATTGTGGAGACCAGTAATGTTGTCTTCTCCGGCATTTTTGCTGTGGAAATGTTGCTCAAGGTGGTTGCCGAGGGACCCTTTCGATATATTGCCAATGGGTTCAATGTCTTTGATGGCATTATTGTTATACTCAGGTAATCTCCAGTTATCAAACAAATATATAGAAGTTTTTCTCCATTTTAAATCATTTCTCTTCATTATAATTTTCGTCCGTTTCATACATACATATGTAACGATTTTTTGTATTTATTGATGATACGATATTCGAAATACGATATTTAAAATACCATACGGAATACAGCATTAGAAATACGATGTTCAAAATACGTTTTTCGAAATACGATTTTCTAAGTACGGTATTCTATTCTAAATATAGCATTCATAATACTAAATTCGAAATACGATATTCAAAATACGAGTTTCAAAGTACGTTATTCCATTCAAAATATAGCATTTATAATACTATATTCGAGTTACGGTCCAAAAAATACGATATTTAAAATATGATATTCAAAATACGATATTCAAAATACGATATTCAAAGTACGGTATTCAAAATACGATATTTAACTAACTACAAAGTTTACACCTTTCCCCATTATTATTAATACGAGTTTTTTTTTAAAAATCAGAAAGTGTTATCGATAAAGTAAAGCAATCGCCTCAATTAACAGCTGATATAAACAAAACGTAATATTAAAGTTTATTTCAAGTCCATATAATTTTTGGGGAAGTAGTGCGCAAATAAACACTCAGCTGTTGCTACAACAATAAATTAACAATTTAATATTGTGGCTTTAAATAACTAATCGAATAGATTGATTACAAATCAAAGAGCTTAAAAATAAATACTTGACGCAAATGGAGAAAAACCTAAGCCTATTATAAATGAGGCTAATTTTCAACCCATTTAATCTGTAACTTCCTTTCCTTTTCGGTTTAATCTTTCTTTTCATAGTGCCATTGAAATCTGTCAAACGTTTGCGGGCAACGGCACCGGAGGTGGAGGCTCGGGTTTATCCGTGCTTCGAACTTTCCGACTTTTACGTATTCTTAAGCTCGTCCGTTTTATGCCCAATTTGAGACGTCAATTATTTGTCATGCTGCGCACCATGGACAATGTTGCCGTCTTCTTCTCCTTCTCGTTCTATTTATTTTCATATTCAGGTGAGTTCCACATGTTGCCACATTTTCACATTTTAAGCAATATACGATATACATATATAACAACAACAACTATGAGAACAACAACAACAAACATACACATTCACACACACATACACTTAATACATGTGCATATGTCTGTGTATGCCTACTCACAACAATAACAATTGCCTTGAGGCAATCGAAATGTCGCAGAAAGCGCTCTTCACACTATTAATAAAAAACTAACCTCAAAATCAAAAATGCCATCTGTAATAACAAAACAACAACAACAAAATCAACTGGCCGCCATAAATTTGCTGTCAAGCGAAAGAAACTAAAGTTAAACAACAAAAGCAGGAAAACTTTAAAAATGTAGTACTTGAAAAAGAATTGCTTTATATGTCGAACCAAAGATAGAGATATTTTAATTCCATGTAGATTGTTTTAATGGCTGAATATTTAGAGCTGACTATAACTAGGATCTTGTCAGCTTTTTTAAGATACCAATTAAAGCAACCAAGTTGATCACAAAGAAACTCAATCTCTGATATACTTATGTAATTTCTATTTGAACTGAGTTTAGACAGACTAAAAAACATACTGATTTATATCAAAATATTTATCAATATTAGGATTTAGATTTAGGATGTTGTCTATCGATGTAATTAACCTTGACAGCTTATTTATGGCGCTCAACGAAAGTAGCACTGTATAGAATCTTAAAAAAGAACACCAAAAGCATTCAAGTGATCCACAGACCCATTAAACCACAATTTAGTTTGAGTGTGTTTGTTAGCCAATAGCAGTTGACTATGACAAACTACTTACATTTAAAACATTGATACAGCTTTTAGCTCTTAGAGCTCTAGTTGCAATACATAATCCCAAAAAAAAAAATACATATAAATAAGCGAAGGAAAACACAAGGAGAAACATAACCTACAAAACAGTACAGATCGCCCGCTTACTTATCCATAACACAACATACAACACACACTCACACATGCATATCTATATAAACATGCGGATATAGATAGTATCCATGTATATAGAGATGTGATTCTTACTCCTATCTTTATCTCTTTCACTCTTCCCTTTTCACTCTGTTTCAACAGAAAGAAACACTAACTCTTTCCATTTTAGAATCACATAATAGAGTAGACGTCTCAAAGCTTTTTTCGTATACGCCATTGACGTTATACAACACTAAACACTCTCTTAACACTAACTTTGTTAGGCTTTACATACAGATTAACTTATGAGTCTCTCTGCTCCCTCTATGAGAACTCAATATGTTATTTTTATTATATTTCTCCGATATTTCTATATCGGTAGAAATACACTATGGACCCCTTACTGTCTTCACCTCTCTTTCCATATCATCAAAACACCGGCCACTTTCTCTCTTGGTCTCTTTCTCTCTCCGTCTACTTTGTCTTTTACTTACGCGTTTTACAACACTAACCAAGCAGAGTCATACTTCTGACTTCTGTCTTTTCCCCGGTATCTCTACACATTTCATCATAAATCTGTCTGTCCACTATCTTTTCTCTCCTTCTATCTCTTCGTATGCGTTATACAACACTGAACACTCGCCCCAAACCAACCAAAAGCCCCTAACTAAATAAGAAACCAACCAACAAAAAACAGTAATAATCATAATAATATTGTTCTGGTAATAATTGTACTCGTTTTTATGATCTAACACAAAACCCTACGTACCATTTGAGTAAAAGATTGCGTAAGACTTTCTCTCTCTTAACTGTCTCTATGAAACTCTCTCTTTCTCTTTCTCGCTTTCTCATTTAACTTAAATGTACTCGTATTACAGAATCGTAGTTAGAGTTTTACAAATCAAATCGTACGTGCAGTTGAACCAATTCACTCTTTGATCTTTCAGCTCTTTTGCTATTGTCTAATTACATATCTTTCTCGCTCTGGTCACCAGTCTCCCCCTCTCTCTCTCTCTCTCTCTCTCTCTCTTGCTCTCTCTCTCCCTTTTCTGACAATTTCTACCCCTTTTTCTTTATCTTACACAATCCTTTACTGCCGTAAGTTGTCGTACACTTTGACTCGCTCGCTCACTTTGCATTAAGATACTTTAAACACACCCAAAAACACACCTCAAACACACACACATGTAACGTAATTATAATCGAGTGATTTTGCTCTCCTCTCCTTTGTCTATATCTCTACACTGTCTCTCTCTCTCTCTCTCTATCTTTCACACACAAAATCTAATTACAATTCGAGCACCGACTATAAGTCGTTGCATACTTTAAGGCCAAGTGCCAATCTCTTTCATTCGTTTGTTTAGAAATTCTTTCTTTTGAATTGTCACTCGTTACTCGCTACTCGCCACTCGTAACAACTCGTCATTTTTCAAATTGTTTTCAATTCAATTCATTTTTGTATGCCTTATTTTCACATAGTCAACTTCCACAACACCAATAACAACAATAACAACAGCTACAACAATTAGTTAGTTAGCCAAAAGCTTCATTCAATTCAATTAAATAAATGTGTGTCTTAGCTTTTTAGCATTTACCAACACACAAAAACACACACACGCAATTCAAACAACACATACACACCTACTATAATTAAATTTAAAATGCTCAAAATTTTCACAAATACACAAAAACCTTTAAAGCTCACACAAAGCTTTTCGTTTTGCTACAACACCGATTAGCCAACACTGAAAAATGCCAGCCACAATATATATTTTGTTTGAATACCTAATCAGGAACTATCAGATCGAACTATCAGAACAACAATCAGAACAACGTGGACAACACGCACACTAGAAAAAAAAACAAAAAAAATACCAAACAATCAAAAATTTTAACTAAAAACCCAAACAAAAAAGTACTTAAAAGTCGTACGCTTATTGTGTAGTTGCAGTCGCTGCATAATATATAAATATATATACTTATATATCTACATATATATAGTAATACTCGTACTACATGCTCTATATATATATATATCTTATACTTGCTATAAATATTTGATTTAAACTCTTGATTTCAACAACAACAAAAACAATTAAATAAATTCCCATAAAATAAAAATATATCAAAAACAAATACTTTATACTTAAACAGCAACTATCTTAAAACAAATATATAAAAACTACATTTACAAAACAGTTTAGTTAGATTAGATGCTCTGTTCTTGAACTAAAGTCGTAAACATTTGTGTAGTTAGTATACAAAATAAATATTTTAAATAACTCTACATTCCCAAAAATACCACACTTGACGTACATATAATTATTGAAGTCAGTGTCCCCACAAATTCAAAAAAACACTCGACACACAACAATAAATAAATGAAACGTAAAAGCTCCTCAAAAATAATCAAACATAAACAAACAAAAAAGTGAAACCTAATTATCAAACTGAATAATACCAAATATTTTCTACAACTCCAATTTTAGGCGTCAGCTTTAAAAACTTCTTTCAGCTCTTGAGCGACGTTAGTTGTCTTTAATTTTATTTCGACTTTAAATTAGTTATTGCTATTCAATTATCCGATTGTTGATAACCCAGCTGTATAAACAATGAGCTTAACAAAAGCTCCATATTGCGTGTTTGTGTGAAAGCTCTAATATTTTTCAAGTTCCGATTACAATGCCAACATTGTTCCTGTTTGATTTTGATTCCAAATAACTTACGATTCAATTTCCAATCAAATTTTAAATCTTTTTCAAGTTTAGGTTACGAATCCGATTAGAATTTCGATGCTGCTTCAAGTTTCCATTGCGAATTTAATTCCGATTCCAATGCTGTTATCGATTTGTTTTCAATTTAAGCAAATTTTCAGCTTTGTGTTCCCTTTTCAAATAGTATTTTATAGTTTCTCGCTCGCTCGCTTGTTGCTCATATTTACAGACACATTCGCTGTCTCTCTCTCTCTCTATCTCTCGCTCTCGCTCTGTCTGTCTATCTCTCTCTCAACTCTTTTTCTTCCTTAACTATCTTTCTCTCTCTTTCTCTTTTATCTCTCTATTTCTCTCTCTCTCTCTTTCTCTTTGATCACACAATTGCTATACTAATTAATTGTTAATACTAAAAATCAAACAATTTAATAAATAAAAAAAATGTATGCTAAACACAACAAAAAAAATACCCCAAAAACATAAAAAACACAACTCGAAAAAGAAAAACAAACAAATTATTAATAATAATAATAATACATATATAATAAAAATTTATAAGAATATTATATTATCGAAATATATATATGTATATCATATTATATATCAACAATACCAAATACCATCACTTTAGTATACTCGGCATGAATCTGTTCGGATGTAAATTCTGCGAGAAAGTTAACGGAGAGAAGATTTGCGATCGTAAGAATTTCGACAGCCTGCTTTGGGCGCTCGTCACAGTGTTTCAGGTAGACCTATTGCTATCAGCTTTTACCAAACTTATATATTTATATATAAACAACAAAACTAAATTTAAATTAAACACAATACAATATGCTTTAAAATATATATGTATATATATATATATATATATACATATATTTTATATCTATATATATACATATATATACCACCTAATCTTATGCCATAATTTGCTATCGATAACTAACACTTATTGTTACCATTTCAAGAATTTATCGAAAAGAATAGTACAAAAATAATATGAAACAAAGCATTTTGTTTAAGTTGATTTTTGATTTTTGATTTTTTTTTATTTGTGTTGGTTCGTTTGTTTGTTTGTGAACAATCAATAATGTGTTAGGCTTGCCATAAACGATAACAATAACAATAATATGATTACGATAACGATGACTTTTGAATTATAATTGTTGTGCTTTTTATTTTTGTACTTTCCACTCGCTCTAAACGTGTCTATCTAGCTTTCGCTCTCGCTCTCCCTTCCTCTCTTTCTGTCAGTCTCTCTGTTGTTGTCTTTGTCTTTGTCTCTGTCTCTGTCTGTCTGCTTTTGGCCTGAAAAATGGACAATTCGCACTCTTTCTAATTATGTAATCGATAGCTTTTGTTTGTTTTTGCGTTTGTCGTTTCTGTATACAATTTTGATAGATTTATCGATTACTAACTCGCTTGCACTAATTTGTGGTGTGTATATAATTATTTTATAGTTCGGTGTGTGTTTTCCATTTTTCATTTCGTTTCATTTCGTTATGCCTCGTTTCAATTGCCTGCCGTTTCAACGTTTCAAATCTAACGAGAGAAGTTGTGAATATCGCATGTATCGATTTATTCCGTTGAGTTTCGTAGCAAGCAGCGCGCATTCGCATGCAGTTTTGTAGTGTTGTAGTTGTCAGCTACCATGCCGTTATCGTTATGTATGTAAAAATATCGTTAAGAGTTAGTTTATAAGACAGATATATGATATATTCATAACATTGCACAGGTAAGCATTCCCAGTTTGAAGAATCGCCCGAAGCGAATAGCGAGTTTTGTCTTCAACTATTTTGGACTTGCCTGTTGTCGCATTTGGCATTTGCATGTTATCGATAAGCGATTACAAATGAAACAGACGATCTCACAGTGTACTAAAACTAACTAATTTTCTCGCTCGCTCTCTCTTCTCGTTAATCGTTAATCGCTACTTTTACTCGTTGCCTCTTTTTCTCTCCATGATTCGCCATACATACTTACACACTCACATATTTTTTGTTAATTCGCTCTAATTTATTGTACAAATTATTCAAAGTCTAAGTACTATTTTTATGCCTTTATCTATATGTATATATAGTAAATATGTATGCTAATTACTAGTATCTAAGTTGTTTAGTAGTCGATAACCCAATTCCCACAACAACCACTACCACTACAGAACTCTCCAATCTCCAGTCTCCACTCTCACACGCATAACAAACTCTAAACTCTAACTGTAAACTATGTCAACCACTTAACTCTAACCCTCTAAAACTTTCAACCATACACACACACACACGCACACATACAGAAAAAGCCATATCAAACATACATACATACATATATATACATTAACATTAGTACAGTCTCTAGAGTTTGTCAGTTCATATACATACACATATATTTCGAGGTTCTCCCAGAAAACTATGTAAAATAAAACAGTTTTTTGCTCTACTCTCAACTTTTTTTAAATAAATAAATAATAATACATGACAAAAACAACATGACCACAACAATAAACAGAAAGAACATCATAATTTTAATAATAATAAGAAAGATGATGAAAGTAGCTACCCAGTTCTCAATCCACACTGTACATAAAGATATATAAATCCCCTATTCAACTGAGGCTTAACGAAACTTAAAATCTAGTTCAGAATCAACTCAAGAAATCAACTTTCTCTTACGTATTTTTAAACAAAACTGTCTCTATACACATACATAGAAATATCAATATATATATACATATATAAATACACACACGCACACATATAGTTTATATAAAAATATTTAATTTTATCAAAAAAGATCGATGAAGAATAAACACATTAAGGGCCATTAGCTCGACTTACTTCTTACTCGTTTATCAATATATATATATATATATATACATATACTATATATTCTCGTATTCATAATCGAATCGCAACTACATATATACTTACTTATATAATTATATATACATATACATATATATAAATACACACACAAATCCTATAACTAAATATATATATATGAGAGATATATATACATATATAAAACATATATACGTATAAACCTACAGCATACTCGGCATGTATCTGTTTGGCGGTAAGTTTTGTAAGTTTTTGGACGAATCCGGACTCGAACGTGAATGCACGTGTCCCGAAATAATCAGCCGACATCCGCAATGTGAATGCGATCGCAAACACTTCAACAACATTTTGTGGGCCACTGTCACAGTTTTCCAAGTAAGAACAATAACAATCTTAAAAACAAAAAACAAAACAAATAATTCCCAAAAAAAAAATAATAAGAGACATTATATATATATAGTATATACAAAAATATCTATCCCTATCAAAACTTTCCAAGTATATACCCACCAACAACAAAAAAAAAAAAAACAGCAAACGTCCAAAATGTATATCCAAAATGTTACAGAATGAACAAAAAAAAAAAGATAATAATAATAATAAAAACAAAACAAAACTGCAGTTCTTATACCTTATCTATAATTCTAGTACATTCCGATTTAGTTTTAGTTTAGTTTATCCTATATATATTTTATTCACTCTTCGATCTTCTAGCAATCAGTTTTAGTTTTTGCCTCAGTTTATTTTCATATAGTTTCTTGAGTTCTTCAACGTCTTTTTACAAGTTTTTTACTTAGTTTCAAATACTGTTTTCGATCAGCAAGTAGTATTAGATATATTTACATACACACATACACACGCACACACTCTTACATATATCATAAAATTAACTGAATTACATTTCAACTTAATGAAATTTCATTTAAAAATGACCTCAGCTAAGTTAAATGCTTCAATGTCAGTAAAACAATGAGTTTTTTAATAACGGGAAATTCAAAAAATTATCGATAAACAGCGCTTTTCAGCTGAACAATTCCCTTAGTGGAATTCAACTTTTCTTCGAGCTAATTTCATTTAATTGGAGATGAAAACTTCGTCTAACGAAATATTTCAAATATTATCGATTTAAAGTTTTATTCACAGATTAACTAACATATTCTAAAAATTCCTAAGTTATTTACAATACCTGTTGTAAAGCTTATCTTCGGATGCAAATGTTATCGATAAGTCGATATATTTATTTTCCATACAAAATATCGCATCTCTACAGCCGACTCCAAACAATTACGCTCACAATTCTATCCCACTATTTAGCTCTTGTGTTTTCTTTCATTTCTCTCTTTTTCTCTCTTTCTCTTTCTCCCCCTCTCTCTTCTCTCTCTCTTGAACACAAACTCCACACACACACTCTATTCTCATTTGTAAAATAAATATAATCTCCTCATTTGTTTTGCATGATTTCCACAAATTTTCAATTGAAATTCTCCTTTTTTGTTTTTTTTTTCCAACATCTTTTGTCTTACAAAACTTTCAGTGCAATTAAGTGATAATTATAATCCCGTTACGTTTGCTCAATATATATATATATATTTATATACCTAACACAACTATACATATACTATATATTTATAAATATATATAAACAACGATATATACGATATATAAGAAACTTCTGTATAGGCATTGGAAACAGCTTCGTTTGTTGGCTTTGTTTGGCTTGTTTACTTCCCTAAACAAAAACAAAATATTATAAAACAATAAATTTGCTGCTGCTTTGTCTTCTTCTTTCTGCGTTTGTTTTTATAAATATATATTTCTTCTGTTTTGTACTACACTTAGCTACCAGTTTCTCTTTTGCTTTATTGCGCTTTGCCAAACACTGAGAAAAACAAAAAGAATATCCAAAAAATAAAAAATGCATATAATTTATGTACAGACACGCCCAAAAAAATATAAAAAGATATAAAAAAAAACTATATATAATCGTATTGTTCAAATATATCAAATCATATAGCAACAACTATTTATTGGCACGTCGTGTTTAAAAAAAAAAACTGAGAAAAAACGAAAATATATATACAAATATTTTTATTTAGATTTGAATTTCTATGCAAGATTTTTGCGCGCTTTTAAATTTAATTTATTTTTGTTTTTAGTTTTCGTCTCTTTTAAAGTTTCTGGAGTTACGTTCTTCAGTTAGAAGTTTCAGCGCTTTTTGCATTGCTTTGAAGCGTTTCTCTTTCTGTTTTGTTTTTTTCCAACCACACCACGTATTATTCTTTTTCTTTTTTAAATAAATAAAGTAGAATTATTTAAATTTTAATTTCGAATTTCACTTTCGTTTTCATTTGCCAATTGCTTTTACTGCGCTTTGGCAAGAATTCTGTGTCCTTGTTTTCCATTTATAACAATTATATATTGAATGTATTTAAATACATAATAATTACAGCCATAAAAAGTGGGTTTTGATGAGGAAAAACAGTCAAGTTGAATAATTTTTTAAGTTTCTTTTCAGTTTCTTAAGTAATTGCTTTATGCTCTTAAGTTTAAGCTTTTCATTTCTTAAGCTACAAGAATAGTTGATATGAGACAGATAAAATGCAAATCTAACATCTACATATATCTATATATTATAAATTTAATAATAATAATAATAATATCTAACACTTTTTTGACGTTTTGCTTCTCCAACATGATCTGATTTCTTTGTGCCTCTTTTTCTTACATTTGTTTTCTTTATCCCACACAATATGTTTATTGGTCTTTGTTCTATTTCTTTACTTTGTTTTTTTCGTGCTTCTTCAATATATCCATATATCAATATGTATATCCCAAAATGTATATGCATATGTATGCCACATATATATATACAAATATATATATATTACAATAAACTGCACCACGTTTGCCGCCCGCCACCTGCAACTGCAACCAAATCAACCATCAATACCAACAACAACAACCACCTCCGATACAACAACAACAACAACATCAACAACAATCCAAAAAAAAAACGAAAACAAAAAAAATGTTTTTAGATACTGACGCAAGAGGATTGGAACGTGGTCTTATTCAATGGCATGGAAAAGACAAGTCATTGGGCCGCATTATACTTTGTGGCTCTAATGACCTTCGGCAATTATGTGCTGTTTAATTTATTGGTCGCCATTTTGGTTGAGGGATTCAGTTCAGAGGTAGAGTTTTGCCAACACCCAACGAAATTCTCATTCAATAAACTAACTATCAAAGTTGCTACTTTAACTATATAGTATGCAAATGCATTGCCAGTTTTGGAAAACGTTTCACTTTCACTAGTCAACTGGAAACTGTGGAAACGTTTTCCTAGCAATTTGAAATAAAGAATTGGCACTTGTTTCTAACTATTAAATCACATAAACAATGTTTCAATTATATCTCGATTAACTTAACAAAAGAAACTTATCGATTCTATTACTAAAACTTTTTTATTTGTCTGCTTATTGTTGATCAACTTTAAAAGAATGTTTCAATACAAAAAATATATAAATAAATAACTATTGATCGATTAAGGATACAAAAGATCTGATAATTAGAAACGTAGCCATTGTTAAGTGTTATCGATAAACGATAGCTGAAACATTGTTCACATGAGCTTTAACGATAGATCGCGATACTTTGGAACTCCGCGATACGTTGACGAAGAAAGTCTAATTTTGAAATTTTGATTCCCTCAGCGAAATGAACGTCGCGAGCGCGAACAGCGCGAATTGGTTAAGAAACTGCGCGAAGAGACATTGGCCGAAAATTATAGCGATGGTATGTACGATGAATCACGCAGCGAAGCGGATTCATCAACCACTAACGATAGTTACTACGAGGTACGCAATCGATGGCGCAGTGCCGAGGATGTGCGCAAGGTAAGTGAAAATAAGAGAGAAATCCCGCACTGAAAGGGACCAAAAGCTCGACTCTAAATTCCCCCGCTGAATGCGAGAGTGTGTGTATGTGTGTGTAAATATGTGTGTAAGTGAGTGTCAGTGTGTGTTTGTGTGTGGGAAAGAGTCGTGTCACGGTATGTATACATATGTAGTATCCACGTCTATCATCGCCTCAGCAGCTACAGGACTCCGCCGAGCTAATCATTGAGGCCAAAAGCAACATGCATCGTCAGCGTCTCCTTCAGCCCATCCAAGACTATCAAATTAACGAGCTGCCCTCGCAAAGTGGCAGCACTGTCTCTGCTGCCACAGCCGCAGCTGGCTCTGGTCTCGACAAGGAGGCAAGCAACAAACTGTTGCCACACGATGACTCAAAGCCACCACGTGGCGGTCTCAAAAAGGTATGTTCCACTTTTCATTCCGAATTCGATCAAGGCTGCAAACTATTCTCAAAATATTGAAAAATGTTCGGTTCGAAGGTTCGATCTAAAGTCATTATTTCGGTTCGGTTCGTGTGATAGAACCGTTTTTGTTTTCTATATCTCTTTGATTTTGTAAGCTTATATAAATTTGTATATTGAAATTACTAACTTGTTAAGGACTCTCACTTAAAGTTATGATATTTTCATGATTATTAGTAACTAATTAGACTTTTTCTTTTGTAATAAAAGCAAAATATTTGTTATTTAACAATTGATTTGGGTTTTCCTTGATTTCTTAAACGTGTAAATGTTTTAATATACAAATTGCCAACTTTGAAAAGACTTATACTTATAAGTTTATTATTTTTATTTGTTTACATTTTCAAAATTAAGTATACGTACTTTTTATAAGAACACAAAGTAAAGTAATATATTTATTTAAGGCTAAAAACTTTACTGTATTAATATATAATCTATAAAGTGCTCCAGTTAGGTTTAATTTTAAAGATTCAGTTTGCGGTTCAATAAAAACCAGAGCGGATCAGATTTAGCAAGGTTCGTTTAGGAGCCAGTTTGCAGCCTTGATTTCAATTTCGATTTACTACCACACACAGAAACACACACCATTTGTTTTACGTTGTTTGCACACTTTGCATTGCCCTCCTTGCACCCAACAGACATACTCGATTAAGGATCGACGCAGCGAGGCGCCACGCCTCTCCAAAATGCGACTCATACGTGACCCGCCGCTCATTACAACGACGGCGGCAACGCCACAGGATTCGCCCAGCACCACCATGGACTCGGGCATGACATTTCGACAGTGGGGTGAGCTTGAGGTAAGCTTACACTACAACTCTTCCACAGATCTTTATAGAAATTCACTTGTTCCCCAACTTCTCTGACACTCACTTCTCTCTGTCTAATAGATCTCATCGTTGGCAATCTTTACTTTTCTTATCAACTACAAAATAAATCTTCTTCTAATTGTTTGAACTCAACTTTGCTAGAAGTCTTTACTTTTCCATCAACTACAAAATAAATCTTCTAATTGTTTGAACTCAACTCTTGCTAGAAGTCTTTACTTTTCCTATCAACTACAAAATAAATCTTCTAATTGTTTGAACTCAACTCTTGCTAGAAGTCTTTTCAAAGTCACATTGTTCCTCTAAAATCTCTATTTTACATAACTTTCTTCTGACGTTCATCCTAGGAAGCATCTTCTTTTAGCTTATTAACTTCAACTCTTTCCTGAAATCTCTAGAAGTTCCCATTTTTTCCCTGATAACTCTGATTCTCTGTTTAACAGATCTCACGTCGTTCGTTGTTCTAACTATCAACTACAAATATGAAGAATCTTCTTCCAATTTGTTAAACTCAACTCTTCACAGAAGTCTTTTGAAATTCCCCTTTGTTTCTCTTACCTCTCTAACACAACTTTCTCTTTCGTGTGTCGTAATCATAACTACTTCTTAGGAAGAATCTTATTCTACGTTACGAGCTCAACTCTTCTGAGATATCTCTAGAAATTCTCCATTTTTCACTGATATCTCTGGCTCACAGACCTTTCGTCGCTCGTTGTCTTCAGTCTTCCTATCAACTAGCAAATAGAAAGAATTACCTTCTCTTTTTTGAATCTCAACCCTTCCCGGAAATCTCTAGTCATTTTCCTTTTTAACTGACTACTCAAATCTCTTCTGATGACATCTTAAATCTTCCTATAAGAAATTTCCTACTGTTTTTAAAACGTCAACTCTTTTCAGAAATCTCTAAGAATACAACATGTTTCTCTTACATTCCTCACTCATAAATCTCTTGTCTGTCACAGCCTCCCAGCTCACCGTCACCGTCTCTGCTGAAGCCGCCGAACATATTCACCGGTGGTCAGCGGACACTGGACGAGGGCATACCCGCCATCGATCTCATACCGCCCTCGCCGGTGTTGGCCCACAAGCCGTTGAATATATTGAATGCCAGCCAGTTGCAAGGTCATTCCACGCCCAGTGGGAGCATTGCCAGTGGGAGTAGCAATCAATTGAGCAGTCTCTTACCAAGTGCATTGACCAGCAGCATGCATAGTGTGATCATCGATGATATCTCTAAGAATTCCAGTACAACGGCAGCTGCCACGCCCATTTATGTGCCCACCATATCATCGACAGCAGCAACATTGCAACCGCCATCAGATAGTCACAGTCACAGTCACAGTCACAGTTTGAATCTGTCGGACTTTTCACCCTTAACGGTGTCGCCGACAGGTTCGGTGAGTTCAGCTGTTGGAAGTGGAGTCGGAGGAGGAGGAAGTGCCTCCACCAGCGGAAGTTCATCAAGTGAACGTTTACCGTTGGCACCAGCAAGCAGTTTTAAGCAACGCTTTCGACGCAGCAGCTCCAAGAAGCGTCCACAGACATTGAGAGCCACGACAGATGATAATATCTGTGCTCCCGATGAGGAGGAGCAACAGTTGAATAATGGCAGTGATAACAGTTGCCTCTTGCGAGGAGGCATCCCTGGTGGTGGTGGCGTCTCGAGTTTAGAGACTAGACACAAGGATACCAATCGTCTAAGTCCACAGAACTCGATACGCAGACTCTCCAACACGTTGAGCATTGGCAGCGGTCCGGGAAGTCGTCGAGCCTCCGCCTGCATTTTCAACTCGCAGGTAAGACAGGAGACTTTAAGTTTTTCATTTCGGCAGCAGGACTTAATAAAAAATTCAAATTCTAAAGGAAGAACCCCCTATATTTCCACAATTTCAAGGATTATTTTTTTTAAATCAGACCATTTTTAAATGCAGAATCAATTAATAGATCAAATTATAAGTCAAATGACATTCCGCACGAAAGTCGGGTTCCATTTGACAAAGTTATGCAAGCTTGAAATCTGTTGACTCTTGGGACTAGCATAATAAAAAGTAAAACTAGGAAATATATATTAAAGATTATAATATATGCAACACGTAGTTCTAAATATTTATACAGTAATCTTAAATATCGTTTCTTTGCATCGATACTTTTCCCAACTCACAGGTCTATCAGAATTTGAATCAACCGCCCAAATTGAAGCCGGGAGCAGGACAGCGAAGAATGAGCTCCATTGAGTTGGCGTTCAGTAAGACATCGCATTTGAATCTTCATAATTTGGAGGCGAATCGCAAGTCGTTGTCATATACAAATTCCAAGATCGATTTGGATAAATGGCAAAAATCCTATACGAATCTCAATGAGCCAGATATGCTGCAACAATATATGGAGGCGCGAGATAAGCGCAAAAATTCCATCAGTCATTACAATCTAAAGAAGCGTCTTGAGGAGAAGGAGCTGCAACAGTTACAGCAACTGCATCAGCAACAATTGCTGTTGCAACAGCAACAGCTTGATTCACAGTCGCATTCACAGTTGCCACCACAGCAGCTGACCAAGGAATTGCAACAGCTTTCCATGCAACAACAGCTACAACAACAACAACATTCCATGGTGCCCTGTGGAGAGCACATGTCCAAGCTAAAGATACTCATCCAGAGGCTCACACCGAAACACTTTACCATCGAACGTGAGTCCTACTCCATGTATGTCTTTCCGGAGGAGAACAGGTAAGATCATTTGAAAATGTATTTATTTTATTTACCTACTTAAAATACAGTCTAATCTTGTGATTAAAATAGCAGAACTATTCAGTTGAGCAGAATAAGTTTAATTCTGTATTTGGTAATATTTGCACCCGGTCAAGAAAGCATTGTGTGTTGAAAGCATCAGAGACCAAAGCTCTAAAAACTCACAGTGACATATGTATGTACAATAAAGCAATAATTGCTTTGAATCTTAACTTAAAAAGCTCTGCATCTGCCAAGCTTTCTCGCCCGGGTAAAAATGTTGACTATCATATAATAACTAAACTTGCTTGCATCAGACTTTTACAGCTCATTTTCATTATTTCATTAGGTGTTAAGATATTTGGCTATTTTACTAAAAGACCTTTAAGTGCTCAACAATTGTATGCGAATAAAGATTAATGCTTTTAAGGCTTTTCAAATTCTCTGTCTAAGTATAAAACTTTTAAAAAGAAAACATGCAAGTCTCTTAAAAGCTCGCCGTTAATGTGCTTTTCAAGTTACTTTAGCAAACACAACTCCAGCAATAAAGCTTTGTCTAGAAATCGGTATAAGAAAGTATATTTAACAAGCTTAAAAGTGATAGATAGCTACTTTTAAATGCAATACAGCTTCCCCTAAAATAAAAAGCACTTTAAAGAAGCTTATTAAGTTACTTAGTCAGCTTAAAGCAATCTATAAACAACTGCAAATTATTCGATTCATTTACATTTTTTATTGTCACTTTCAATATGTGATTTGTGATAGTTTTCAATCAGAAATATCCATTAAGGGATATTTGTAACGATTTCCACAACTTTGTAGCGCAACTTTGAGCCATTTTCAACAGTTCATTTTCATTTCATTTACGTTACGTTTTTTGTTTTTCAATTTGATATTGATGCTCGCTGTTGGCAGTAAACTGTATTTCATTTTCAACATTGTTGCAGTTGTCCAATGTCCAGTTGATTCCATTATTGCTACCACCTCAACTCAAATTTAAACCATTTACCATGTTAACTATTTTGGTCTGTTTCTGTTTCTGTTTCGGTTGCTATTGACAGATTTCGTCAGATTTGCACGTGGTTTGTGAACCAGAAATGGTTCGACAATGTTGTCCTATTGTTCATAGCACTCAATTGCATTACATTGGCTATGGAAAGACCAAACATCCCTCCAAGCAGCACCGAAAGATTGTTCCTGTCAACAGCCAATTACGTGTTCACCGTCGTCTTCACAGTCGAAATGTTCATTAAGGTGAGTTCAACACCATTAACTACTTAGTTTATTGAATTGATTGAGTTTTTTTTCTTTTTCGATTCGGGGGATTTGTTCCCTCTCTTTTAGGTAGTTGCCACGGGCATGTTTTATGGCCCGGATGCGTATTTCACATCCGGTTGGAATATCATGGATGGATCTTTGGTTACAATATCGATAATTGATTTGTTAATGTCATTGATTAGCGAATCGAGTCCAAGGATATTTGGGATTTTAAGGGTAAGTTTGGTCCAAACCATGGCACACGGGCAACATACACAGAAAAACAAAAATGAAAAGAAAAAAAGAAAAGAAAAAGAAAAAAGAAATCATCGTATAGCGGCAACTGGCAACCAATCAACAACAGCGTCAGAACTCTCCACCACGATAACCACGAACCACGCCTCACCAAAAAAAAAAAGAAAAAAAAAAGCTAGAAAAAAATCAATTGCTAAAGCTCACGCGGCTTAGAAAAGCTCTAGCCATTGCTCGCTCGCTCGCTCTTTCGCTTTCTTTCTCGCTCTCTCTCTCTCTCTCTGTCTCTCTCTTTCTCTATATCTTTCTCTCTCTTTAACTATAGCTCTATCTCTATCCGAATTGGCTACTCTTTCCACTTACAATGCTGTTTCTGTTTCCATCTAATGCACACATCTTTCGTAACCATCGTCAAAAACTCACCGCGATATCGTCTTACAAAAAGCTCTCTATCTGTCTCTCTCTCTGTGTCTCTCTCTTTCTAACACTCTATTTCTGTCTCTGACTCTGTCTATATATATTTTTATATATATAAATATTGTATATTGTATATGAAAATCGGGTATTCCATATTAACCATAACATAATACTGAACTAAAACTCAACCAAAAAACTTAACTAAAAAACCAAACCGATCTGCAGGTAAATTCTCGTGCTATATCATGTAATGGCAAACAAATTACTCGTAACGCTTTTATTTATCTATCTATCTCCATCTATATCTCCAACTGTATCTATCTCTGTGTGTATGTGTGTGTAGAGTCCCCATTTGAAAGTGTTGAAAGTTCCTCTTCCACATCCAAAGTAATTTGTTGTTTCTCACTCATATCGCTTGTATATATACTTATGTATAAAAATCTATATATATGAATATATATCTATATCATTCAGTAATTTGCATTTCTTAACACTGTCACGCCCCAATTCCATTTATTAAAGTTTCAATCTAACCACACATTTTGTTTTCATTTAATATTTATCAGATCTGTAAAAGTTGAAAACTCCTGGCACAAATTATATGTACATATATTCTATAAGTAAGATTTAGAGATGAGCATGTCAAAGGATAATATCGATTCTTTCTGTTCCGATAACCGTTTTTACGTGTTGCATTTCTTCCGCATATCGATTGTCGCAAGAACATAAACAACTGTAAATCTTCAGTATTCAAAAGTTATAGATAGAACTCCGAAAGAAAAAATAGTTCGACTCTTTTCAATTAGATAAAGAAAGTTCCCTATTCCATTCGTTCCGTTCAGTAACAGTTCCACGACCTACTCAACTATATTCGAGCGAATCAATTTGGGTGTTATAATACATGCAGTGAGTATTAAGCTAACTCGAGTTCTAGTTTGAACATTCCAAAGTGGTAAATATTTTTAATATTTTAAAAGATGTTATCCCAATTCCACTCGTTTCGCGCTCATCTCTACTTATTGCAAACATTTTAAATATGAACTTGATTGAATTGCTTTTTACAGATCCGAATTTTGTAAAATAAATGATGTTAAATGTGCATATAAACGTTTTAAAAGTCCCCCGCTCTAGAAGTTGAGAGTAGTTATATAGCGTAACGCTCTCTTTGCCCTTGCTTAGAGCCTTTGTCATGCTCGCTAAACATTCCATTCCATTCCCATTGTTTCAATAACATTTCAATTTTGACTTGATGCTTATTATCACGTTCCGTTGCTGTTATTGTTTCAGTTTTGAGTTACAAGTTGTTTCAATTTCAGTTATCACCACTGGCGATCGTTGAGGCTATATATATATATATATAGATAAATATATATATATTTGATATAGAAAATGATATAGTTGAATATATTTGTGGACTGACGATACGTTTTGATTTGATATTTTGATTCGCAGGTGTTTCGGCTACTTCGTTCCCTGAGGCCCCTGCGGGTAATTAACCGCGCCCCGGGTCTGAAACTAGTCGTGCAAACGCTCTTATCGTCCCTGCGTCCCATTGGGAACATTGTGCTGATCTGTTGCACCTTCTTCATTATCTTTGGCATCCTCGGTGTACAACTATTCAAGGGCACCTTCTTCTACTGCGAGGGCGAGAACATTAAGAACGTACGCAATGCGGACGAGTGTCGTCGCATACCCGGCAATGTTTGGACGAATCGTAAATACAATTTCGATGATCTTGGCAAGGCTTTGATGTCGCTCTTTGTTCTGAGTTCCCGCGATGGTTGGGTTAACATCATGTATACGGGACTCGATGCCGTTGGTGTCGATCAACAACCGATTGTCAACTATAACGAATGGCGATTACTCTATTTTATTGCATTCATTCTACTCGTTGGATTCTTTGTGCTCAACATGTTTGTCGGTGTTGTTGTCGAGAATTTCCATCGTTGTCGCGAGGAGCAGGAAAAAGAAGAAAAGATTCGTCGGGCGGCAAAACGAGCACTACAAATGGAAAAGAAACGTCGAAGAATGCATGAACCACCGTATTATACAAATTATTCCCCAACACGAATGTTTGTACATAATGTGGTCACGTCGAAATACTTTGATCTGGCGATCGCCGCAGTTATCGGACTTAATGTGGTTACAATGGCCATGGAATACTATATGATGCCCAAGGCATTACAGTATGCATTGAAGATCTTCAATTATTTCTTTACGGCCGTCTTTATACTCGAGGCAAACATGAAACTTGTGGCATTGGGCTGGCGTTTATATCTCAAGGATCGTTGGAATCAACTTGACGTCGGCATCGTATTACTCTCGATAGTTGGTATCGTTTTGGAAGAACTTGAAACGAATATAATACCGATAAATCCAACAATTATACGTGTAATGCGTGTACTGCGAATTGCAAGAGTATTGAAACTATTGAAAATGGCAAAGGGTATTCGGGCATTATTGGATACTGTGATGCAGGCATTACCACAAGTTGGTAATTTGGGATTACTCTTCTTTCTGCTATTCTTCATATTTGCGGCATTGGGCGTGGAGCTATTTGGTCGTCTCGAGTGCTCCGATGAGATACCCTGCCAGGGTCTCGGCGAGCACGCGCACTTCGCCAACTTTGGCATGGCTTTCCTCACATTGTTTCGCGTAGCGACTGGCGACAATTGGAACGGCATCATGAAGGACACGCTGAGGGATAATTGCGATGACGCCGCTGATTGTGTACGCAATTGTTGCGTCAGCTCGGTTATTGCTCCCATATTCTTTGTGATATTCGTTCTTATGGCGCAATTCGTTTTAGTGAACGTCGTCGTGGCTGTACTGATGAAACACCTCGAGGAGAGCCACAAACAAATGGAAGACGAGCTCGATATGGAAGTCGAGCTAGAGCGTGAGCTTGTCCGTGAACAGGAATTTGCACAGGAGCAAAAACTGTGCCAGCAGCTGGCGGAGGCGCAAAGTAAAGTGGCAGCTCCACCGCGACCACTGGCCAAGGTCAAATCTCTGCCCAAGAATTTCATCTATAGCACACCATCGTTGGACAAGAAGTTCCCCAGCTTGACAAGCAGTGCGGCAACAAATTTAAATCAAACTGCAGCGGTAACGGGAACGGGTACGGGAACTGGAACTACAACTGGACGTCGTCAGACCATACAGTATTTTAATCAGCAACAACAACACAGCTTGGGTTTAAGCCTGGCCGAAATGGGCGGTGCGTTGACGCCTCAGGCGCTTGGCGCACGGCTGGGCGAACCCTTTAACGTTGGCCCAGGGACGGCAGGTGCAATACAATCCTCTTCGGGGGAACATGGCTTGCAATTGCCGCCCCTGGGTCGGCGAGGGCGTCGTGCCTCAGCTGCCGCCGGCTTCCGCAAGCGCGGCGTGCTGTCCAAGGAGCGTTCGCTTGATGAGCAGGCCATCCGACGACGCAATCTGGAAGCAAAACGCACCAGTTGCGATTCATTGCCATGGGGCGGTGATGCCCTCGACTATAGGCGTGGCACAATCTTTGAGAGCCTGGAAAGCGATGGCGGTGGCAATAATAGTCCATCCTCAAGCTATGATCTCGATATACGCAGCATACGAAGTGCAGATGTGCCGCGACCCTCCAGAGATGTGTTGGATGAGAGAGATCACGATGATCATGATCCTCGTTCGCATCCGCTTCCGCTTTCGGATATGGAAGCAGAGCCACTGGCCGTGGTCAGTGCTCTCGTGCAGCCCACGCCCACGCCCCTAGCCACGCCCACACCCTTAGCCACACCCCTAGCCACACCCACGCCCATCAGTATGCCCTTGCCCATGGCCATGTCAATAACGCCCACCGTTACGCACGCACGTCGTCCATTTGGCTGGTCACAGTCCGTGGATCAGGGTTGCCTCCTGGGAGCCTCCGGACGCAGCAGCCTCTTGTTGTCCGTGCCACGTTGCATGCCACCGCGCAGTCGCAGCGGCAGCACGAAGCAACTGTTCAAGCAGCAAGCACTCGATGAGGATGCGGACATGGATGAAAACTCCTTGTTGCTGCCCACAACGAATGTCGCCATCCCGCCACCTAATGTCAATCAAATTAGTGGCTCCGGTTCTGCTTCTGCTTCTGCTTCCGCTTCTGGTTCCGCATCCGCTTCCGGCTCAGCATCTGCTTCCGGTTCCGGTACACTTAATGTCGGAGCAGCTGGCGACGGTCCGACGCCAAGCAAATCCGATTCAGCGGACATTATGCGAATCATTAGCGAACGACGTCGCATGGATCAACGAGATCAATGTGGCAACGAGGACAGTGATTACAACGAGTTGTTGCTCGTCAAGTCGCCGCAATCGTCAACGGATTAAGCTTAAGTTATTTAACACTTACATACACACACACACAAGCTCCCACTTTCTTATTCACTCACTCTAGTTATACGATTAAGAAAGCATTTGTGCTAAGGCAACGTTGCCGAATTTCACTTCTCGATAACGATAAATGTAACTCAGCAAGCTGGTTGGTACAGTAGGCTCTCACAAATTAAAATCACTTGTTTGTCCTAGGTGGGTCTAATTTTCGAACAGCTTTTTCTGTTTATTCTTTTGAAAATGTACACATTGTACTTTGAATAACGGGGTCTAAATAGTATTGAGAATAATTTAAACTGAGTTCTAAGAGCTGGAAGCTCTACTTTCAAGGCTTACTTAAAGTAGTCACTGCTAAAGAATAAAATACATATTTTATTATTTTATTTTCATTGTTCATTTAAAACATATTTATAAATATAAGTTAAAAATTGAAATTACTTTTGGTCAACTGCTCTAAGTTGACGTTAAATAAATAAATAAATTCGAGCTTGTAAGAATTCTAATTTGTCAGCTTCTACTGTACATACTAGCCATCTCTGTCTTTCTTTCTTGCTCCCTCTCATTTACACACACACACACACACACACATGTAACTGTAACTGTAGCCTGTGCTAACTTTAGGGAATTTTCCAAGTGCTCAGTTTGAAGAAAGCAAAACTAAAATCGTTAGTTAATAGGCAAATATAATGATAACGATAACACTAAACGATTTACGATAACATTACTCACTAGCGTTAGGCGTTAACTGTAAACTGTAAACCGTTAACTGTTAACTTTAAACTGTAAACTGTAACTGTAAACTGTAACTGTAACTGTAAACTATAACTGTACACTGTAACGATTAACGATAACGATAACTACTCAATTAGAGCGTTCTCTAACAGAAATTGAAAAGAAAAACAAAAAACTGAATAATAAATACAAATAATTGTCAACTGTTTTTAGTGCAATCTACGGTTTTCATAAGTTTAGCAACAACAACAAAAAACAAACAAAAACTTATCGATGACAAAGAAAAATCGTTGTTTAGAGCGTTTTCCGTTTCAAGCCAAAATCGATAAATGCAGCAACAAATATATTAACGATTAAATATATACTAAAAAGCTGATTATTGATATGTATACAACAACAAGCGTTATATGCGATATATATATATACAGTTATACAGAATATGTATATATATATACATATATGTACCAGGATTCAGTATATATAGTACATGTATATATACACTACATACGTGAGAGTACATGCATATATGATGGAAATTGTGAACAAAAATCATCAACTCTGTGATTAGCTCTTAAAGTTTAAACATTTATATAAACTATACAAAAAATAAATGAAGAAGAAATGAAGATATGGAAAGAAGAAGAAACAAAATACTAAATGTATGTACACCCTCTAGAGTATGTATATAAAGAATATGTATGTGTATCGCATTGTATTATATTGTATTGGATCTTATTGTATTGTATTGTATTTTATGTAGTCTAGTCATAAAACAAACAAAAGAAAAGATAATCAAATGATTTAAGTAAAAGCTGACGCAGTATTCACACATTGATAAGCAATAGAAATTTTAGCTCGTTAAGATGAAAATTACTAAGAAAAACCCAAGATTAATACGAAAAAAAAAACCGGAAAACCCGGAAAAACAAAAAAACCTACATTGTTGACATTTTTTCATTCAAAAAAAAACAAAGAAGAAAAATTAACATTATGAAAACGAATTTACATAGAAACTTAACACAGACACACTTCATCTCTCTCGCACACACACTCGTCTTTCTCTTTCACACACAACCGTATACGTTGCTCTTTCGACAATCTTTTGGCTTAAGCGCGCTCTCTTTCTGGCCTTAATCTAAGCGCGCTTGTTGTCTCCTTCATTTCAATGAAATTGTGCCAAAAACGAAAAAATAAAAAGAAAGAACTAATCGCAGATTCTCCTCCAATCGCTCTCTCTCACTCACACACATACACAGAAATTAAGGGTAATTAGCATATGTTAACTTTTTTGCGTAGTAATTATATAATGGAGTACATCTTAAATTAATTGATTGAAAAGAAAGCCCCCTCTCAAAAAAGAGTATATGGATAATCGAGAACCCAAAGGTTTATTTTTATATACCAAAAAAACTAACGGGCTAACGGGCAAATACCGAAGATACTAAAGTACATTCTAGTGTTAACTGTAGAATATATATATATAGTCTATATATACAATACGTAGTAAATCTTTAAATGATAGTCGGATTATAAACTTAGCCCTTATCTAACTGCAATAGATAATACTAAAACTATCCCCCCCCCTCATTGAGAGCTCTACAAATTCTCGGAACCCCGGAACAACTTGATGTCGTAGCATTTATATAAAAATTAGAAGAAAAAAACATAGAAAAAGTATTAGAGAAATTTGTAAACTATATTATATACTTAGTATATATATATATATAAATGTATATGTATATATGAAACTATCAACGAATTACAATAGCTAACCTAAAAGTCAGCACAAAGAAAACTTATTGATAGCGATAAAAGAAGAAGATAAAGAAAGATTATGATGATGATGATGATGAAGAAGAAGAACACAAACACTGTCAATTTCTCTACATGGTCTAATGAAATTAATAAGAAGGCATTTTTTACACTCTTTGTAGATCAACCAAAATGTATCGATAACGATAACGATAACATTTAGCATACCCAAGTTTAGATAAACTTTTGACACACACAAAAATGGGAAAAATAAGAAAACAAAAAACAAGCAACAAATCGAACTTAGAAACTTTATTGCTAATTACGATCGGGGCCGATATCGGGCGTTACGCGTAACCGAACACATTTATACAAAACAAACAAACAAACAACAACAAACGACAACAACAAACAAATTTAATTATTATGTAATAATTTCATCTGTGCCTTTCTCTACGAATATACGATCTATATATATGTATATATAAATACAAATTATGATATATATAGATATATACTTATGAACTACTTTATACTACTTCACATGTGCTCTTCTCTATACACAACATACACATACACACATACACTCTCTCCCACTCTCCCTTTCACACTCTTTAGTGAAGCTGCAAAACTATCGAATATATGTATTATCGTAACAGAATACAACAAGCCAAACAATATATACAGTACATACCTATAACTAATAATATGTCATTACTTCTTGACAGTTATCGACATCTATCGATCAAAAACTATCGATATTTATCGATCGTTTTGCCGCTTGGCTTCCAAATCATCCGCCGTAACATGCACCCACACACACACACACACTGACGTTAAACGTAACGCAACAACTATTTGTTAGGTAAGCAGTAGGCCTAAACGAAACAAGCAGATTCAAGCAGTGCAAGCAGCAAACCAGTCTTCAAACACTTCTATCTTTTCATCTACTTCTCCCTAATAGATGGGCGTCTGATTATTTTTACAGTATGAGAAATACGAGAAATTATAGAAAAATATGAATTACTTAATTCAACTTTAAAAATGTTTCCTAAATACTACTAAAGTTTGAGAAAATTTAAAAAAAAAAAGTTCTAACATGCGCCCATTGGAAGAACAGCTTTTAAGGAATAGAAGAAGTGAAGAAACAAAGCAAAGGAAAAAAGAAACTATTGATGAAATAAAACAATAAAACACTCACACACACAAACACTTGATAAAACTACATAATAATAATAATAATAATTAAATGAGATTTACTTAAGCCTACTAATAACAGCTCAACACGTAACATCTTTATAGGTTAATGCGGTAGTTTCAAATTGTTTTTTTTTTTTTGTAATTTTTTAACTTAGCTGCTTGGATATGGAACATGAATACACAAAACCACACACAAATAAAAAAAAAACAAATAAAAAAAACCAGTATAAAGTGCGTTTTTTTCTTGTTGATTAATAATTAGGTAAAAGGGCTACAAAAAAAAATAAGTTAATTTACGAAATATTAGACAAAAAAAAATGTTGCCGAAGCTGCACAAAAAAACAAAACAGAAAAAGCTAAAAGAAAAAAAAACCAAAAAAACAAAAAGTACATTATATAGCAATTTGAAGAAATAAAACATAAATTTTGCTTTTAGCCAAGAAAAACAAAGAAAGAAAGAAGAAAATAATTATGTACGAGAAATATTAATAATAATAATAATAATGAAAAACAATAACTGTAAACGAAATTGAGCACGATTTCCAGCTGTCTCTAACTAGCTAACTAAAACCTAAAGCCACACACACACTAACAGTAATTACATAAATTAAAAGTAAACAGAAATAAAAGGTAAGAAAAACAAAAAAAATACAATGTAAACATTTCGTTGCGTACCTTTTGCGTTCAGAGAAATGCATTAAATATGTATGTAAATTGGTTTGAAACTACCAGAAAACTAACAAAATCTGCTCTATGTATGCCCTAGATATAGTATATGTGCATATATATGTATATGTATGTATGTATACTTCAATATGTATATAAGCAAAACAAAGAGCATTATGAATTAAACAGAAATTTTGAAAAGAATTTTTATATGTATGTTTTACTACGGCGTGGCGCCATCTGTGTGGCGTGGACTGCTTGATAAGAATTACTGCGCTGGCGCCATCTATAGCAGGGCGGTAGTAGCTTTCTCGCAAGCAGTACAGTTCTTTGTAGGCGGTAGCGCCATCTATGAAAAAGTGGCTGCAAGTTGAACTGCTTGCTAGAATTACTTAGCTACCGCCATCTATGGCATAGCAGTGGTAGCTAGTCACAAGCAGTAGAGTTCTTTGTACCCTGTGGCGCCATCTAAGTGAAAGTGGCTGAAAAGTGGAACTGCTTGCGAGTTACTCACAAGCAGTTAACGGCTGTGCTAAATTCAAAAATAAACTGTTACAGATTTTGAAACAATTTCCTGGCAAAAAATCCCTCAAATTAATATGTTACCGTTATGTTATCTCGTTCACATCGCATCCGATTTGTGAACGTGCCGTGGAGTTGTGTTGTTATTGTTGTTGTTGTTTTTTTTACAGCTGCCTCGGCTTATTAATGGGTAAGTGACATTGCATCTTTTTTTTTTGTTCAAGCCTGGGCTCTCTTGCGCTTTGTCTTATTGTCAATTTTCTCTTTGTTGCATAACAGCGCCTCCCCCTCTCACTTCCCTTTCCCCTTCCCATTCCCCTGTCCGCTGCTACTTCCCCCTTTTGCCACAGACTCGATGTGAACTTTAGCGCGAGGCCATTAAAATGGCATCCCGCTAAAGTCAAGTGAAAATATTTTGGCGCCGCTTTTATTACAAACTCTGTTCGCTGTTCATTCATAATTTCCCCTTCTCCATTCCTTAACACTCCCCCGATCCAGCAGCTTCGTTTGTCAACCCTTTTCCCCGCTGCCACAATTTCCTCTTGAAGAGGCTATTTTTAATATCAAACTAACTATATTAGCCCTAAAAGTATGACAACAGCGTTTCCCACCTCGCTTAAACACTCTCCACTCTCTCTCTCTCTTAGTCCATCTCTCTTTTTCTCTCCCCTCACTCACTCTTCTCAACGGGATTTGCAGCAATCTGTGCTCATTTGCTTCTGTCTCTGTTCGCGTTTGCGTTTTTAATTAACGGCGGTTTCTTCTATTGCTTCATGAAGATTGCAAATAAAGTAATTATCAAAAAAATATACAAAAAAAAACTATAATAATCATAAAAATCTGTTACGACGCAAGAAAAATCAACGGCATTTAGTTCAGTTTAACTTGCCTCGTTGTTACTGTTGTTGTTGTTGTTACAATGCAAAGCTTATTTTCCTTGGCGTAAAATGCGTTCATGGTCAAAGTGTGAAAACGTGACGTAACGGTTATGCGATGACCCCACAACACGACCGCCTTGTACTTTGACCTGATCAAAATGAAGTCTAACGGACCATATGTAATTGTTTTGCCTATCGATAAACGCAGATACTGAGTGCTATCGAACGTTTTAACTCTCCTCCCAAGGATCACTTAGAAGCGGCATTCTACTAAATTTATCGATATATATCGGCTATCGATAAACTATGTAACGTTTATGAAAGAGCCCTTCTCTCGATAAGTTTCCACTGCATTGTATTATGATTTAAATTTACTATAGTAAATATGTAAATATATCAAACAGTTATGCGATTCTTTCCGAATATCTACTTTTAATTTGATTAGCTTTATCTCCTCGTTTGGCTGTATAATGTGATTGAGTTATCGGTAAGCCTCAATAAATTGTTCTATACTTAATACAACCTTTTTGTCTACCCCTTTTTACACCACTTTTACTTTTCTGCTCATCTTGCTACTTTCTTCAAACCTCTGACATCAAGTTCTGAATCATGATTTTTCTGTTTGCAACCGAGTTTATTTCATTCATAAAAAACATTCGATAAACTAAAGAAGATTGTCGCACACATAAAACAACACATACATACACATAAAAAAAGTGTGTAATATTTAAATAAAGTATAAAAAAAAATTTCACTTCTATGCGACGTTTGAAGATAAAATCAAACTATGGTAAACGATAACTCTGCTCAAAGCAGACGACATGGAAATGTGTAAAAATTATGTAACATGAGTTGAGCTTGAACCTAACCTAAATAACACTGATGAAATTGTTATACCCTGTATTTAAATGAAGATGACTATCAAACTATATAATACAGTTGAAGAACTTAGAAAGACAGTAAAATAAATGGGGGAAAAGCACATTAAAGTTTGAGATAATTATAAATATTAAGTGAAATTCAGAAGTCAAATTTTCCTTTGTCTTTTGACATGATATTTTACAAAAGTTATGAAAGTTGAAACTTTTAAAAGTCTTAAAAAAATATATATAATTTTAAAACTGAACTATTTGTATATGTAAAGTCAATTAAGCAATTAAGTAATGATCAAATGAGATTATATGTTCTATAAATTTTTCTAAGCTTATCAACAGCTTCTCTTATTTTATCCAACTTTTAAAATGCTTCTTTCAACGTAGACTTGCAAATATTATTTAAATCTCCAACACTGTTCATATCCAAAAAAAAAACAGTGTTGTAAAGTAGCTTGCAACACACTGACACACATTTAAGATTCGCAACCACTGTGCAAAGACTTTAAGAAATGATTCCGATGTCGTGTATAATGAATTCCAATTTGTTCAGTTGAATGAGTGTTGATATGAGTATTTACGAATATATTCGTATTCGTATTCGTATTTGGATTTTTAGTAGCACTTTATTATTTATTCACTGTTAAGTTGAATATTTGTTGTAGTTGTTGTTGTTGTTGTTGCTGTTGTCGGCTTTTGCCTCTTTTTTTTTTCTTGACACTTTCACTTTTCTCATTAAAATATGAGACCGGGCCCAAGTCGACCCAGACGACAGGTTTGCTGCTGACAGCATTACAATACGAATATACGAATATACGAAAATGAATACAAATAGTATTCATATGACATGACAGTCCGTGAACCGTCCGACCGACCGACCGACCGACCGTTGTGCCCTAACCTTAAATAAAATACTTACATATGTATTTTGAGATTTCATTTACATCTCTTCATTCACATCTCCCTTTCCCACCTTTTTTCTCTGTCTCTCCGATTCACAGACATTGAATAATTTACCGTTGCTTTTGATGTCACACTTTGCCATCTCTTTCACTCTTGTCAATGTAACTTCAGTTGGGTTATGCATTCGGTTAATGGTTTATTCAGTTCAGTTTTCGATACAGAAATAGAATAAAAATAACCTTTAATTTTATTTGAATAATAAACAATGTTTCTCAACATGAGAGGATAACATTTTCCAGCCATTTTCCACTCTTTAGAGCATCTTTCCAATAGATATAGATATAGATACCATACCATAGATACCATAGATACATTATTGGCCCTTAGTTTACTACTCAACTTGTAGAGTTATAAAAAGCGTTTCCATAGTATATGCAGTATGCCAAATTATCCTTATCTCTACAAAATGTTCCCTCTATATAATTTCGTATTCAATGTAAACCAGTTTCGCATGTTTTTTCAGTTCACGATCATCCCGTCACCGCATTCTGTTTTCAAAAATTGCTTTTGCTTCTGGTAAAATCTTCTGCATTGTTTGCCCTTTACACAGAAACACTCACACACTCACACACTCATATACGAATCCATTCACATGCACCCATTCACACTGATACACTCACACTCACACCCATCTCAACTTATTTTTTTTGGAGAATTCCAACATTCATGATGCACTTTTTGGCAGCATTTTGAGTCTCATTTTTTTGTAGTTTTTTTTCTTGAAAGATCTTAAGAACTGGTTTTTATCGCAAGCTACCAAAGCGACAACCAGCCAACAAAGCGAACAGAGCTAACGGTAATAAAGTGTTGCACAGTTGCATGTAGGTTTTTCCCAGCTTTTCATGTAATTTGGAAAAATTGAAAAAGTATTGCACGACATTTTCGGGGGATTTTGTTTTTCTTTCTATCGACAAATTACAAATTACACAATTGTACGTTTTCAAAATAGTGAGAGGGAGTAGTGTGACAAAAGAGAGAGAGAGAGAGAGGAAGCGTGTGGTAGTTAGAGAGGAATAGAGAGAGGAACAACAACAACAATACGTGAAATGACAACTCTGTTGTCGTTGTTTAAGTTGCTGCTGTTGTTGTTTGTTGTGGTTGTTTACAACTCTGCTCGAATTGGGTACCGGGATTGAAGCTTGCAACTTGCAGCAGGTGTGTCTGTGTGTGTGTATGTGTGTAAACAGGTCAACAAAACAATACAACAAAAGCAACCGTTGCCACATTTTGTTGACTTTTCTTGTTCCTTGTACGGAATGTTTCGTTCAACCGCAAATGAATGCATTCAGAAAACAACAAAAAAACAACAACAACAACAATAAAAACAACAACAGCCACATAACTAAATTAATTATCAAAATCTTAATATTAGATTAATGATCTTAACGGTGTGTTAAACACGTTAATTAACAGATCATTCATTTGTCACACTATTGAGCCCCTTTAAGTCATGATTGATGCGATCTTTAAGCTTCGATTGCTTCGCTTTATTCATTTGACTCGGTTTATCTTCATTCTACAAAGTGAATAGTTTAGTTATTCACAGATATTCATAATACTTAATAATAATAATAGTTATTATCCAAGATTAAATGTAGTACTTATTTTGTTAATTTCTCACTCGTTATTTGAAAGTGAATACATTTGTTATTCAACTGTTAGTATTTGTATTCAGTTCTGTCTAATTTTCTTATTTTTCTAATTTACATATTCAACTAATTCTTAAAACATTTTTTACTTGTATTAGTTTTTCACTTGAAGAATAACTTAAATACTTTCTTATTATTCAAAAACGTACATTTAAATATTATATGTATTATTGTTTGTAAGATAAAGTATATTTTCAATATAAAAAATATTTATGTTTGTATAATATACACTATTGTTTTTAAGTGAGGTTCTTTAAACATGCTAAACACTTCTTCAGTTTAGTATTCATTATCTAAAAGTTAATACTTTAGTTGAGCTTACTTAGTTTATTTTTCAATTTTGTTCATTTATTAACTCTGCTATTAATAATATATATTTTATAATTTTCCAAAAAACTAAATATTTCAATTTGAAATGGTATAATTTGTTGTGAGTATCAGCTTTTTAATTTGTTAAAAAAGAGGTATACTTACAAAAAAAACTCACTTGACAAAAGACAAAAGTCTTGAAAAATATGAACTCAGCTTACAATTATTTTTCATTTGTGCGGCTTAGAATTCTCAATTGGTTCCAACAGTGCAAGCATGAGTTTACGTTTAGATCGTACTGAAAATACGATCATAAGGAGCCTTGCTCTTTGTCTTTTGACAAGTTTTTTTGTGTGTTCCTTTTATAAGTAGACCTCGATTTAGTTAAATACTATTTTTTTTTTAATTTATACTTTCCTTATTCCTTTATTAACTAGTCCTTATTTGAGTGCATTCACTTTAAGTTCACTCATTAATGTAAGCTCTCGCTTTAAGTTAGTTATAAGATTATCGCTCAATTGTTAATCTCAAAGTTGAACTCATTTTTTTGGGCTCTTTTATTTTCTTCTTTCGTTGCTATTATTTCTTTTCTTTTTTTGCGGCCAATATGCGCACACTTTTGCAACACTCACACAGTCGCATAACATCAAACATCAAAACAGCAACAACAACAACAACAATAGCGACAACGACATTCGTTTAACAAAATGTTTGCTTATTACAACATCGCCGATGACGCAGGGATTTTTTTCTTTAACTTTAACTGGACAAGCAGCGTTCACTCTTTGCCTGCACTCTCGCCCTCGCTCTGGCTCTTGCTCTCTTTGCGCTCTCACTCATTAGACAATGGGAAAAACTTACGAATTATTTTGGCTTAAACTTTACCTTGATTAACTATATCAAATTTTAAATTTAAAGCACAGTCCGTGAACTTTAAAAAACTACTTTTTTCGGACTTCAAACTTTCATAACTTCGTCAAAATAGTACCCATTATTGTGGAAAAATACGTGAGGTACAGTGGAGCAAGCTCAACGCAATAGACTTAATAGACCAAAAATAGTAAGTTTTCCCCAAACTTTTTTTATTTCCCTTCGCATTTTTGGAAAAGTCAAATTAAACAATTTGTAAAATTGTGAGTTTTTACTATTAATTAACGCTTGGTGCCCAAGTTGGTCAACACTTTAAGACTAAGACTAAGTCAACACTTTAAACTTATTTTGAAGTGAAAATCTAGCCTTTTTTAAGGCCATATCTAGTTCAAGCCACAGGTTGCCTTTTTGGAAGCTAAATCTTACCTTTTTTGAAGCCAAATCTAGTCCGATTTTTATGCGGAATGTCATTTCGATCATTTGATCTAGAAATTGTTTCTACGTTCTAGTACGTTTTCAAAAATATTTTCCTCATAATTTATGATGGTATGGATGAAGGGGAACCTTTAGTTAAAATACTCCACAGTTTATAAAATTATGTCAAAATATCGTAAATTTTCCCATAGTAAATTGCTTTTCATTTTTTCTTTATTCCTTAAGCTTATAAAATTATGATATACATATAAAAATTGTTTCAACAACATATTTGTATTCTGTCTCAACAACAACAAGGACTGACTTTATGCCAAAATATTGTAGTTTTTTGCCCATAGTACATTCGCTCATTTCTTTGGCGGCGTCTGCAATACTTTCGTTGCGCTTAGCTGAGTTAATGGTTAAAATTTGCACTGTTGTCTCTCACTTGCGCTTTCATGCTCACGCTGAGCTTGAGCTTGAGTTACAGCAGCAACTGCTGCTGCTAGCAGCAACAACAGCAGCAACAGCAGCATTAACGACAGCAGCAACAGAGATTTTCAGTTATTTTTTGTTGGTTTTTGACTCTCGCGCTGCTTACGTCGCAGTCGCTGCTGCTGCTGCGTCTTTTTTGGGCTGCGTTTTTGAAATTGTTAGCATATTTTTACAGCTGTCCAAGACGCGCAGCCGCAATTCGTTGACGTGCGTTCATGCCAAGCGGTCGTAGTCGCTTGTCGCAGCTCCCAGCTCCCTCCTCCCCTCGTTACCATAAACGCGCGCGTGCGCAACGAAAGTAAAAGTGCCAAAAAACAAACAAAATACAAATTCATAACTAAAATAAAAAATAAATTATTTAAACGAAACGAAACGAAAGAAACCGAAAAAAATTAAAACTGAGAAATTCTAACGGTGAAAAAGAGTCGAGTTGAGTTTATTACACAACCCCAAAAAAGAGAAGCAGAGAAGAGTTTTTTTATATGTTGTGTGTGATAATTAAATAGTTTGTTTTTTTTCTGTTCGCTGTGAAAATGATTTAAACAACACAAAATAAATTTCAAATAAAAAAAAGGAAATACGAGACGACACACTTTGGATTTTTGTATATACTACATATTTTTGGAATTTTAATATAGTTTGTTGTTGTTTTATATAATTTTTTCTTTTTGGTGATTTTTCTGTGTGCTTTTGAGTGAAAGTGAAGCAGGTTACGGAACGTGCCCAGTTCATTTGTGGGATCTTCCATCGTTGTTGTTTTTTTTTTCGTTATTGTTTTTTTTTTTTTTTGATTTTTTTTTTGGGATCATGCGCTTACATCAAGTGCTGCCGCGGCTGCTGCTGCTGCTGCTGCTGGCGCTAGCTGAGGCGGCCATCGACAAGGACAACAAGTCCTCCTCCTTCACCTCCTCATCCTCTTCCACTGCCGCTATTAACCCGTCTCTCATCAGTGACGTCAATCAGCACAATGTGATCAATTTGAGTCTGCATACGGAAATCAACAACAACAACAACAGCAACAACAACAACAACAGCAGCAATCATTTTGATCTGTCGAAAACGCTGCGACTGCGAGATTCACTCAACGTATTTGATCTGTCGCTGCTTGCAGCGCAGTGGCAGCAACTCGAGGTTGCACGTATTTTAAGCCTCAATTGCACGAAGGACATGCGCAGTTATCTGCGTGGACTGAGCGATACCAAAATGTGGGCAATCAAAAGTAAGTACAGTTACCCATTAAAACAAAAGTTAAGCAAATTATAATTCAAGAAGGTTGCAACTGCGGTTTTCCCCCTTTTTCGTCTCATAAAATTACATTCAAAATGGCCAGAAATGTAACTTTGTGAACAGGACGGATTTAAGAAAATAACTTCAATAAACAATATAGGACAGATCTCTTGGAAAAAGGATAAAATAAGCTGGAAAAATCTGCAAAAAAAAACTAATGTATTATTTCCCTCATTTGTCTCAGTAAATTACATTCTGAGGGGCCAGAATTTTAACATTGAAAACAGGAGAGATTTGAGAAAATAACTTATATACATAATATAGAAAAGATCTCTTAGGAAAAGGCTAAAAAAATGCTAAAATAAACCCTAAGAAGACTTCAGAAAATAACTTCAATAAACGAAATAGGAGAGATCTCTGGGAAAAAGGATAAATAGGCTAAAATAAGCTGAAAATGTCTGTAAAGGTCTGATGTACTTTTCTTTTTTATCTTATTATATTGTCAGAATTTCAAACATTGAAAACAAGACAGAGCTGAGAAAATAAATTCTATAAAAAATGTAGAACAGATCTCTTAGGAAAAAGGCCAAAAAAAATAGGCTTCAAAAAACCTTTATAAGACCAAAGAAAATAATTTCAATAAACAAAATAAGACAGCTCTCTTGGAAAAAGTCTTAAAAGGTCTGATGCATTTTTTCCATTTTTGTCTTTTCAAACATTGAAAACAGGACAGAATTGAAAAAATAACTTCTATAAAAAAAACCGGACAGATCTTTTGGCAAAAAGGCTACAACAAAAAAGGCTGAAAAGGACTGATGCGAATACAGCTAAAAAGGAAAGCAGAAAAAATAATGCAAGAAGTTTGCGGTTTGTTTTCTCTTTTTTAACCTCGTATACGCACAGCTTTAATTACATTACACTCATGAGAAGACGTTAAATTTCATTCATTGTATGGAAAGAGTGTGTACCAGAATTTACAGAAAAATGTACCATTTTCGATAAAAGTGTACCTACTTCTTAAAGTATGTACTTAGCTAACTGTTTTAATAATATTAAAATACTTTACTTTTATTTAAACTTTGGAAATCAAAATAAAACTGAAAATTTATTAAATCGATTATAATCATTAGAAAATGGAGTTTTTGAACAACTTTAATGTCTAACTCAATCATCAACCATCAATCAATAAAAGCTTTTCCAATACTTGATCGATTTTGCTTGGTTTTCAATTGGATCGCATGACCATATCTCATATCTGTCATATGTAGAAACAATTTGTATTTGCATGAAAAACTTTGTAGTCTTTAACAAAAGTCAATAACAAGTTTTGTTATTAGCTGAATAATTTGACTTGATTTAGCATACAATTTAAATTGTTTATGCTTCAAGTTGTTATTTGAAATTCCTACGTTGTAATATTTATATTTAATTTTGATAAATATTTATGTTGACTGCTTAGAGTTTTGGACTCCACAAAGTGGTTCCAAGGGCGGGTCTACCCCAAAGAAGCCGCTTAAAGGACCCAGTAAATAAATGCTTACCCCTTTTCATATTTATATCCGATCAACCCTTTCCATTCCTCTTTTAATCCTACAGTAGTATCAAACTTCGGTTAAACCGACTATGCAACCTAACCTAACCCAACCTACAGTTCAAAATTTGAGTTTTTGATATGAAAACAAGTTTGCATATAATGTAAATTATAGTTTGTAGCATTCAAAATTGTTTTCTTATCTTTTAAAGTACTACAGTAGCCCCCTTAGGCGGGAATTACTTGACATTTATTGGGCAATCTATTGGGCTATTATTAATTTCATATCTGACACGAACAATATCATTTTCGATTATGAATTATGCATTGATAGGTTTTCATGTTTTCAAATTGTTGCTGCTGGTGTTGTTGCTGCTGGTGTTGTTGCTGCTGTTGTTGCTGCTGCTGTTGTTGCATGTGAACGTGCTGTTTTCTGTGGGCTGCTTAAACCGGCGCATTCTCAAGATTTCGAGTCGACAATCTACATAAATGCATGCGCCGTTCGTTCGTTCATTTGCTATAGAGACCCAAGGTCGCAATTAGTTCTTGTCAGACCACAGCAACTTGCAACAACAACAGCAACACTAACACCAACAACACCAACAAAATGCAACAGCTCAATTGTGATTTTGGATTTTGATTTCTAGCTCAGTCAAGCAATTCATATATGTGTGTGTGTGTGTGTGCGTGTGTGTGTTCAGCTTTTGCCAAATTGTTTGGTCATTATGTCAGCGACCATGTCAGCTTCAACAATGCATTGTTGTTACCAAATGAGGTTTTACAATAGAAAACCAAAAACCCAAAAAACAATTTTAAACAAAAGTCAAATTGGACAAAAATTTCAAATAGAAATCAAGATAACTTTGCGTTAATTTTGTTAAGTAAGTGTGTGCGTAACAAATTCACAATTTTTATTTAGTTCAAGTCTATCAATAAAAAAAAATGGAGAAATCCAGGAACATTAAATGAAACTTGAACGTTTTAATCATCCTCTATCTATATACATACCATATATAAAACTCTTTGTGCTGACTGACGGACCATCGTGTAGACGAAATGGAAAGAGCTATGGGACTGAAATTTGCACACAACATAGCTGAGAAGTGTATAAATATCGTGCAATAGGACCTAGAAGATATATAAATTTAGCAGAGACTTCCTTGGCATTTTTCATAAAGTTAATGAAAGTTGGCGAATTACACAAGGAAATTAGATTATATCCACTACAAACTTTGTATAGCTCTAATAATATAATGGCATTTCAGCATTGCCAAGTTTCATAACTCCAACATTGCTTGGTGAATTAATACTTGGAAGAAAGTTAAAGAAAATGCCATACAATTTACTCGATTTAGTTTAATCAACTGTAATAAAAGTATAGTATTCATATGCCAATTTTTACTCGAAAGAAAGTAAAAGGAAATAAAGTCCGAACAGATTGAAATAAATTATAGTTTATTTGTACGAAAAAACAAGGAAGTTTTCTATCCAAGAGATTCTTCTAGGAAAATAGAGCAAACAACTGTAATGAGATATGGTAAAAGATATGGTATACAATATGATTTTGCACTGCTTGCTGCATGTGCAAACTGCTTGCAGGCAGCTACTAAAATTCAACTACCAACAGCTGCAACAACAACCACAAAAATTATGAATAAATGTTGTCGAGACGAGTTTTTAGTTTCAGTTTGGGATTTTGGGTTTGGGTTTGAATTTGGATTTGAGTTTGGTACGGTTGCGCCAGCTAGTAAAAGAGCACGCCCCCTTTTGGCCGACTGCCTGTCCGCCCCACTGACCAACTGACCAACTGACTAACTGACTAGCTGACCAACTGACTAACTGTCTGAAAGACTGAATGACTATTTGTGTGAGTGAATGAGTAAATGAGTGTCCAAGTGAGTTGTTGTCGCTGTCTCGAGCTGCCACTCTTTGTGACGGTTATGCAATCAATTAACACACCAAATGCCGTCAAGACGAAACGATACGAAACGCAACGCCAACAACAACAACAACAACAACGACAGCAATTCCAAAGAAGAAACCAACAACAACTACAACAAATTTTATTTTATTTCTTTTCTTTTCATTTTTGGTTGGTCTCTTTCCAAAAGTTTCACTAAAACGCACAGCAACAACAAATCAAAAAAGCTTTTAAATAGCATAAATAGTTTCAAGCTAAAGTAACTCTTATTCTATTAGTTACTCATACCATTCATTCACCATTCATTCGTTTATTCAACCGCTATTCATTAGCCAATTTCCATTCATTTTCGTTTAGCACTAAAGTCCGAGAATTTTTTAAGTTTGAAATATCGTCTGGTAGCAGCCTTTGATGGCCAAGATCAATGGCTAATCGATGTGACCGCATTATCTTTTTTTCATACTATACTATTCGACTTTCAATACAATGGGGTCATAGTATTTATAACAATCGAAAGTTATGGTATTCATTTTAATATTTTCAACAAATTTTGCATTTTTAATATAGTACTTTTGTTCGAAACCAGAGTTGGTTAAAGCCGAACACTTGATAAACAAAGCATAAGCATCGAATTTGAATTCATTTATTATTAATCTTTAGTTTTAAAATAATTCTGATCTTAAATATTTTAGAAATTAAATTTTAAAAATATTCTAAGTATTGAATTATAACACAGAAATACTTTTATTGATATAAGCATTTGAATTTCTTGCATTTTATGCATTAAAAGATTTTCTATTTTTCATCTTTAATAATTTTAATTTTCAAGTAATTTTTATATTATTTCAAAATTAACTTTAGTAGAAAACTTGAAAAAGTAATTGTTATTACTACAAATTAAACAATTATATTTAGCAATCAACAAGATTCGTTAGTCAAAAGTTTCATTGTTGGCTCTATACGACTTGTATGCACTGCCAGAAATTATATGATATATAATATTATATATATTATATTTACTATTCTGATTATCATATCTATATACATTCACAGCAAAAACTTCCGATAAAATCTATTCATCTATCTATTTTCATTATCCATCTACTTATCTATCTATCTTTCTATTTATCACTCTATCTCTCTATCTGAGATTCTACGATTTGGTTGTTGAGGTATTTGCCGAGTCGTATATGCTTTATTTGAGACTTGATTCTTATTATTTTATTATAACGTGTTGTTTGTTTTGCTTGGTTGCCTTGCTTGATAGTCTTAATCGATTTGCTGGTCAACAACTGCCACCAACTGCAAAGTGCAGCTGCCAAGACTTGCTTGCATTTTTAAATGCTGTTCAAAAAAATTGGCTTAAATGAAGGCCAACGTTTTACCATGGCTCGAAATCGAAGTCGAAGTCGAATTTGAAGCTCAGCTTAACTCGATTTGCCAGAGTTTTTCTTGGCTTGGCTGATTCTGGTTCTGGGCCATGGCATATGTAGAAATCCTGACACTGAATTGCCTGTAAAAAAAAACAAAAACAAAAACAAATAGTTGGCCAAAATGTAAAAAAAAGACAATATTTTGTTGATTTTCTTGTTCGCTTCGTTTGTTTTGTTTGGGTTTGTTTGGCTTGCGAAGGCTTTCAAAAGACCGAAATAAGAAAAGAAAAAACAATAGAGGAAATGCAAATGTTTGCTGATCATGATGATGATGATCGAACTTGGCTTTTAGCCACGGCTCACAGTCTGTCCATCTGTCCATCTGTCTCTTTGGGTTGTGCAAACTTCCTTGTGGCTTTCTCAGATCCCAAAGATTGGATTCCAGGAAACATAACTAACGTAATGACCTCGCCACAATTGCAATTTTGCCCAGCAAATGTTTTGACCTCGTCTCTTTTTGCATTTCACCTGCCAGCCAAGTTAAGTAAGCAAACAAAAAACAAACAAAACACAAAAATATTAAGCAAAAACAATAACAATAAAAGCTAATCAAAAGCTTGCAACGTCGTTGTCCGTTGACCAACTTCCAAAAATTGCCAACAACTCGTGCCTGTTGTGGCCTCTTTTTCAGCTCTATATATAGCATATAGACATATATATCCATATATTCAGTTATAAACATACGTATATCTACATATTGTTGGTCATTAGCCACAATTTTTAGGCCAATATACTTAGCCGACTTTTGGGACTGCCAATTACAGTCTTTGTGCAAAATGAAACGTCACGCAACATAATTTCTACGGCTTTCCCAGTTGTTATTGTTGTTGTTTTCGATTGTTGTTGTTGATTGTTGTTGTTGTAAATAGCAATAATAAAGCAATAAGAAAATGAAGAAGAAGACCTGCACACACACACACACATACACAATTACACAACAAATAAACACGCCAAGTCAGCGCATGTTGTTGCTGCTATGTAAAGACAACAACCAACAACGGACAACAACGAACAACAACAACTAACAACCAACAACGAACAACAACAACAGATAAGCGGCAGCCTGTCAGCTTATGTAATTTAACTTTAATTTGATTGTTGCAATGTCTTGCAGTTTTTTCGTCTCTCTCTCTCTCTCTCTCTGTCTTTTTGTCTCTTCGTTGTTGCTTTGGCGAACACAAAATTATGGTTGGCAACAATACGTATAACGGTCAGTTTTGAGTTTCCGAAACACTTTCAACTTTGACCGACATTTTCCTTCTCTGTTTTCCACATTTTCTTAATTAATTTCCTTTTTTTCTTTTTGCCTGCAATACAAAAGACTTAAGCAACAAACTTGCCGGTCAGCTCAACTATTGTACATAATTAATGTTATTCAACTCTTGCACTTGATCTTGAATTAGGTATCTACATATGTCAGCAGACATCTTCTCTCTCAGTCAAGAAATTGTGTAAGTTTCTTTAGATACAGATGGAATTCAATCAACAGTACCTTAAGGTTCAATCTAATGTATTTTAGAAAAGTTTTGACACTGAAACTTAAATTGTTGCAGTTTCTAACTATTTGAAGTTTTTTGAAAATTTAAAGCAGAAAAGTATAACTAGAAAATCTTCAAATAATATGAAAGCAATCAGAATTTCATTCCGCTTCATTATGAGTATAGAATGTGAATCAGATCATTATGATATGATACTTTTGTTGAATTTTTAAACAATATACAATTATTTTAACATTGCAGTTAAATAATTAACCATTTCCCTCGTCTAAATCTTAAGTTTTGTTATTGCAGTTTTAATATACTATAACACTTTTGTTAATTTTTAGCTAGTTTGTATTGTTGAAAACTTAATTACTAGTCAGAAATTGAATTCTTGAACAATTTAATCTCAAGTCTAGTTATGAACATTTCAATTCTTCATAAAAATTATTTCATAATTTATTAGTTTCTCAATTTAATATCAAAGTCTTTTGTCTAGTTATTGCTACATCCACCTTCAATTTCAACACCTTATCTATTATATCAAGTGTAGATCAATTTCTACATCGAGGAATTGCACATAACCTCACTTAATGAATGCCATATACTCATGCAATTACAATATTTGCACTTGACTTGCACTTTTGGGCCTGGCCAGTTGAAACGGCCATTTGGCAGACGATCAAAATGCTAGAAATTACGATTTAATGTTTGTTTAGTTCCGTCAGATGCAATTGTTGATGTTGTTTTGCTTAGTAACGAGTGACGAGTAATGAGTGATGAGTAATGATTAACGAGTTTATTGTGAAAACTTCATGAGATGGCGCTTCATAGCTTATTTTTGGCATGTTCACATAATCCATTTCAATTAAAACTGTAATTGTAATCGTAAACGCAATCGTAATCGTTATCGCAATCGAATTTTGTATGTGTATGTGTGCGTGTGTGTGTATGCGTGTTAGTGTGTGTTTCAAGTTTAATGCGTCAGTTGGTCTTGGCTGTTGGATTTTAATCAAACGATTTCTATTGCTTGCTCGTTGCATTTGCTCGAAGGTAACGCCCCTCCCTTGGATAATAGATTGTCCCTTCCCCCACCACCCCCTTCTAGACCACTCTTTGCACGCTGATAACATCTCTATTTATAACCAGGGATACTAACGCTAAAATTGGCCACATACAAGTTTTATTACAAGCATTGTAAGTTTAGTTTAGTCTGTCAAAATATGTATTTCAAATTTTTCGATTCATTTTTAACATTTACTTTAAATTTTATTACAAATTTATAATTATAAGTAATTATATTTATAATAAAAATTGTAACTTAATTACTATTTCATCAAATTAAGTGTTGAAAATAATTTTATTTATGTAAAAATTAAAAATAAAAGTTGGGTAATTTTCCAGGACTCAAATATTGCATCCTAAAGTAGTATATCAAGGTGTTCCCATTTATCTAGGTATTTAAAATTGTATATCAAGATTTACCCATTTATCTAGGTATTTCTATTTAAGATTCCTTTTTTTAAACTCATATCTCTTACTTGAGATCCCTGGTCGCATTGCGATTGCATTTCCAGGCGTGTTTCCATTTGGAATTGACATTGAGACACACAGACTGTCTATTGTCTATTGTCTGGGTAAAAGTCCGTGCTAAATCCATTTCCGTTAGGTAAAAGTCTACACTAACAATTGAAACGTGCTCCGCATTTGAAATGGATTATGAAATTGGTTTCAAGTAAATTTGCATGCCCCTCGATTTGGGGTTATTGACCATAATTGCATTGGGGTGGCCATTTGTATTATTGCGCACTTGTGCCGGACTGTTGAACATTTTAGGGCTAACCAAATGGGCTCCATTTCCAACGAGGGGATGCCAACAGGGGGGCGTGGCAAATTATACAATAAATGAGTAAATGCAAATGAGTAAGTAACAACAACAAATATGGTAAGACAAAAAGCAGGAGAGAAAACACAAACACAAATTAATTAGTCTTTGTCTTCGATAATAATAAGGAAGTTGATCAAATGTTTTCGATTAGCTAACTAATATATTATATATATGATATATGTCAGCAGAGAATGCTCAATGTTATAGAAACCAAAGTTTTCACCCAGTTTTGAAGCTGGAAAACTATCCAAAACTCTAGTAGAAATAACCATTAGGGAGGAATAGACTCAGAATACTGACCGGTCTCTTGATAGGACACTGTAGACTGAGAAGTCACCTGTATAAACTAGGCATAGTAAATAGCAGAACATGCCTTTACTGCGATATCGAGGATGAAACCTCGGAACACATAGTAGCAACGTGTACCGCCTTATCCAGTTGAAGATATAGGACACTATGTAGCCAGATCATTCAGCCAGAATATATAGTAACACTCAGCTCAATAAAAATTCTTGAATTCGATCAAGAAATAGGGCTAATGGGGGAACTACAAACTCAGCAGGGGGTACAATAGATCCTATGGGTCGCAGTAATAATAGAATAGTAATAATAGTAATAATAGTAATAATAGTAATAATAGTAATAATAGTAATAATAGTAATAATAGTAATAATAGTAATAATAGTAATAATAGTAATAAAAGTAATAATAGTAATAGTACAAATTGAATGGTTCTCCCAAGCAAAAAAAAACATATTAGATGTTTGTAGATATTTCAATCTTATATAAACGCAGATTATTATAATAGACTATTAAAATAGACACAGATTTGAAAGAAGAGTTTAGCTTCAGGCAAGACAATCTAATACACAAAAGAGTTTAAGAAGCCATGATTAAACTAAAAAAATATCATAATATCCCCCGATTTTCCACAAGCTCAATACCAACTCCTTATACTTTTTAAACTCGTTAAAAGGTTCAAAAAATAATCTACAAGTTTTTAATGATCTAGTATCTGTGGTAAGGCAACATTGTCATTCATTAGATATTTCTATAATATATAGTATCATCAATAGACTCTCCCTAGATCACATAAAAACAGAAGCTAGCTTAGATAATGTTATTGGTATGCCATGGGCACAAAAAATTAAATCATTTATCAATGAATCAGTTAAAAATCAAGCTAAAAAAATATATTCAATAATCGATATTAGACTGCATGGCTTTTATGAGCGAGAGTTGTACCCATTAAGTTCATGAATAATGAACAAACTGTGAGTATTGCGAATTCAAAATCTGTAAATGATTACATTTTGGTTAAGATTTTTAAATTTTCTGCGATTTCATGATGACATTTGGCATTATCGACAGAGGTTTTTTTTTTGTTTTTTGGTCAGTTACAAGTTCATCAAGATGCTTGGCTAATTAAATAGACACTTTGTGTCATTGTGAATTCCATTGCAAACTCGATTAGCGATTGCAGCAATAGTGTTAATAGTTAGTATTATTAATAGCACTTGAACTAAACCGACTCACTGACGCACTGACTCACTTGACTTATGCAAAATGCAGCCCTGAGATAATATTAAATGTGTGTGTGAGTGTGTGTGTGTGTGTTGATTCAATCTGGCACGCATATTACGCAAAAAAAGAGAAGTAAAATAAACTCATAGCTGGCCATTGCCACGTGTCAAAGTTGTCCAACTGAAAAGTCCGAGGGGGCCAAGTCAGCTCAACTCAGTTCAGTTTAGTTCAGTTCAATTCAGGCCAGGTGAAATACCAGTTAGTCACCACTTGGCCAAGTCACAAAACGGGTCGGACCATGGCAATGGCGTTCACCAAAAAACTAAAGAAACTGAAACTGAACTGAAACTGAAACTGATGCTGAAGATGCAGCTGACCTTGTGCTGAATTTTCTGTAGAAAGATACGAACCAAGAAAAAACAAATATATATAATACGTAAATTGAAGCGAAAGATCCGAGAAAAAACCAAACAAACCAAAAATCAAAATAAAATCCACAAAAATAGTAAAAGCCAAAAATGAAATCATACACGGATTCAGTTTTGGGATGTGCAAGGCTAGACTTCAATTAGAGATGGTAAGGTATTAGGAAATATTAATAGAATAATACGATTATCGATTGTTTTGTATTGTATAAACAAGGTAATAAACAATTTTGAATATTCACTTTTTTACATACTTATTATTTAAGCATTGTTTCTCTTTGGACACACAATTGTTGTAATTTATGCTTAATAGAGATAGGTGTTTATCAGTAGAAAAAGTACTTATAATACCCCGATGCTAAAATATCCCTAAAATTCCTTTCAAGTTTGTAGTTTACTAAAAGCAATCTTATAGAATTACCAACTTATACCTTTTACCCATAAGTTCTAGGTTTTTATAGTTCGGTTTTACATACACACATTGATATAGGAAAAATGAATTGAATAAATTGTAGTTTTGATTTTTAATATACAAATTAAAAGTAACACTTAGTTTGGATTTTTATTATAAACATTAAATATGTTTCTAACTTTTCTAAGGGTCGTTTTCTCATCTTGCCGTTAACCTTACAGGGTAGACAAACCTGCTGATAAGAGAACAAAATCTTAAGCTTATCTCTCCTGTAAGTTTATAGACAAGATGAGAAGACGTTTCTTCTCATTTTAAAATAAATTTCTGTTACATTTTTATTTCCATTGCAGTCTATTTTGAATATAGAAATAGAAAATTACACGAAAAAATTATGTTTATAATAAAAATTCACAAGCATATTTTATTTTGTAATTTTTAAATATAAAATTATAATTGTTGCAATCTCTGTATAATGTTTAATAGAGACTTCTTAAACTTGTTTAATTTTGTCGCATCACGCGCTCATCTCTAAGTGTGAATCTCTCACTCTTTCCCTTTCTTCTCCTTTCCCTTGCTTTTTTCATCTCTCTTTCGCTTTCTTCCTTCCTCTTTCTATCTACCATTGTATCTCTTTCTGTCTGTGGCCCATTATGCAAAGTGGAGCACAAATTGCTGTCAATGCTCCAAGACAAGCGGCGAAAGTGCCAACGGCAACTGTTGCTGTTGTTGTAGTTGTTGTTGTTGCTGTTACTCCCATTGCTGTTGTTACCGTTGATGTTGTTATGGTTTGATGATGACAGCGTCAGTCAATTGTCAATTGTTTGCAAAACGATTTCAATGTCGTCAGGCAACTGAGCTGCGAATCGTTTGTGGGCGACACAGCAGCAACTATTGCACTTGAACCCCAGCAGCAGCACCAACAACAACAACAACAACAACAACAGCAACAACATTGACATTGAAATTGTCGCCAAAGAAACTTTTGACAATGTCTCTGCCAAGACCTGAATAACAATTGTCGATCAACCACACAAATTTGTTGCTCTCATTCAGGAAATATTGTTGCTGCTCAGCAGCAACATCTACAGATGATAGGCCAAAAGAAGATTGAAGATGGAAGATTGTTGTTGGCTTGGGGCATGCAGCCAGGCGAGAAGGCGCTTTTATATCAAGGTGCGTCTCCAAGCATTAAATTGGCTTCAAAATGCGTGCTTTGCTTTCGATGTGACTCAATTAGGCAACCAGCAGCAGCAACAACAACAACAACCAGCAACAACTGACAGCAACAACAACAATTATCATTCAACAAATGTGAATTGTGCTTGAGATGAATTTGTTGAGATATTTCAAACAATTCAACTGTTAAGCTTTGTTCATAAACTTGATAAACCGTCAACAGTTTATGCCCTTATGAAATTTGGCAACTGTTAATGGCCAAGTTTGTTAGCATACAGTCATGCCTCGCTATGATGAAAGACTCAATACTTTCATTTCTTGATGGTAACTAATAAAAATAATAATAAAGGGAGCTATTAGCTAATCACTTAAGATCTAAAAAACAAGTCAAACAAACTTTAAGCCATATCATCGACTTTCAAGGTCTAATGAGTTGAACTTTGGCAGAGCGTGTCGATTAAGAGGAATTCTTATAATTTATGTTATAATTCTCCCTGAATGAATTATAACATAAATTATAAGAACTCCTCTTAATCGGCAATCTTGTAGCTATGTTGCGTGTACACTTTTAATAAAGTTAAGTAATCAACTGTAAGTTGTAGAATTCTATAGGGTGCTAAAAATAGAAGATTCAAGGTTTCAAAAACGATATGACGATGTATGCAATGATCTTAACTTGGCAAATCGATTGAAAATCTTGATCGATCAGCGATCTTACAAGTTAAAGTAGGCAAAGAGCAGAAACAAAACAAATTTACTCTATATATACATATGTAGTTTACTGATAGAATCAATGATTGTAGCTCTTAAATGCAGAGATATATATATAGAGAGAGAGAATCAATGATCTTAACTATCTGAACAATCAGTAAATCATTTATTAGACAACAAGTTAGTCAATCAATGAGAACTGAAAGCTGCTGCGATCGCAGTATGTAACTTATAAAGTTTGTATATATAGTTTACCTAGAGATCTTGATAGCGATGATAATATTTGTATGATGATGACCAATGATCATCTCAATAGCTGTCCAAGGTGTTGGCCATAAACTGTTTGCACAACTTGTCAATGACTAAATAAAAGTCAAAGATGCTACTAACTCAAATGAGTAAAAGGCAATAAATCAAATGTGTGCATTTCAAATGGGTCTAAGGACAGTGATATGTACTCTGGACATTCTCAGACTATTTTTTAGTGCTTTGTAAAGAATATGTTTGAATTATGAGCAGATTATTTATGACTTTTAGTGTAGTTTATGATTTTTAGTTATGTTTACTTTAAATTGCTTTTGGTTATTTATCTTAACATATTTTTCCAAGTAGAGAATAAAATACGATAACCTTTAAATTTTACAATACTACTTTAATGACCAATTTTAAAAATACCTATATACATATATATAAAATATAAATATGAGTTTCAATATGAGTTTCCTGGTTTCTTAGAAAGCAGCTTCCACGAAAGAATTTATTTGATATTTGTTGACACCTTCGGATAAAGACGTCTTTGGGTTCGACCAACAATTCTTAAGATTTCTTTTGGATCATATGTAAATATATGATTACTCTGACGATTTGTTGGTTTTCCATAATGATTACTCGAATCTCTTCACACCTTTTGAATTTCTTGGTTCAAGAATGAAGCCAACGTTAATTATGAAGAACTCTTCACACAATTTGTGTTGACAATTTGTTTGGAAATTGCATTGAAAACCTTAGAAATTTTTTGGTTGGGTTCTATTGATTTAAATAATTTTAACTACGCAATTGATTGAACTCATATTTGGTTATGCTAAAAGTGTGTGTGATTTTTTTTTGTTTGGCATGTGTCTAATGCCACGCCCACAGCCAAAAGGCGTCGTACATAACGTCAAAACACACGTAAAGCCAATTAAACACAATCAATTGAGAGACAGATATTTGAAATATGCCATGTAAACGTTGATTTCTGTTTTTTTTTGGCTGACAAATGATTATTGCAAATATCAAAAAAAAAATATTAATTAATATATTTTTAATGGTTCTGACGCACGTTTGTTTGTTGCTTTAATAGCACTGTTTAAATTTAAAGCGCGTAGCAAAACAAAAGACAATAAAATAAAGAGCGAGACAGAGAGAGAGAGAGAGGAAACCATAAGAAAAACCGAAACTGAAAACAAAAATCAAAACAAAACGTTTTATTGGTTTATTTTTTTTTCCAACTTTGGTTTTTTATTTTTGCAAGTCTTTTGCAACTCTAACAATAAGTACAATACAACTATTTGTTGTTCATATTGTTGTTGTTGTTAAGGTGTTGTTGTGGTGTTGTTGTTGTGCTATTGTTGTTGTTGTGTGTTAAGCACATTATTTATGATTATTTTTGGCCAACGTTTCATCAATCAAGCAAAATTTCAACAGCTTTTTTTCACTTCATCTCTATCTGTCTGTCTCTCTTTTAATTTACGTCAGCCCTAGGGCCAGGGTGTGTCACCGCCATAAGTTGTTGTTGTTGTAGGTGTTGGTGTTGCTGTTGTTGTTGTTGTGCTGTGCTGTAATCGGTTTTGGGTGTTAACACCTTTGTTTGTCCCCTTTCTAAGATAAACCCAAAGACCCGATTTGTTTTGAGCCCAACCTCCACAAAAATACAAAAATAAAAATGTCTGCAACAACCTCCAAGCTAAACCTACTTACCCCCTACACTTACCCCTCAGCAACCCTTCCCTCCCTCTTCTCCACCTCCTCTTCCTCTTCTGAAACTGCCCCAACCCACTCCAACTTACTGACAATTCGCTGATTGTTTTCAAGAGCGCAATTGGCGATTCCATTGACACTCAAGTGACAATGACAACAAAATACAAATACAAAAATAACAAAAATATAAATACAACAAAAACATTATAGATAATAATCGACCATCAGCAGGTAGCAGCAAAGAAAAAACCCGTCAATGGACCGTATCTATAAGGTAGCGTCTAAAACTTTAAAGTTTAACCAGCTAGACAGTTTTTTTCTTTTTTGTATGGATTGTATTGATTCTCAGCTAGTTGAGAATTATTTAGCTACATAATCTATAACTCTTTGGCACGAGGCACGCTTTTGAAACCCTCTAGGAGGGGGTATAGCGGGTCTTATTATAAAGTCACTAAATAAGTATCACTAGCCAAGTTAAATTGTAGCCAATAGACTTTTTGAAGTTGGCATTAACTTCTATAGAGATTAACTTCTATGAGATCTTAACAAGACATTGAAGAATATTACCTGAATATTAATCGGGAAGCAGTTAAGTTTGCAAAAAACACATTCTACTAACTAATTCTACAACCATCAATGTTGTGAACTCAGCTCTCTGTAAACTGTTGTTGCCAAGTTTAAGGCATAAACTCTATTTTATGATAGCTTACATACTATTGGGAATCAAAAATAAACACTTATGCCCATTTTCCATATATATATATATGTCTATATAAGCTTTAATTGATATATTTCTTTGACATTTGACATTAGTTTCTATAAATTTTCCGTCAGTTTATCATTAGGATAGTTATCTGAGATCTTATATAGACATTCAAAAAATGGACCTTAATATTTTACTGATGATTGATGTTTTGAAGCGATTTATTTGTTGGTTTCTTTGACTTTTGAAATATTAATTAAGAGATGGTAAATTTAACAAATGACAGTTGTTATATAGGTATATATCTTTCTTGATTACTTCTTGATTAGGTTTAGAAATACTAAATTTATAATCAATCTATACATAATTTTCACAAATTTTTCTCTCCATAACTTAAAAATTTGCAATTTAATATTGCTAAAATACTTTCTGTACTTTACTTATCCAAAATCTTAATAGATTCTCGAAGAATATTGAAATACCCGATCGAAAGTTGGGCCTAAGAAGTAAAGGCTGTCAAGTAGTTGTATTAAAACATTAAGCACGCTCTAATCAAATTCTCTTCCCTTCACTTGCCCCTCTTGTAACCCTGATATGACTTTTGTAGACTCGTCTGCAGTGACGACCTTGCGACAAGACAAGAATTGATATGGGTACAAAAAAAGAGTGCTCGTACATGGTACTATATAAGAAAAACAGACATAAACAAGTGTGTTAAGATTTGTTTAAATGGTAGCCAAGTTCACTTGACATCGGACTGGGCTAACACTACCTGGTTTGCACCCAAAACAGAGAGACAGAGAGGGACAGAGAGAGAGAGAGAGAGATATAGAGGGTACGATCTCCGGGTGACTGATCAAAGCATTGTCATGTACGTTGCAGAGTTACCTTGATGAAGCTCGGAATTACCTTTATAATATTATCTATATATACATATAGACAAATTTTGGATCGTGGTGATGCTATTGTCTCGCTTCTTAGTACCCCCTCCCCCTTCCCAATTCACCTGTCTTTTCCCCCTTGTCATCTTCCGCTTTTGAAGACGTTAAACGCTTGAATGACACGTTCAATTGAACATGAGACATCAAAAATGATGAACAAATAAAGCATAAAACAAAGTTATGCTGAAATTTGACTAACACTACACAGAGAGTGTGAGAAGGAGATGGACTGAGAGAGAATGAGAGGGCAAGATCATCAGCTGATACCCAAAAAACGTTGGTCCAACAATTATATTTTAAAAAAATACCCAAGAAAAAAAAATGCTCAACACAAAGCAAATCAAATGACCTCAATAGCAAATTAAATTGAAAACATGTTTAAACATTACAGCGACAAAAACAGAGAGAGAGTGCAGAGAGAGAGAGAGGAAGGTGGAGAGAAAGAGAGAGGCAGTGTTAAATGGGTCAGAAACATTTACAGCATTTAATTGGCCTAATTAATTAATAATATTGGCTAATGATGCGCTGCAATACAATTATCAAGGCGCTAAGTGCTTGGCCAAGTTAATAAAATAAGCCCCTCTCTTTTTTACCCACTTTGCCTCTTGTGATAATAAATCTCTTCTCCTCCTCTTTTCCTCCCCTTCCCTCTTTGCATCACAAAACTTTGTTCGACATTCAAAAATAAATAAAACTTGCTCATGGTCAGGGCCATTTATGTTGCACGCAACAAGACACTTAATAAACTGGCAACAACCTCCTCCTCCCCCTGCATAGTTTTTCTCTTCCCCTCCCCCTCCCCCACTCTCCCCCCTCGCCACACACACCTTAGTTGTCCTCCTTTAAAGCATTCATAACTCTTGTAGCTTGGTCAAGGCAATGAGCATTTTGACTACAAGGAAGTTGAGGAACAAGCCTCATGCAAAAGTTGTCAACCAAAAGTGTCAAAATTTCTGCAACAACAACTAACAACAACAACAACATCAAAATGTTACGCAGTCGCTTGTCAGTTACAACTTCCACAAATGCCACAAGTAAAAGACGCTCTAATTGAGCACCCTCGACCTGGAGTCACCCAGCATTATGCCCTAAATTTAACTTTCAAATAGTCACAAAAAAAGATCGGAAATATAAGGCAAGCTAACTTTGGCGCGCCAAAGTTTGGATACCCTTGCAGTGCCCTGTGTAAGCCGCCAGATTTTTTACAAAAATTTGTTGATTTTGAACTGATCGATCCTATGGCAGCTATATGAAATAGTAGTCCGATTTACACCAAATTTGGTCAGCATGTTTAAAACTTAATCAAACACACACTGTGTAATATTTGGTTGAGATATCTTGAGAAACAAAAAAGTTTGTCATACTAAATGTTGTTTCGATCCGATCGTTCCTATGGCAGCTATATGATATAGTAGTCCGATTTACACCAAATTTGGTCAGCCTGTTTAAAACTTAATCAAACACACAATGTGTATATTTGGTTGAGATATTTTGAGAAACAAAAAAGTTTTTCATACTAAATGTTGTTTTCGAACCGATCGTTCCTATGGCAGCTATATGATATAGTAGTCCGATTTACACCAAATTTGGTCAGCCTGTTTAAAACTTAAACACTCATATAATGTGTATATTTGGTTGAGATATCTTGAGAAACAAAAAAGTTTTTCATACTAAATGTTTATTTCCAACCGATCGTTCCTATGGCAGCTATATGATATAGTTATCCGATCCGGCCGGCTCCGACATATGTGCTGCGTGCAGCAAAAAGACGGACCTGTACCAAGTTTCATCAAGATAGCTTCAAAACTGAGAGACTAGTTTGCATAGAAACAGACAGACAGACGACAGACGGACAGACAGACGGACATGGCTATATCGACTCAGCTCGTCGCCCTGATCAAGAATATATATACTTTATGGGGTCTGTGAGGCTTCCTTCAATGCGTTACACATTTCGTGACAAAATTATAATACCCTCTGCAAGGGTATAAAAAAGGAATATTAAAGAAATAAGTAAAGAAAATCAGGATGATAGGACATCTACATATTCAGATTTACAGTGGCTCACAGCTTATTTCAACCAGCATATAGGGAAACACCAAGCAACTACATATAACGTCTAAAAAAATATAGAAAACACATAAGAAATATATAAAGTTTTATTTGATAAGCTTAAACATATGGCTAACAACCTGCATTGAAATAATTTGAACTTATATTTTAGTTTAAATGTAATTGAAGTTTTTGATTGAAGCTAAACTTTGAAAAAGTTCAGATCAGTACAGAAAAAGGCTAAATTGGAAAACAAAATATATTTAATCAGTAAGAGATTATGTTCTGAAATAAAGAGTATCTGATTAGGATACAGAGAAGCCTACGTATCAATTTTGGTGCCTCTAACTGTCTCAGAGATCTAGACGACTCTACTGCTAATGATGATGAGCAATCATTTGAATAGCTTATAGGATCAGAAAAGCTTCCTTAGACCTGTTACATATAACAATTATAAAGGTTATAACCTATGTACTTCCCACCCTATTAATAGTCAGCATTGCAATAACACACTTTGTGGATCATATTCAATGAGTACAGGGTATCAAAAACCTGTTGCTGCCACTTCCAGCCACAACTGGTTACAGCAGCAGCAGCCGTAACAACAACCGACAGGCAGAAGATCAACAACTTTGTGGAAACTGGACGTAAAATCCGCGACTGACACACAACAACAGTTGTTGTGGCAACATGTTGCAAGCAGCCAAAGGGGGGCAAGCAACAATATTATTATATAATAAAGCCAAGCTGCGGGTTTTTTTATGTGCCACAGTCGTAAAAACCAAACCAAAACACACAAAAAAACAAAAAAAAAACACAAACCAAAGTGAAAGAAAGCGAAAGAGTTTTAGATTTGCAGATTTGTGGCAATGCTAATGGGGGCATGTGGCATGCAGCAGTAGTTACGAATTACAATATTACCACACACAACACAGCAGTTCCCACATTAAAGTGCCCTTCACTTTTCTCACTCTCTCTCTCTCTCTCTCTCTTCTCTCTCTGTTTCACAGTGGACGATGCTTCCGGTCATTATACATCCGGTTTCTTCTATGGCAACAATTATTGGATGGGTTCGTTGGCCCTTTGCGATGCCATCTACGAAGGTGCCACCGACAACAGCAACAACAACAATGACAGCAACAGCAACAACAACAGCAACACTAGTGTTGACAAGGACAGTGGCAAGGACAATGGATTGCCATTTGCGGAGGCATTCTCTCGAGCTTACAGCAGTGTCTACAATGCTCCTCCACCATTTCTGCCGGGATTCTATGTACTGAAATTGCAGCTGAATGAGACGGTGCCAACGCAGGTGGTAAGTGTGGCAACAACAATCAAAATGTGGTTAACAAAAGCGAGAAGCGATTAGAGCAGTCATTAAACAAGTGTCAGGTAATAAGAGAAGCAAAAACTACGATTAAAACTTGAAGAGAACCATTTAGCTGAGCTTAAGTGATTAGAAGAGGAAGACGAGTTGAAAGAAGCAATGAGAGAACGATTAGATTGACGAGGACGTAAAGTTGAGAAGGTAAAAGTTATTACAGAAGCAAAAAAACAATATGAGAAGCGATTAGAAAAGCTAAACAATGATTATAACCATAATAATAATAACAATTTTGAGCAGATTAAAATAACGAAAACTTAGACGTAAAAGAAATGATTTAAAGATAACAGGCGTATGATTCCCAGGACACCCAATTTATTTAAACATTTAAAAATGTTTATTTCCTCAAGATAGCAATTTAATTTAAATATAATTCATATAAAACCTTTGGTAACACAACCAATAGAAATATTTATTGTCAATTAGCACAAATTAATTTAAAATGAGCTTTGAATAAAATATAGCTAACTAATATAATTTTAAAACATTGCTATTCTCGAATTTATATAATTTACTGAACTCAACAGTATTTTTTTCTCTCTGTGAATTTTACTTTATAATTCGTCAAAATCAATAGAGCATGATCAGCTGTTTAAAAATTCAAAGAGAAATGTTGCAAGTTGCAACGAATAAACTCGCCACACAAAGAGAACACTTGCAACGGTTTAAAAGCCTCTCTTTACTTCTTCGTTCTTGCACACTTACTTTAGCTCACTCTCTCTCATAGTTTCAAATCGCAAATAGTAAATAAAACGAACACTCACCAATGCATCTCCTTCTTTCTTCAATGTTGTTTCATTCAATTAAAAATTTGAGCACAACAACAAAAAAAGAAAATTAAAAGCACTTGCACTAGTGTTGGGCAGGAAAGCATAGCTACACACTCTCACTATCACTATCACTCTCACTCTCACTCTTACTCTCACTCGCGACTAACACACACTCATTTATATGCGCATTTTCGTATGCAACAGAAAAGCAAATGCAAAAAAAGGACACGATGAAAAAAATAGCAATGGCAATTTAAACACATTTACAACACCAATTAAACTGCAATATAAGCAAACGAATTTGCAAGAGCATTGCACTTAAAAAAAAATAAGAAAAAAATGATTAACTTTGCAATTTGCAGCAGATAAAACACAAACTTTGACATGGCGATCAGGCATAACCTCTTTTTTCACTTTTCACTTTTTTTCTTTTAATAGCATTGCTTGCAACGCTTTTCATGCCCTTTACACTCTAGTGCTTTTTAGCAATTCACTTAAACAAAAAATATAAAAAACAAATGTTTTATAACAAACAAAAGCCGAAATAGAAAAATTTGCAGCTTCCCGCCGACGTTGCTGCTGCTGCCACCAAGGAGTAGCATTGGCGAATGCGCCGCTCAATTTGCCGGCTTCACTTAAGGAAGCGTTCTCTCACAATCAGAACAGAGAGAGAGCATCAGTTGCGGCGAAAATGTGCAGTTTGATTATTGAGCGCTTTCATTTGATGGCTGCCATTTTTTTTTTAGAAGAAAAGGTGTTTGTAACGGCTCTTTTCCGTTAGGAAATAAATAAGCAGAATTTAAAAAATGCAATCAATTAGTGAGCAGCATTAAAAGGAGCAATTTTAAAGAGGAAAGTAAATAAAACAAAACAATAGGCTTATAAATGGTTATATTATTATTAGTACGAGAAGTATTTAGCAAACTGATTAAATGTATAAATTACTTGATTAAAAATACGAGATATTGTTGCAAATGAGAGAAGCTATATTTAAACAGAAAAAAAATTAATAGTGAACGAAATTGAGAAATTAAAGATACAGCGTGTAGCTCTACAGAAAAGTTACTGACAATTTCTAACCCTACATTTATCGATTATCTCCTGCTTTCACTTCTCCTATCGCTTCTCTCAGCCAACAGGAGATCAACTCAGCTTTCTTACATTATTCTAGTCCTTGAAGGAAGATAAAAATTCAACACAATTTATTAATCATTTCCCATTTCTCCGCCTTTGTCCCTCAGCTGCGCACCATTTACACAGGCTTGTGTCTACCCTCAAGTTGCAGCATTGGAGATGTGGAAAAGATGAGCTCATATGCACGTCTTGAGCTGCCCAGTCGTGATCTGCGAGTGCTGGACATACGTGTACCGACGGACAAGGAGTTCAACATATGGTCGGATAAGACCTTCTGCATGCTGATGTGAGTACACTGAAAAGAAACATTAAAAATTCTTAGTTTTGTGAAAAATATATTAATTTTAAAACCATTATTCAAAAGAAATTAGTCGCAAACTTACATTCTTAAAATTACAGAGCTTAAATTAGAGAAAACAACCAAGATTGTAAAGTTGTCTTTTTCATATTCTTCTCTAAAGTTGTCTTCTTTAAAAATCAAATATGTTGTGTAGATCTTGTTCACTTTTTAAACTGGTTTTATATCAGTGTACAGCATTAAATTTACTTTCAAAAAGTTGAAATCAAATTTAAACACAAAATAACTGATACAACTTGCTAATAATCTTTATAAACAGTGGCCCTTAACGGGCTTACCGAGTACCTCTCTCCGGTAATATCTCTCCCTGGTAAGTTCGGTAGATCCAACAGATAGTTGGCACTTGCCATTAGCAGTTGAAATCGTGTGAAATGTGTGTGTATTTGGTGAGGCTTGAAAAAAAGCGAAACTATCCAATGCGGGCCACGCCCTCCTTCCAAAGTTTATACAGCTAATTAACAACCCTCTCTACACAGAAAGAAAATACCGGGATTTCGGAGATAATATCTGATGATTTACTTAAGCCGAAATAATTGCACTTAAGTCTTGAATAACTTAAGAGTTTATCAATCGATTGTGTTGAAATTCTCAGGACGGATTCAGACTATATAACATTAGGGCCCTAACTTTAAACTGACTTTTGATTCGAAAAAAAACTAGATTTGCTGAGAATATAACTTGTGCCTAAAATTATGCAATAATATTTCAACCACCAAAGTTTAAAATTCATTTATTTTTTGGAAAATTTTTTAAAATTCACAGCTAAAATTAATATAGGTTTTATGGGTCCGGTGGTATTGATAGACAGATATAGTCGATAGCTCGACTAACTACACCGTTCTTTCTGATTTTTTCCTGTGTAATACCTCCTGCTCACTCTCTTTTTCCCCATTTTCTCCTTCTCCCTCTCTTAGTGTGGTTTCTTGCATTGTGCTGGCTTTGATTTGCTGTGGTACGCTCTATGAGATTTATTTGACACGTCAACTGCAGGAGGCACTGCGTCAACAGGACAAAGAGATGATGAATAACAGTGAGACAAGTTCGGGAATAGGCTGTGCATCATCGGATTATTCCGATACGATGACCGCCCATGATGAGGCACTGAAGCAATCGAATCAATCGGATTCGTTGAAACAACTCGATCAACTTGTGTTGAATTTGCCAGCAACATTGACTGGGGATAATGATAGCGGCAATGGACATCATCATCATGATCATCATCACGACGAGCATCATGATGAGCATGATCATATCCATCATCATCGTGGTATCGGTGGCAGCAATGGAGGAAGCACCAGCAGTCGCAGTGGCAACAACAACAACAGCAACTCGGATGAGCATCTTGAAGGACATCTTCATGAACCGGAAAAACTTAGTATCTATTCGGAACTGTTACTCAGCTTTTCGGCCATCACCAATTTTAATGCGATCTGTGATAGGAATGTGGGTGCCGATACGATACCCTGTATCCATGGCCTGCGTGCCTTCAGCATGGCTTGGGTGATCCTCGGACACACTTGCATCGTGGTCTTCAAATATTCGGACAACATGGAGATGCGCAAGGAGGTCGAACAGAATTTCTTCTTCCAGGCCATCACCAATGGACCATTCAGTGTGGATACGTTCTTCTTTATCAGTGGATTCCTTATTTCATATCTGTATTTCCGCACAAATGCCAAGGGAAAGCTTAATAAACTGAGCAAAGGAGCAAATGAATTCACCGATGGCACCGCACACTTTTTTGGCTTGGTCGCCTATCGTTTCATGAGACTGACAGCTCCATATCTATTTGTACTCGGCGTGGTTCAGGTCACAATGAAATATCTGGCTGCCTATTCCATCTTTGATCCACCAACAATGGATCATGTTACCTGCCCGGATTATTGGTGGCGCAACATCCTCTATATCAACACACTCTTTCCCGTTGATGAGATGGTAAGTACCATTTTTATAGAAAGAAATAATACATATACTCTTAATCAGGACAATAGGCATGTCCGATGGCTGTCCGATTGTTCCTTTGTCTATCAAGTTCATGAAACTATATCGGAATAAAACAAAATCTATTCAATATTTGAAGATATTTCAACTTAATTGTTTGATACTCATTAATAAATAGATAATTTAACAAAATTAAATATATAAATTACTTTTGTTACTTGTTAAGTTTATAAAACGTTCCGAACTTGATCTCCTACCTTATTTTCAATTAATGTTACACCCTTTTTTCACATTTTCCAGTGCATGTTGTGGAGCTGGTATCTGGCGAATGACACACAGTTCTATATGATCGGTGCCATCATCTTGATTGTGGGCGTGCGTCATTTTAAGCTATCTGCGATTACGACTCTGGTATTCCTGGTATTATCCTGGATAACGACGGCCGTGGTTGCCTTTACGAACAACCATCGTCCGAATACCGACGATCCGTTGGCACTTTTCGATAAGATCTATGACAAGCCCTGGACACGATTGGGACCCTATCTCATTGGCATGGCCGTGGGTTGGATATTGTTCCGTAGCAATTGCAAGATTCGTTTACCGAAATTAACGGTGGCCACCGCCTGGACCTTGGCCATGTTGAATCTGTTGGTGTTGGTATTTGGATTATATCAGACGGATCTGTCACAGTTTACAGCCGCAGCATACAGCTCATTGAGTCACTCGGCATGGGCGTTATCACTCGCCTGGATTACAATTGCCTGCTCCACGGGATATGGTGGCTATATCAATTCCCTGCTCTCAGCACCCTGCCTATATCCCTTCTCACGTGTGACCTATTGCGCCTATCTGGTGCATCCCATTGTCATACGATCCATGGCGTTAAATTCAGATGCGCCGCTCCATTTGGGAGGCGATTTAATGGTAAGTTTGTTAATGGAAATCTTAGGGAAATTATAATTAATCTATTGTAAACTTTTGTAGGTCGTCATGTTCTTTGGTCTGACGGTCGCATCCTATTTCCTGGCCTTTGTTGTCTCGATGTCCTTTGAGGCGCCCGTTGTCACAATGCTAAAAATCTTGTCACCTAGTCGAAAAAAGCGTCTCGCCTAAGATCTGGCGTTCCTTCCCTCGTCTATTTATGCGTTACTATAAAAAATGATTCCATACTATATCATATATAACATAAAGACACACACTCATTCATCACACAGACTCTTTTCTTCCTTAACTATTTCCATACTTAAACTATTCGTTATCGCACTCTCATTTGTATTATGTAGCAAAGCAAACAATTTCCACATACATATTTATACATACATCGATCGTTCATAACTGTCCCCCTTTCTTTTTTTCTCTCTCTCTCTCTATCTTTCACTATCTTTCTCTTCTTCTGTTTCTCAACTTACAATGTTGATATGCCACAGATTCGTATTTCGACCTTTCATCGACTTCTTTTTATGCAAAAAGCCCTATTTTTTTGTTTCGTAATGTGTACATTTTAGTCGTTTAATTTATTCCAAAGGTTTGGAAATTTTGTGCGTGACGAAAAGTAATAGTACTTAATAGTAATAATTATATATATATATATATATATACATAATAAAAACAAACATTAAAAAAAACAAAAAAATACCAACTCTAGTACCTAATTTTACAAATTCATGTTGTATATATGTATACTATATATGTTATATGTATAAACTTTTAAATAAAACTGCTACCAAATAAAAACAGAGTTACATTTTTATTTCAATATCCACCCAACTGAAATTTAACGATCTGAAATTGCTAAAAATAGTAAAGAAAAATGAAATCAAATTCCGTTTCAGGAATCCCATAATCATAAAAATGAAATTGTAGTTATAATTTTATCCAATTCATTGTATATTTATATATTTATTGTTGTAGTCTTATAAATTGTAAACTTCAAGTACGTACGTTAAGTACATATAACAAAAGTAAAGATAATTATCCAATTTCATGGAAAATAATTCAAATAATGAACAAGAATTCTTCTAAATATATATGAAAAATTGCCTGAAAATAGTTAGATTGTAAGTGTAAATTTGTGTAGGACAGTGTTAGATAGTGTAGTTCAATTGCCTTTAGTTGGACGTGAACTATATTTGTACTTTGGTATTAGAGGTCGCTTTTGATAGCTACCCTCTAGGTACTCCCAGACTCGTTTTCGGGCCTTTAATGTGCGTGTCGTTTCCTCCGGCTCCTCGTGTAGGATCTTCTGACAATCGGCAAGCAGTAATTCGAGATCTTTGCTGGAAGATTTTTCAGGTTCAATTGTAGTTTGTTTGGATTTGGCGACCTCGGCATCGATTTGATTGAAATCAATGTCAATGTCGGGTCCCCAGACGGATTCATTGTTGGATGATGATGACATTGATTGTTGTTCACGTTCCACAATTTCATCCAATTCATTAAGATCAATGTCTATGTCAGATCCCCAGTCTAAATCTAGGTCTTTTGACCTTTTGTTGCAGTTCTTTTTCGACTTAAGTAGCTTTATCAATTTCGGACAAGGTTCGATGATAATCGGCTTGGATTCAGTCTCATCGTTGTCCAGCCAACAACAACCCTTGAGTGTTACCTGTGGCATGAGGAAACCAAAAGAGCTTTTGTTACTCTTCTGAAACTCATCCTTAATGTAACCAATTGTTTTCAGGTGATTGGATAGGATTTTATAGAAACCAATGGATCGATGTCCACCTTTGGCAAAGTTCTCATGCTGTCGACACGCGCTGCTGACGCATTTGCTTCGTGATCCACGCACGGCAAGTATTACTTTACCAAGGCCAAAGCGTCCATTGACATCACGCAGCATGCCCAGTAAAAGTCTCGACTCTTGGCTCACATCCAGCTTTTCAGGTATCTCCTGATCCTGAGCTTTCACATGCCTCGATTTGCGGCAATTATCGCAACAATTTCGACGCCATTTCAAAGTTTTCAATGTAGCATCATCATCAAAGTACTTGAGTATAAATTGACGTCGACACTGGCTGATCTGTGTGTACTCTGACATGCTCCGGGACAACTGGAGCAACTCCTGGCTACGCTGAGCCGTCAACGGTTGACTGTGCTGCATTCGTTGATGGGTCGCCGCATCCGATTCCCCGTAGAAGAGCACACATTTTGCAGGCAGACCATCACGGCCAGCTCGTCCAATTTCCTGATAATATCGCTCCATATCGCTAGGTGCACCATAGTGCACCACCAGACGTACATTGGGCTTATCTATGCCCATGCCAAAGGCTGTAGTTGCTGCAATGATTCTCACTTGATCATTGCGGAATTCCTCTTGATTGCGACGCTTCTCCTCCAGCGATAATTTACTGTGATAACTATGACATTTCATGCCATGACGCGTCAACTCCTTGGCCATGTGTTCCGTCTCTCGTATGGTATTGTTATAAACAATAACCGAACCATCTGCTTCGGATGCCCAGCTCAGATATTGCTGTAGATCTGACCACAATTCCGTGCACTTGGCACGCACCGTCATCTCGAGATTGGGACGATCCAAGCCGCTGCAGAGGATCAAGGGTTTGCGCAGATGCAACTGCTCACAGATATCCTCACGCACACATTTTGTGGCCGTGCCCGTGAGTGCCAGGAGCCGGACATGAGGCACTGCCTCTCGCAGCTGACTAAGTTGACGATATGCCGGCCGAAACTCGTGTCCCCACTTTGATATACAATGTGCCTCATCAATGGCAATCAGCGCCAGATTACGACCCAAATCACGTAATAATTTCAAGCCATTACCACGGGTTATGTACTCAGGTGTGGCGTAAATCAATTTGAATTTCAGTTGAAGAATGCGCTCCTTAATTGTGCGATCCTCCTGTGCGGTGCCCAATAAACAGGCGTATTCTTTAGTATCTGATTTACGATTTAAGCTATTCACCTGATCCTCCATTAGCGCAATTAGTGGGGAGATGACAACCACAACTTTATTCAGATAAAAGGCGGGATACTGATAAGTCAGAGACTTTCCATAGCCGGTGGCAATTACCGCGCAAATATCGCTTTCTTGTGGATCGTTGATAATTTGACGTATTATTTGCCATTGCAGTGGCTTGAATGTGGTTAAACCGAAATACTGCCACAGACAGCTAATGTACTTCTTTGGTTTCGGCAGCATGTATATATGTTTTCATATATATTTACTTAAGAAAACTATGATAAACAATTGCACTACAAAATGTATGTGCTTATGGGAATTCAATTAGAGATGTGCGATGTGTTTGCACGTGCGACTTAACCATTAAACATGTGATATTGCTTAACCTTTGTATGTATAATGTGTTGTATGTGCAGCTTTTATGTATTGATATCGTTTGTTTACACAATTGCATGTTTATCAGATAACAAAAACAGGTGCATTCACACAACACTGACAATTGGCGGCAAACTGCAAACTTATCGATGCTGCTATGCAATTAACGATAGCTTACGCACAAGTATTCATGCTATCGATAGCGGTATCGTGCCTAGTCAGATAAACAGCCAGTCAGCTGTTGTTGCCTGCTGTCGAAAATCGAAAAGCATTTTAATATCAAATTAAATTTAGTTACCGTTTCTAAAATAACACTGTTATTTATTTTATCCAATGGATTCGAACTTGCGTAATGTATGTATTTGTGTTTTATTTGTGACCGAAAGAGTTTTAATTCAGCATTGCTTACCTTCTTGCAGTTAAAAGATTTCCTCACATTATACAACAAAGTGACGGAGTTGTGCTTCAATCGCTGTGTGGACAATCTCAGTTCACGGGAACTCTTCGAGCAGGAGGTAAGCACAAATCGTGGTGGGGTTATCTCACAAGGTGACGTATAGACTCTACCCAGGTCCACAAAGTGGAGCCTGGAGTGCCACCTTGTTGGTAATTCTACCATGGAATCAAAGCAGAGGATATGGCTACCTTGTTAACAACTCAACCATGATACAGATAAATTATAAAACAATTGATTTGTTTTTTACAGAATATCTGCGTGGACCGATGTGTTACCAAATTTGCGCGCTTCAATCAAAACATGATGAAATCCTATGTTGATGTGCAAACAAAGATAAACGCCAAACGCATGGAAGAAGCTGAAGAAACGGCTAGAAAACTAGAACAACAACAGCAGGAAGATCTCATCAAGGAACAGTTGAAGGAGAAAGAAGTCGCTGGTCCAGTGCCCACTGTATTGACACCAAGTGGGACCGGTAATTTAAGCTTGTAGCAGGCAGCACATGAAAATTCCAATGCAATGCCACAATTGTTATTTTCAATATTAGATAGTTAACTACCAAAACAAAAAACACTACACAACAAAACACACACCGACACTACACTACACTTCAAATGCCGCGAATTTGTCTGCTTGCTCTAATTGGTTTACCCGCTGCGGGGAAGACAAGTCTAAGTAATTGGCTCTTAAAACAGGATCAGGCATCTCTGGGAAGCTGGAATATTTTACATCTGTGCTACGACGATTATTTTGTTGCACAATCAATTGATAATGATTATAGAGAGCAACGTAATTACATCTATGACTTATTAAGTCAACTGATGGACACTCTGAAATCTAAAGATACAATGCAGTTGCCACAAAAACTTCGAAGAGCTGCTCAAACCATCAACAATGGCAATTATTTGATCATCTGTGATGATAATCATTATTATCGCAGCATGCGTTACAAACTCTATCAATTGTGTCGCTTGAAAAGTTGTGTTTATGCACAGATTTACATCGACAGATCTTTGGAATCATGTCTTCAAGCTAATGAGGCACGTGGATCAAATATACCCTCGGCTATTATACAACAGATGCATGCTCGACTTGAGTTGCCCAGTGATAATGCTTGGGAGTTGAACAGCTTGACGCTTAATCATACAAAGTTCGACGAAGAAGTTAATGCGATTTGTGAGTTTATGAAATCCTTACTCCAATGCCAAATAGAAGTTCAACCCAAGACGCTCGTAAAGCAAACACAATTGCAACCCTTGGTCCATCAATTGGATTTGTTATTGCGTTCTCGAATTCAAATCCAAATGCAAGAAACCAACTCCGCACAAGCACTACCAAAGTCAGCAAAAAGTCGCGCTTTAAATGAGAAACGTAAACAGATTTTGGCACAATTTCGAAAGAGTTTCAAAGATAATCCGACAGCTTTTGATGATATGGAATACTATGTTAATTTGTTAAACTAATCTACAGATATAAGCATCAATTGTTTATATGTACATAATTACATAAAAACAAAAGAAAAGATATGTAAATGTAAATTCGCAGCAACCAGACATTGTTAATAGTATATAATAAAAAAGAAAAACAAATATACATGTAAATGTTAATTCTTAATAGAGTACTATATAGTAACATTTAAATGTTTCAAATCGCATTATTACAAAACTAGATTTATTTATCAGGGAAATGGAAAAAAATAAATGTATCCTAAAGTAGCATTTAACTTTATACATTTTAGACCACCTTAACTTGACTAAGATCACGTTTCTCAATCATACGCATCTGTTTCTTCTTCATACGCTTCAGTTTAGCCGGATTCTTAATAACTTGCACAATCTCCGAGCGACGTTCATTGGCCAAACGACGTTCGGCATTTTCCACACGACGCTTATGATGCTGGACGGCGGCTTCCTTGCGCTGATCCTTAATTTCCTTTGACTTTTCTTTAATGTAACGCATTTCGTTTCGTAGCGCTTCTTTTTCTCAAATGTCGAACGATTTAATGTCTTCTTTATTTTACTGAATCTAAAATTATTGATACTTGTGAGTATATATTCATGTTATAGTCAGGCATTTAGGAGATTTTATACCCTTGCAGAGCTCTAGATATGTTCCATTTTTAATGGATCGTCTGACAAATTGTGAAACAAAGTTTTTCATACTAAGTTGGATGTTTGATCGATCGTTCTTATGACAGGTTTATATGATATAATAGTCAATTCTTAAGCAGACCTGGTCAGGATGTATTACAGGTGATTACGAAAATGTGTTAAGACCTACAAGACAATCCTAACTACACAACCTGTGAGCTTGTTTCCTATTCTTAAGATTCATTTTTAACAGATCGTTCCTATGACAACTACATATATGATATATAGACCCGATCCAACCGGTTGCGACTTATGTACTACCTACAGTAATTACATAGACGGACCTGAACCTTGTTTAATGAAGACAGCTTTAAATGGAGACCACTACCAGTAGAAAAGACAGACGGACATGGCTATATCGATTCAGCTGATCAAGAATAGAAGTATGTATATATTTTATGTGGTCTGCCACATTTCTGATCAAAACTTCAATACCCAATACCCAATAATGGAATTAATAGTACTTACTTTTGCTTGGGCGTCTTCCATGGTCGATTGGATTTCGGCTGACCGCGCGGTATACTCGCCTCGGGCTTAGGCACCTTTTTGGATTTCGGCTTGGGTTGTGTTGCAGGCTTTGGGCTCTTAGCTTCCTTGACTTCAGGTGCAGTTGTTTCGGGTTCTCCCATTTTATATTTTGTAAATATAACTTAAAACGCAATCTAAACAAAACACAATGCGCTGGCACGTGTTTCCTACGCTATCGATATCCAACATATGTTCATTTATCGATATGTTTATTCTATACGAAAACGATGTGGTGCTTAACGATGTTTCGATAGAAACCTATCAAGTGCCCGCCAAAGGCACTAAAGCAAATCGGTTTAAAAAAAAGAACAGAAATTTTATTTCACTCAATCAATTTTACAAAGGCTGTGAAGTTCAAATGAAAATACTACGCTAATTCTTGTAACCCAATAATTTTGTCTTAACTTTGGTATTAATTTACATATGTACAGGCTATTGAAAAATAGCTGCAATTACTAATACATTCAGTTCGTCTTTGCAGTTGTATTATATGGTTTGATCGCATTTGTGTTGTTATTTCCCAGATGATCATTGCTGGCCAGCAGCGTTTGATTATGCTGATCCACGTTGTAATGGTAAAAGAACGCCTTGCTATATTCGAACGTTGAAATCATGATTGCACACGCAGGTGCTACCTTAAAGAGACGCGGTCCAAGTCCAGAGAATATGCCACGGACTCCATTCAAGCGATAAATATTTGACAAGCGTTCTGAAACTGATTTGGTCGGCATACTCTTTGCTGGATTTTCTGGCGTAATGCAAACCGAAGTTGGGTCAGTGGAGGAGTAACTATTTAGCTGAATAGCAACATTCCTACCTGCAAATATGAATTTCTCTCCAAACTCAATTTGTTCATGAGTTTTAATTACATCAAATGGTGTTGTTATCGTTGCGGCAACCTAAAATCATATTTACAATATAAAAATTATAAATATTTAGTCTTTGCTAAAGTATTGTATAGAAAATCCTAAGAGTATACTTACAGAGCCTGAAATCGCGCCCGCAACAAAGCTAAATCCAAACGTTGGCTCGACGACATTAAAGCTACTTTTAAGGTACTCATAACAGGTCCAATAAATTCCCGAGAATGGCACATCCCGTAATATGGTCGGTGGCAGACCACGCCACAAGCCGAGAACACCCTGCGATTGCACCACCTGACGCACAGAGCTAAACATCTCAGCATTTGTCATCTTCTGCGATTGCATCTTGGTGCGTATCAGCTCAATGGGGCTAACAAAGGTGACGGCCAGGATACGAGCCGTGACGCCAGCCAACATCGGCACTAGCATTGGAATGTCCCGGTTATAAGGTGATCTTTGTACTGGTGCCAGGTACTTGTAGTGTAAATCAATAAATCGTGCTTTAAACTGCTCGTAAGCCACAAAATAAATAATCGTCGAGGGCAGAGCAGAAATGAACGTTGGACTCAGACCTGACCAGAGGGAACCAACGCCCTCAGCTCGACTGATTTTAATGAAGGCATCCTGTAAAAATAAATAATAGTTAGAAATAATATGAACAGTAATATGAATAAGTTTACATAAAATGTTTAGAAATTTAAAGCTTCAAATGATCAAATATTGTTACTTTCTCATCTTGCCGATAACCTTACAGGGTAGATAAGAACAAAATCTAAAGTTTATTTACCCTGCAAGATAATCACCAAGATGAGAAATCGACAATAAATCAAGAGTTCATTAAATTGTTAATAGTTTCTCTGCTGTCTGGAGATACTCACAATTGTGCCCGTAAAGTGGGAGGCCGATGATGGTGATAGCTTGTTAAATGCATGGTGGGATGAAGCTGTCGGAGTTGGAGTATTTGGGCCGCAGGGGCAAATGTGATCCATAAGGCCATTGCAATAAAGGAAACACTTATTGGATAACAATGCCGATTGTTGTGCCTGCAATCGAGTCTTGATCACGTCCAAGGGTGTCACTGCAAATCACACAATGTTATGATGAAATTACATATCATTAAATATATGTATGTACATATGTATTATCTACCGGTGCCTTCACACACACACATACGTAGATACTCTCAGATAGGTAAACAAATTTCATCACTTACTAAAGCAGGCGGTTATCATGGCACCTGTACATGCGGACACAACTTGCTGCATGGGTCTTATGCGAAATCTGGGATCTGTCATTGTTTGTTTGGATTGTGTCTGAATTGCCGGCAATCCATAATTGGCTTCTGGTCTGCTTCCACTTGGATTTAACTTGGTCTCTGGCATTTCGGGGCGCGTCAATGGGCTCGTCGGTAAGCTAATGGATGTGTGTATGTTTGTGCGCGTTAATTAATTAATATTTTCATAAAAATAATCAAAATGAAAGATCGAGAAACCGAGGACTGTCGTAGAGGGTCCCAGATAAATAAAATAGTTTTCCATATATTTGTCTACAAGTGTGGTTCGCTGTTATCGATAGTTGGATCAGCTGTTTCAATAACAGCTGCTGTTGCGATGCAGCATCGATATTTCAAGTGCAAATCGATATGTGTATATTTTCATATACTTATCGCAAATTGCAATCGATAAATGCATATTTTCAAAATTCAAGGATTACTTACAGGCTTCACTCAAACCAAGATTGTGATGGAAAAAGAAGGATTTGCTATATTCAAATGTCGAAATCATAATGGCACAAGCCGGCACCACGCGCAACATTCGTGGAAAGACACCAACGTAAAGACCCTTTATACCCTGCTGGCGATAAATCATGCTTAAGCGTGAGAACACCGTCTGTTTGGCTGAACCAGTTGCAGAGGCGGAAGCAGAAGCGGAAGCGGTTGCATTAATGCCGCCTTTGCCATGACCAGATGCATCCGAGTAAAGCACATCCTGACCAAGCTCAATTTGCGTGTGTGTTGTAACCAAATCGAATGGCATTGTCACCAAGGTCGCCAACTGAAATATGTTGAGAAAACAGGTAAACAAGCTAATCTTCGATTTGATGCCCTTGCAGAGTCACTTATTACCTCTCTCTGAGGAAAACTAACTAATATTTTTGTCAAATTTAAAACAAATTTGGTTAAAATGCAAAGACAACTACATATCTATTAGTTTTATCAGTGAGTTTAGTTAATATATCTCAAAAAACAAAAAAACTTGAAAATTTAATGTTGATTTAAGATAGATTGTTCCTATGACAATATCCCATATAGTTCTATAGTAAAGTAGCCCAATTTTATAATGTATGATTACACAATCTTCAAGTTTACTTAAGAACAAGAACGATTTTGATACTAAAGGTTCCTTTAGGTTGCTTTTCAATCGTTCGGTTCCTATTTAGCACAACTATAGGCTAAAGGTATCTGATCCAGACGGACAGAACTATATCGATACTAAACATAGATTAAAGGATTTATCACTATATCCCTCTGCAAGAGTATAATGATCATAGATATGATTCAAAAACTTACCGCACCGGCTGCTGCCCCCGTAACAAAGCTGAACCAGAATGTCGGCTCTGTGACGTTGCAGACACGTTTCATGGACTCGTAGGCGGCCCAATAGGTGCCCGAGAAGGGGGCATCCCTCATCACAGTCGGGGGCCAACCACGCCAAAGACCAAGTATGCCATCGGATTTAATCAGCGAACGTATAACCAGCCACAATTCCGTGTATGTGATATAACCCGACTGCATCTTAATTCGTACCATTTCCAGTGGTGTTATAGCCGTAACAACAACGGTACGTGCACAGATTCCGGATGCCATTGGCACTATATGTGGTGTGGTATACTGAGCTTGATTTGTTTTCACCAACTTTGTGTCCTCGACTTGGTGACGAGGATAGCAGAATTTATATAGATTAGAGAACGATTCTTTCAGATACTCGTAGGTCAAGAAATAAATGATTGTCGATGGCAACGCCGAGACGAGCGTTGGACTTAATCCTGACCAGAGGCCACTAACGCCATTTGAGCAGATGATCTTTACAAATGCATCCTAAAGGAATCGAGAAACTCTCACTGAAGAAACTGGGATATCTTCCCAAGACTGTAGACTCACCATTGCACCACGTAATGGACGCAAGTTGGCTTGTTTAGATCCAAGTTTCGACACACAATCAGAGGCATTTTGTTTACAAACATGCGTCATGAGACCATTGTGAAAGACGTAGCATAATTTGGAGACAACCAAAGGCTTTTTGGACGCGTGCTGCGTTTGGGTCTGGAGACGAGTTTTAACCACCTCCAGAGGTGTGACTAATACAATATTTGACTGAGCTGTTGGATAAGTAAATAGACGTTGTAGACTCACCAACAAATGTGGTGATGAGGCCGCCAATCAATGCCGACATGACCTGTTGCGTGGGCTTAATGCGATAACGCGGATCCTCGATTAATATAGATGTTGGAATACGTAATGCATCCGCATCCATATCGATCTGTTCAAGCTTTGACTCTGGCTCCCGTTGCATTTTCAATTGCTTGGTCAAAATCAGTTTAAAAAAATGTTTGCTCCAAAATTGACGTACATACCCAAGGTGTATGTATTAGAAGCAACAGCAATATTAGAGCGAGATAGCTAGTTCAAGCCACATGACACTAAGATATTCAATATTCTAACATATGTATGTACCTGTATAATTGTGCCGTCTTTCTTTTGATTTCTCTCTACAAAGAGTTATTTAAATAAATTCGCCATGTTTTGATTTATAACTCAACTGAGAAACTATTTAAGGCTTACTTTATGAGAGAGAAAATACCCATCTTGGCGTTTATTTATAATTTCTTGATCATTTCTTTAAATGGAGCAGTGTCCGCTTTAGGAGAAATTCATCAAAAGTCATATATTTTATATATACACTTCTAAATACAGATCTATAAAGAGTATAAATGGGAACTTTGTGAAGTATTCAACAAGAGTTGAGCTGGAAAAGTAACTATACCAACTAAATACATATTCAAAGATTCAAAAAGTTGTCTCAGAAGAAATTTCCTAAAAAGAAGACTATCCCAGACTCTTCGGAAGAAAAACGATTGCAAGGTGGCAACTACGACAAAGAAAATAATAACATTTAATAGCGAGAATTATAAATATGAATTAAATTAATCAAATTTAATAATAATTTGCATTACACTTAAGTTATTACAGTTAAGTATGAGTAGTAAGTCAGTATTATATTTAAGCTTTTTAATTGCAAAAAAAAAGTAACCAAAAAATTGTAAGTCATCAATCAATGGGATTTGATTGATTGTTTGTTTGATTGATTGATTGATTGATTGATAGGTGGCCAATTGAAAACTGTGTATCATCTGTGTGGATCTGCTGCGATTTTAGTAGGTGCTAGGATTTAGCAGGATGTTGCTGGCCTCGGGAGGGGATTGCGGGATGTGTGACGGGTTCTCCAGGAGCTGGTGATGATGCTGCTGTTGTCGCTGCCGCTGCTCCAGATGCTGTTCACTTGTGCGCAATGGGAATCAGAGTTTCACCGGCAGTGAGAGCTGGCAATGGTGCATCCACGGTGAGGACACCATCCTTGCTGAGTGAAGAGCGTATGGACTCCGGATTGACACCCTTGGGCAGCAGAAATTCGCGATTGTACTCCCTGTAAACGCTCTTTGTGTCTGACTTCTCTTCGTGCTTGGCGTGCACCTAAATCAATAATGAATCAGATTAGATTTACAAATACTAAACATACATATATCTGATTGATAGAATCTTACCAGTAGCTTCTGATCGACGGTTTTCACAACGATCTCCTCGGGGGCATATTGGCTGACATCGAAGCGCAGCTTCAGCACTTTGTTATCACCTTCATCCTGTTTAGAAAGTAAATCAAAGTAAAGTCATGTATTATATACAAATTATACTATATTATAGTATATTCCTTACCTGTATCAAGGGCGAGCTAATGTCCGACACATAATTCTGTTGTTTGGGTACTCGTGAAGGCAGCGCCGAGTTTGTCGTTGAGCTGCAATAATTAATAAGTAACAAAAAAAAAAAAACAAGTTAGTTGGCTTTTCAAAATTGAAAATTCTTGTACATTTGTAGTACACCTTCTGGATGTTGTCGTTGTGGTTGTTGTTTTAGTGTTTGTTGTGCGAAAAGTTTTGTTAAAAGTGCGTGTAAAAGCCTCCATGACAAGGAACGATTTTGGAATGATTCCGCTGGCAAACTCGTTTCAAATGCAACTAAAAATGTAAACTCTAAAACTGAAGCCGAGTCTGCCAGTTCAACAAGAGATTCTAAACTATAAATAGACACGGATTTCCGCTCTGGAGCGTCGTTTATTTATAAGTCTGTTGGCAGCTGTTGCCTTAAAACAGGAGGGGAGCTATCTTAAGTAAGCATACCTATAGATATAGATATAGATATAGACAGAGATACATATGTATGTATATGTATCTCAGCTGCAACTCAAATTTATTTCTTTTTCAGACACAATGGGCACAAGCATTTGGCAGAGCTGCCAAAAAATGTTGTAGGCTCGTGTACAAAATGCATAACATTCCGAATTTTCATACTAATCTCAAGAGGATATTTTATTTAACTGAAGAAATGTGATAGTTTTGAGTTCTTAAAGCCTAAACTTTTGTTCTTGGCTTAGCTTAATTGCTGAAATTTGATATGGAAAGATTATTTCACCATACAGATTGAAATATATTTAAAGAAAAACTGTCTACTGTCTGGTGGAAAATTGTGTGAAATATTCGCGAGTTTATTGAACTTTTGCTCAACATTTTTTTTGAAGAACAAATAGCTAATACACCTGGCAAATGTTCTATATACAAACTGAATATTTGTATATTTATATTATCTACTTGTATATACATACATAGATACATGAAACAAAGAATTCGTATATGAATACTACTCATAAATACGTACAGATCTAAATGTATTTGTGTATAGATTAAGTGTGTGTTTTTTTTGTTTTAAATATGAATTTGTTAAACCTTCAAGTGACAGCACACGAATCTGTCACTTGGCAGTGTGTACACATCAACGTGCAAGTACATCAAATAAGTGTATACACATTGTGTTGGTAGGTGTAAAGTATATAAAATATCGTTATTTACAACCCTTGAAAATATGTTGAAAATGATTTAGTAAGTAAAATAAATAATACCACGGGATAAATACACACATATAACGTTGTGTTAATAAGTATGTTTACAAAAATGAAAATCAATAAAGAAAACTACAAATTGTATAAACAAAACTATTGAAAAACACTGTTATGGCATATTATTGAATACCTGGTTGTAGTTGTTGTTTTTTTAGTAGAGCTTTTCGAGAGGAAAGGATTATATTTCAGATAGATATTTTGTATTGTTTTTTATTATGTATGTATTTTAATTGCAGTTGTTTAATATGTTCCAAAGCGGCATGTAAAGGTTGTTCAGGAAGAAAGAAAATAGAGAGTAAAAGAGTTGAGTATAAAGCTTTCAGTAAATTATTCTACTCTACTTAATAATAATACTTATTTCTCTTGATGTTCAATACAATTTCAAGTACACTCACAGACACATACACACATTTATAAAAAAAACAGTTTACCTATACAAAGAACCAACAAAAAAATGGAATCAAAACTGAGATACGCAGACCAATGAACTGAGCAGAAGAGAGAAGAAACCTTTGATGACCACGCACAGTGTTGCCCATCATAGCTTTCTTCAAAGTCCAATTGGGGGCAACAAATTTAAAATATCGTGTAGCAGAATCTCTGGGTTTTTTAAAAGAATTTTCAATTTTTTACTCCAATAAAAAAGGTTTGAAATCTTCAGGTAGAATGTAAAATCGCACACTTAATTTCGATATCTCGTGATAGCAATCAATTTTATAAAATTCAAGATAATTATTTACATAATTTATTCACTAATTATTTAATTTTTTGTGCAATTTCGAATAAATACACAAATTTGTGTACATTTCATGGCTAAGCCCCTGAAGTTCGTGGCTTATATGGAGAATTTCAGGATAGCATCTATTGACCATTTTCTGTGGCAGTTTTCAAAGTTTCAATACATTATATTAAAATAAAATATTTAAAAACATCACAACAACTGAGTTTACCTTATTAATAATAATATTTATTTATATTCATAAAATAGTAAAAATGGAAAATGATCAGCTTTATACAGGATATTGAGGGTTTCTTAAACTTTTTGGTTCTCATTAATAGGCAGCACTGACCACGCATGCTATTAAACACACACACACGCATATTAATGTGTGTATGTGTCGGCTGATAAGCGTGCCGTCCGTTACTTGGTAATCAACTGTAAAACGTGCGTCAATCCACAAAGTGCAGGCGACCTTGCTACCAATCAATGTGCAACTGATAAATGCAATCAGCGAGAAGAATAACAACAAAAAAGAAGCCCACACACATATGTACGCCCACACAGACACATACCAAGACCAAGGTATGTGTGACTAATCGTAGAAACCGTTAATTTCAACTTCTGCCAATTGACTGCCAAGAGAGTGGGTAGAGCGCGGGAGAGAGGTGGGTTTGAGTTGAGGAAGTCAAAGCACCTGCCGGAACAGACGTCGCGACTCGCGACGTTGGCGCTAACTTTGCTGATGGCTAGCCAAACACACACACACGCACATTAACTCTCGCACTCTCTCTCTCACAAATACATGTGACGATGGCACACGCTCAAATACGTATTTCTCTTCCTCTCTCGCTCTCTCTCACCGGTGCTTCTGTTGATGATGATGATGTCATGCATATTTTTCGTGTATTTTGTTATTGAAAAAGCTCTGCGAGTAATTGAACAAAAGAAAATAAGTAAAAGCAACAGCAAAAGCACCAAAAACAACAATTCACGTATCAAGTGTCGACTGCATGAAACAACAAAAAGGAAAAAAAAAAGCTAAGCAACAACAATAAAGAAATGCTAATCGACAGCCAATTGCAACCGATCAGAAGTGTCATCGAATCAGAGAGTTCAGCTTACGAAACGCTAAAAATTTGCATGATATCATCTACGAATTATTATTATTATTTATCATCATCAGCAACAGCATCGCAGCAAAACAAATTGGCAAAGCTACAAATTAGCAAGCATATACCAATGTGTACACACTATGTACACATAAGTAAACATTTGTATTGCACACCAGGGACACACCTACGCAACTTGCAAATTCAAATTGAGCCAAGCACAATCGATATACAGTATATCCTATCGAGCAATTAACGATTGTACCAATTTAGAGAAGGAGTACAAATTTAAATAAAGTACCATAATATCAGCTTTAATACTTTGGTATACCAAATATGACAACCATGATTATATCATGTCGTATTAAAATGATATATACAATGAATGATTAACCACAATTCTCTGTTTAATCCAGCCATAAACGTCCAACACTACAATTGGTCAAGTCCAAGTGCCGAGTGCATATTTAGACATGTAATAGATTTTGTGGTCGAGACAAGTATATACATATGTATGTACATACGTTATTTGTTATTTGCATAAACAAATCGCTAAATGCAAGCGCACGGTCTGCTGATCCCCCAACCCCCTACCCATTTCCCCTTTCACACACAGTTGCAACAATAAGCAACAAGTACAGTGTGAACTAGATATTTGCATACATATGCAACCAAAATGGATTGTTTAGTGTCTGGCTACTCAAATTTATTCAAATTCTATTAAACAACAACAATTAATGTGTGTTTTTTTTCCATCATAAGTAGATTGAACAATTGAAAATAGTAGCATGATCACATTTTAGTAGTATAAATAAATCGAAGGCATTAATTTGGGTATTGACTATAGATGAAAAAAAAAATACTAGAAAAATCAATTAGTTGTCTATTGTATGTATATAGTACATATTGTATATAGAACCAGATGACGATGACGTGATCATTTATTTTTAAAACTGCCGTTCAACAAATTCATTATATTATTTATTTCATTTTGTTTCATTTCATTTTCGCTGTCCAGCTGAGCTATGGCCCTTTTTAAGGGCTGGCCGCGCGATATTCGATTCCTAATTGACATGCTGAGTCATCGACCTGCCTCCCCATTCCGCCCACAAAAAAAGCATATATTTATCGGGACATTAACAATCGGCTATAGGTGTCAAAGGCCATGTGAATTCGCCCACATTGTTGCAGGTGTGTGTTTGTGTGTGTGAGATCAGGCAGAGCAGAGTTTTGATGCGAAATATTTTGGTGCGAAAGTTTTTGGATAGCACGCAATGTAACGGTTAAGTTAACTGTGCTCCCATTAAACTTTTGCTTAGAAAGTTTTGTTGTTGTTTCTCTCGCAAATGCAAATGCAACAAAGAAGACGGCGACGGCGACGACAACAAATCGTTTCGATTATGTCATTGTGTCTATGTGGTCCCCAGAGACGAGGTAAAATGTTTAACCAAAGTGGTTTTTGAATTCGCCTCAAGTGGCGCCCACGCGTCGCCACGTAACGTCTCTCTGTCTACGTCCGCGTCTGCGCCGCGTCCTATGCTGACTGCGCAGCCAAGCAGCGTCTTGTTGTCTTTTGTTTTTTCAAATAATTTTTCAATAGATTTAAATAAACAAAATTCAATGTAAATGAGATAAAATAAAGGGGCTAAGTTGTAAATATTAAAAAAAAGTTTATAAGCTCGAAAAAAGAAGTAACAAAATTGAGTTTTATGTTTTAAAATTTTCTTTTGAGACTCTTATCTTTTTGAAAATACAGATTTTAGTTTGATGAAAGTTCAATGATATAAAAATACGTTCGGTTCCTTAAATTTTAATATGAAAAAATGAGTTTAATTTCAAAATGTAAAATTGTAATATATATCTTTTAATTTCTACTTTTTTCTTATGAAATTAAATATGAAAATCTATTCTTTTTATTAGAACAAAATGAAAAATAGTTTCATTTAAATATATTCTAAAATTTGGACTAGTTAAAAGTTATTTAATTTAGTAATTTCAAAGTTAATATTAACAAAAATTTGAATATGTTTTTATTTTGTTGAACTGTAAGTTTTTTTTTGGTGGTCTTTTAGTATATTTGTTTTGTTTTGTTTCAATCTTTAATGGCCGCCTTCACATTGTCTGTTTATTTAGTAAATATTTGAATTATATATTCACGTCTGCATGTGTTGATGTGTGTGTGTGTGTGTGTGTGTGCGTGTATCTGGCAAGTACGCAACATTTTTTGTGCCGCACGAAAAAAAGATTCCGTTACGCCACATCATAATAATGATTGCAGAAATATGTATGTATGTTTTTGTATAACCAAGACAAACATACGTATGTACATATGAACATGCAACCATGGGTACTGTTACCGGGTTGCAGCTGACAAAAGTGTTGCCAATTTGGCATTTTTCCGGATAAAGCTACCCTCTTTAACAACAACTTCAACTGAGAAGAATTTAAAACATTTCTATCTGGTTTTTAAAATTCTAAAATTTATCAAAGTTAAAGTAATTTAAAGACTCTTGCAACAAATTCAATAGGACAAATTTATGGCACAAATTAAAGCTATCATTTACAAAGTCATTTATAAGAAAAACAACCGAATAATAATATTTACTAAATGCCTACACTTTTAATATAAACTATTTGTATTTTTCTCTGTCCTTTTCTTATGTTTTATCCATATGTTCTTTCATTTGTTTAGGTCAGTTTGTCCTCTCTTTGGCATCACTGATCCAAAGAACCACCCAAGAAAGCAGCCAACAAACGACATCTTTGTAAATATATGCCAAATACTATATGTATAATCACATAAGATTTACAAATAACAAAAAAAAATATCATCACTCGAACATTTTTTTTGGCAGTTTTGAAATGTGCGCTAATGGTTTGTAGTTTGGGAATTGTGGTGTCGGAAAATCATGTGTGTTGCTAAAGACAGACAAAATGGATAATTTATAAGAATGTATGCTTGTACCATACATATGTACATACATATATGTATTTTAGGGGTAGGGGGCATGAAAAAACCAACGTGACTCATTCCCCCCCATTGCTACGAGTATATGAAGAAATTGTGCGAGTATAGTATCTGGGGCATTCAGCCATGTTTTGGCCTTAGCCCCAGTACGTAATCCAGCCATCCGGGTGACGGGGAAGTTGCTCAAAGATGTTGCCGTGCTGTTATAGCCACACACAATATCTATTTTTAAGTGTACAAATGATGAGTATACGTGAAATACCCTAAACAGTGTTCAAAATTCATACACAGATAAAAAAAATAATCGTTCTAAATTTCAAGTCGATAATTGTTGATTTTAGTTTTAATTTTTTAAGTATGTCTTTAGGATAGTTTTGTTAAATTGAAACTATATGTGGAGCATTAAAATCGACAAGTGAGTTTAAGATTCATAGAGTAACTCCAATAATTAAAATATTTTCTTAAGGTGAAATGAAAAACCGTACTTTAATCAAGTATTTCGTAGAAACATTGAAACCGGATCGATCTTTTTTTATGTGTAGAATTCGTTTCATACTATTCACGTAATACTGTTATCAAAAAAGAAGAAGAGAAAATGTAGTGCCAACTTGGGTCTTTTAATCTCTAACTGGCGATAACAATCGAACTATATTCTTATCAATTCCAATAATTGGATCTCCCCTATCATTACGATAAAAATATACTAGTTAGATTCCGACTTGAACAGATTTATCAACACACTCACACCCATGCATATAGGATACGTAAGATATTTGAACACATTCCAAAATTGTTGGGGATTCAAAGAAATATATGGATGGTATATTTACCTGGTGGACTCGAAGAAATTGGCTTCGCGGTTCATCAGCTCGTGACGGAACTTGGCCATCTCCTCCTCCATTTTACGCATCTCAGAATCGAAACGTTCGCGTATGCTGCTGAATTCCGTATCGATAACGCTGAAGTCTCCCAATTTGATGGGAATATTTCTCTTATTAGCCTCGGCCATTTTTATTTTCTTTTTGTATGTGTGTGTGTGTTTGTGGTTAGATAGAACTAAAAAAACTTCTTGCTGTTTGCCGCTGCTGCTGCTTCTGATGCTTCTTCTTCTTATTGCTTCGCGTTGTTTTCACGCGCAACGAAACACACACCGCTAAATTCTTTTGTTTTCTTCTTCAAATTGGACTTGGTCAGCTTGTGCCTTGTGTATATATTCACTTTCTAATCAGACAAACCAAAAAAAATCACAATATTTCTGTGTATTTATGTATGTTTGTGTTTGTGTGTGTTGATTGACTCGTGTCGCACAAATATTCACCGCACTTCAAAGTTTTCTATTCGACTGTTTTGCATTTTCAGTGTGTTGACGCTTTTATAGCGCCTCATCGCAGCCGCTTCCACAAAGAGAGCAACCAGCAAGAGAGAGCTAGAGAGCGCAAACAAACAACAACATACAGTTAACATGGTGGCATCAGCACCCACACATGTTCATGGGCGCTCTCTCTATCTGACGCTCTCTCTCACTCTCTCGCCGGCAAAGAACAAGTGAATGGATTTGAGCACGCGAGTGTGAATGGGCTTGCAAGTGTGTGTGTGCGTATGAGTCTGAGGAAGAGCATTAAGAATTTATTCCCTCTCGTGATTGCCCTTTCAATGAACAGCTGTAACAAGTTTTCCAAACATTTTGTAACGCACATTCAGGGACTTTAAGTTATTTTAACAAGCAAAGTTTTTATGTTAAGTCAAACAATAATAATTAGGTACTGAAAATAATTGCAGTTGGTCAAAATTTTAACTAGATTTAAAATGTAAAATAAACCTTATCATAAATGTTGATTTGTTTAGTTAGTTTAGAAAGAGTATGCCGTTGTTGTACATCATATAAAATTCTTTTGTTTGACAAAGTTCTGGAACCGTCAAACTGACAGTTATTTATTAGGATTTTACATTTAAGCCTGCAATTGCAATTTGTATGCGTTAGCTGTAGTTACTTGATTATCATAACGTTATCTAAACATCGTTTGCTTGTGATTTCATTTACATGAGCAAATATCGTATACTATTTATCACACAAGTTGAACAAAGTCAGCTAACTTAATTGCACATGTGTACACACATATGTACATTTATGAATATGCATGTACATAAATAAATAGTACTTAATGCAATTTAAATATATTTTTAAGAGCTAAAAATAAGCAAACAGTTATCTAGCCAAACCGCCATTGCTGTTGTTGTCTTTATCGCACAATGTGGGTGGAAATGTAAGCGTCAACAACAACAACAACTACGGCAATGAAAACCAGTTTAAAGCTTAATGATCGCTGCCGTTTTAGGGCACAGAACGACACATTTTAAGCCACTTTGTAATATCAGAAATGTGGTTTACGTTCTAAATATATGTGTATGTGTATGTTTGTGTTCGTGCTTGTGGGTGTGTGGGCGGGGAACGTTGGCGACACATTTCCATTTCGATTTGTTTGTAAACAAATGCAAAAGCGAGATGAGTAATCGATGACATTGGCAGCCCAATCAGCATCTGATATCGAGATATATCGATGTCCTTTTAAGGTTTGCCGATTGCGCGCCAAGGAGTCATCAGCCCCTAGCAGATCAATTTTGTGGGTTGTTTTAATTATGAATATAATTATTTAAAATATGTATGCAATCGTCACGAAACGCAACAAATGATCACGACAACAAAATAAAAACATCAACGAAATTCGAGTAATAAATATTCAGTCATGAATTACAAAAATAAAATAACAGTCATCCGCGCGACGACTTTTTGATGCTACTGGCTGCGACGTCGACTGCGCGGTTAAGGTGTTTTGGTCTTGGCAGCGCCCACATTGGATGCTGAGGCCGTTAATGCCACTGTCCAAACAATAAACTCATTTTCATCAAAATTGTCGACCTTGAAGGCGACAAAGATCGAGATCCCGATCACGACGAAAACTCGAGAGACAAGTAAAATCGCTTTAGCGCAATGTCCCCTTCTATAAAATACCCGTTACTCAATTTAAACATCAATATTTAAAAACCCTGTTTGGTTTAGGTTTTACAAGTTTAGCAAACCAAAACATAAGTTGAACCACAAACGGAATTCTTTCTTTAAACAACCTCTTAAACCTTTCCAACAATCATTGCAACGAATTCAATATACCCTAGTAATCTATGAGTTTCGGGTATAACAACGTACGCCAAAATATGTACATCTATTTACATATATGTGTATGTGTGTGCAACTTTTGAAGCAAAACCGACTAACGATGAAATTAAGAAAAACAAATTTCCCAAAGCGTCGTCGAGAATGTTCATCTGGCTCAGCAATATACTTATGATGTATATGTACTTTTATATACATCTGCAGATATATTTGAAAATATTTATATGTACGTAATTAACCACATTTTTCTGTGTATTTTTCGTATGGCATTCCAAATTCATTCCCCCGCAAGACAACTCTGCAAATCAATCAAAATTCGCTCGCGATGATTTACCATGGAATTTTTGGCTGATGTATAATACGCCAATTTTTCAACTAAGGCAAATAGATCTATGGCGTGGGCGTCACTGCTTGACGACAGCGTTTAAATATGTGTCAGCATCTCAAGCAGCTGGCAAGCAATACTAAAAAAAAATAAAAAGTGCTCTCTACGTATGACATGGAATATAATTATATATGAATGTGTACAGATGTAAGAATATTTATACAGTCATAACTTAATAACAAAACATTAAATGAATTAAAAAATTTTCTGGAACTCGTATATTAAAAAGTTGTGGGCGCTCTTTATTGTGGGTAGATCTCGTTAAGATCATTATACGCCATAGTATGTTCATTCATAACGAAATAGATTATGATTCACGCAATGCGACACAAATAATTGTGTTCTTGAATTTTCCAAAAATAATCAATGTAAATATGAAAAATTGTAATTTTATGTAATTAATTTAAACTAGTAAATTTAAGTTACATTTCCTTAACTTTTCAGCTTTAAAGTGTACAATATGTTAGTTTATTTCAATTGCAATTATATTTCTTAATCAAATAATGTCTACATGAAATATATAAATGAAATTGTTCATCGAGTTTTTTCTGATTTCCAAACATTTTAATTATAAGAAGATTTTATCTTGCAAGTCGGTTATCAGTTTTAAATACGTCAGTGCTGTAAGCTAGCTAAAACTGATCGATTAATTGATGAACGCTGCATTTTACAGCACTCAAAAAATAATATGCAAAAAATACCGACATATCGATATTTTTATCAGCAACTAGGGCTGCCAAAATATTTTTTAATTATCGTATCGATAATATATAATTTTGTAAGAAATATATCAAAATTGTAAAGATCGTTATAATTACTTAGTATTAAAATAAGATAATCGCTGGAACTAAGATCTATGACATAGAGAAACAATAACGATACAACGAGCTTCGATAATTACTTTTAAATATGGCGTTGAGATTATATATCGCTTGAAAGTATCGATATATTAGCAGTCCTGACAAATGGCTACGTGTGTGTGTGTATTCGTAGCCAAACAAATATAAACAGTATTGCAGCAAAATAGTACAAAAAAACTTAGGAATTTAAGGAAAATTTTAAATATATAAGTTTAAAGTTGAGCAAAGGAAAGAAGAAGTAATGAACGCCTACTATACGCTATATTCGGGGGACAACTATGACGACGAATCCATTGGGGACGAACGCAGTGAAGAAGGTAAGAAACTGACAAATAAGGAGGCTTGACATTTTCTGTCAAAGCCGTCAAAAAGAATGATGCACATTGGTGCTTTAGCTTCAGTATGCTTTCAACCATGGAACGCTTCTCAATTGCAGATACTGACGATGCAAGCGAAACGGAATTTCGCAGTCCCAATCGTTATGGGGGCACAAATGGTACATCGTCCAACAACAGCACAAGCAACAACAACAACAGCAGCAGCAACAACAACAACAACAATAGCAACAGCAGCAACAACAACAACAACATTGGCAGCAACAGCGAGCTTAAAGAACAGTAAGATTTGCCCCACAATGTAAACATAACTAGAAAGTAAGATTCTCTTTGGGCTTGCGGAAGATTTGATACCCTGTAGCAAATCTTAAAGTGCCCAGAACCATATGATATGGTGGTTCGACTTGAACGCATTTTAGTAAACATATAAAGTTTAACTTCAAATACACAATCTGTAAGTTTGGTGACGATAGCTCAAGAAACAACAAAGTTTTCCATACTAAAAGTTGATTGTCTGATCGGTCCAGTTTCAACATATGTACTGCCATATCTACTGCAACAAAATTGGGAGACTGTTTAGCAAAGACAAACGGACAGAATATAATCCATATAATGGATTAAATCAGAAATATGCATGTTGCAACTTCTAATAGAATCTTCTCCTTCTTCCATATTGCAGAATGTATCAACACAAGCTGATTAATCTACAGAAACAGCTGGATGAGCTCAATCAACTGATGCATCCGGAATATGTGAAGCGAGTAAGAAAACTGGATAATCAGGCAAAGGAACGTCGGCGACTCAATGAGATCTACAAGGATTATATGCGGGATTGTGTGGAGCGTGACTATATATTGGAGAAGAAGGCCGCCCAGAAAGAATACGATGAGAAAATGATGGATCTCAAGGATAATCTAATAGCGGACTTTGAAGATCGCAAGCGACAGATTGAAAATGAACGTTGCTTGGAACTGACCAATGATTCCACCGAAATCAAGACGACAGTCACACGTAAATTGCGACGGCGTCCCAATGAACCATTGCCAGTGATTGAGAAGCGTCGAAAGCCGGCGACGGGACAATTATTGGTCTATCAGTTGGATGACAAGGAAATCGAATCGGATCTCAAGATGATACAACGGGGTAAACCGATGCCATTGCAACAGAATGGCATGGGATCCTATACCAATTCCCAGCAGCAGACAACAGCAGACCCACAATCTACTGGGAGATCCCAATAGTTATGTGGAGACTCGCATCGAGGATAACAAGTTGCTCTATGAGAGACGTTGGTTCTGTCGTGGTCAACAGGTCTATGTGGAGGGCAAGGACATGAACAAGTTTGCGGCAACAATCACAGCAATTGGCAATGAAGTTGTACGTATTAATTCATCAGTTGATATATTTTTAAACATTCATTTCCATAGTTTAAGATTGGAAATAAAGGCATGAATCTATATCAATTGTAGTCTATCATATAATACTTGATATTAATAATCTTCCATTCTTTTTACAGATCTGGGTAAAGCGTTCCAATGAGAGCAAATTCAAGATCAACATGTCGCATTTGGCCAAGGGCAAAATATCCATAAAACGACGATAGTTTTTCTTTTTAAATTAGTTTAACTGTACATTTTATTTAAAACTTGTCATTTACAAAATGTATATACATCATTAAAATAATTTAAACAATCGGTTTATTATTAACAACTTTTAAATAAACAATATAAAATGTATATTATGAAATTAACTTAAACCAATCGAGCTGTCAATCTGTTTATCATCATGCTCCAGAGTTCCCACGAATTCCATTCAATCTTTAAACAAAGGTATTTAATTGCGAGGCTTCACATGCCATCGTCGAATCCATTTCCAAGTGCATTCAAGCATCCATTTCAAATTTGTTTATGTTTTGCGCATCGATTGGCCTGTGAAATATAAAACAAGCTGGAAAACCGATCTGAGGAGACAGACCCTTGTGATGGAATGTGTCTGGAAACAGTAGGAACTGCTCTAGGAACTTCAATGTATTTATATCTTGGACACTTTTTAAGGTAGAGTCCTATTTTCTTGTACTACAACTTTATTTCTCTAAGTAAATCACTTCTTGTTGGTTTTATTTGCAGACCAACTTTTAGGTAACTTCTAGGAACTCTGTCAAAAGCTTGTTACATCTAAGAAACTGCTTGCTAGAAGCGATATCTAAGATTTGTAAAGTATAGAGAAGCATAATGGAGATATATTAATATATACATATATTTTCCTATATAAATTTGAAGACTTTTTCTTGAAAACTTATTGATAACTCTAGGAATTCTATGATAACTTAAATATCGTAATATCCTAACGATATTTATCATTTTAACACCATAGTTCAAATAAACAGATCCATATGCCTATGAAAATCTTTAGCTAACTCTTGTTGCTGTTGTCCATTTCCTAGATCAACTAATAGAGAACTCTAGTAACTCTTTAAACAAGCTTGTTACTTATAAGAAACTGTTTCATGGTATAGAACTGTGGAGAATCTTAAGATTGATCTGAAATCCTAGACAGACATTGTTTGCTGAGTCCATTTAAAGTCTTATCCTTCACAACTAATAGTCACTTTTTTCTGATGGTTCTATTTCAAGTTCTCTTGGTAAATAGTTATTTTAATAGATAGTAGAGAAGACAACCACATGGAACTATTGTTTAACCTAAGAAAAAGCTAGTGCCGAGTTGTAAGCCAGCTTTTAGCGATAACTTCTACATCTACATGAATTAGACTTTGTAGGATAGTTCTATACCTTCTCTTCTTAGAGTAAGTACTTGAAGATACTTCTATGTTAAGGTTCCCTATAAAGCTTCAGCTCAAAAGAGCGGGAAAAAAGCTGCTTAAGAGCGTGACATCCTCAGTTTCTTTCTTAGCTTATAGCTGGATTATCAGAATCCCTAGCATATAGTTTAGCAGCTAAAAACCACGGGTTTGCTCTTGGAAACTTCTTGCAACACATTCTCATAAACATAAAAAAAAGAAAACTATTTGAGAGTTTTTTTGTTTCACTTTGCGTTTGCTTTATATTATTCTTGATTGCATTTCTGCAATTTCTGCTTCATATTTTCATATAAAACATACACACAATATGAATTATCTTCTGTTTTGTTGTTTGTATTTTGTTAAGTTTTTTTAAACGTAAAAAAAAACGCTGGAAACTCGTCGTCTTCTAGTTGCGGGAGCCACGTCCAAAGCCACCACGGAATTCAACCTCACCGGCGCCAGGTCCAACATCACCCTTCTTGTCCACACCGCTGCCTCCGGGGGCGCGTCTGTAGGCAGAACGATCTTCGCCGGTCTTGGAGGCATCAGCTGGTCCGCGTGGTCCACCAGCCGCTGGGCGTGGACGCAGGGGCTCAGAGCGTGCCGGACGCTTCAGAGTCGAGGGCACAATCTCTGGGGGCAGATGCAGGTAGCTGCGGAGCTCCTCAATGCCCTCGTTGGTCAAATACCAGTAGTAGTGCCTCCATGCGAACTGTTCCTTAACAAGACCACGAGAGTGCAGAGATTGCAGTGCCTTGATGACATGCAAGTTGGGGATCGAGTCGAGCTCGGGATGCTTCTGTGCATGGAAATCCTTTTTGGCCACAATGACACCCTCCTTGAAGAGGTATTCATAAATGGCGACACGGTGAGCCTTTGGCATGAACATGCTGCACGTTAAACGATAACAAAAAATACAAAAAAAATATATATACAAATTAGATATCAACTTATAAGAACATCAATATGTTTGTTGTTGTTGTTGTTGTTATTTTGTTGGCGCTTGTTGACAAGCTGCGCTGGGACTTTTAATGTTCAATTAATTCGCAAACGTTAATAAAATTGCACACAACACTTTAAGTGACAGTTGCAGCTTTATTTAGCGCCTTCACTTTTCATTCATTTGGTTTAACACTTTTACGGATTTGCAATTATTTTGAAGATTATATTTCGATAAATTCACGTACTTTGCGTCTTCTATGGAGCAGAGACCGGAAAGAAAGGAAAAGCGAGTTGACAGCTGTCAGCTCTCATATTCTTCTTCTTGGCGGTATACACACAGGGTTGCACGTTACGGGCACATGTGAATGTTCGCGCGCAGAGTTGCTTGGCATATATCAACGTATATCGAAATATATCGCCACCATTTCGAAACGAGCGCGAGAGTGTGAGACTGTCGATTGTTCTTTTTTGTTTCAAATTTTTATCGCGGGATTAAAGTGGTATCTGTTAAGTCGCTGTTACTTAACAGAACTGTTGCAGCGAAAGCGCGCGCGAAACACTTTTTTAAAAACTGTTTAAAACAAAGGGTTAATCAAATAGATATCTTATAAGATGAGTCTTATGGGACCCATCTGTTATCTTTACTTTATGTTAGATTTGATCATGGAATTAATAAAATATAAATCTATTCACATACTTATAACTAAGCACTTTTATATTGCATAATTTATAATGCGGTAGCCTTCATTAGATGTTGCTTTTATTGTAATGCCCAATTGGGACTCTTGTTCGATAAGATATGGTGTAATATTTTTTCTTACAATTTTCAATATGATAAGCATTATCATGCATCATCGCTGGCACATATCAAACTTGACATAAAGTGTTGGATTATCTAAAAATAAATGTGGTTTTGTTATTTATGGAATTCCTAGAAGTAACTGCTACTGAAAGGCACGTTATCTCCAGAATTCAAACAATCTACGAATGTCTAGTCGATTAGATAGTTACACAATATTGGGAAAGATCATCTATGTATCCGAGTTAATTAGCTTAATTTTCTAAACATTGGTATGAGTAGAAAAATGTATGGATTACATATTTTAGAGATCCTTAAACCTTACATACACATGTGGTGAAATACCGAAAGAGCCCCTGAACCTCATAATGATTTGACAAGGCAATCCAAGCACTTGGCTTTATCGCAATAAAAGAGTCGAGTATTCGGACGTACTATATAAGAACGCGCACCTGTTTTCAAGACAATTAAACCGCAGTAGTCAAGGAATATGGTTAGTTTATTTTTAGCGCTACTGCTGAGCGCTTTTGGCCTGGCTAACAGTAATGAAGGAATCGAAACACATGGGGATTTTAACATGGAAAAATACCAACAAATGATGCAGTTGCGCCCATTGGCGGTAGAGTTTTCGAGTATTATGAGAATCTCACAGCTACGGATCTAATTATGCCTGCCACAAGAGCTCCCACTCAACAGGATCTACTTTGTCTGGGTGAAATGACACAGCTGGGCCAGGGATTGAAATCAGGCAACCTCTGGGCATGGAGAAGTAAGTAATCTTCTCAAGAATCCACAAAGTAAACTCTAACTTTCTTTATCTTCATAAAGTGATTGATTCCTGGGGTCGACTGCCAGCGGGCATACTCTATGGTAATCTTAAGGATTTGGGCAACTTTGATGAGTGCCTCAAGGTGAACAGAGAGACTGCCATCACTGGACATAGGCTGAGGGGCAAATACTGTTCTGCTAAACTTTTATCGGGTAATATATTGGGTTCCGATTCCCCAATGTTGGGCACACTCAGCATACAAACTGCTGTTTGTTTTCCTGCCTCCTGTACTGGACAACATATAGAAACTTTGCTTCGTCAGCTTTTCCAACATTTCTTGAACATAACAATCAATTCGGAATTGCAGCTGATCAATGAGAACAATTGTCAGACGTCGGAGAAAGAACCTTTGGATGGTATTACCATTATGACCATGTAAGTTTGGCTTTAAATTTATACTAAAGGGGTTTATTTTAGAATAAATTTCTTTAAAGCGTTATCATTGCTGTTTTAGTTGCTCTCTTGCTCCTAACCACACTCTACGATTATTTCTTAGGCAAAGATCAAAGTAAGTTGGCTGCTTATTATAAGTATTATCCCATCTCTTATCCTATCCATTTGTAGAGCAACTTCCTATGCTGGTTCGGATCTTTTCGGCACGTGTCAACTCACGGGCTCTTTTCCGCATTGTGGACAGCAAATCAAATCCGAATGTTATTGATTGTTTACATGGTATTCGCTGCATGTCTATTATCTGGGTAGTTTACGGCCATGACTATATGATGGCTGGCTTATCACCCATTATCAATTTGGTGGATTTGTTACCGGTAAGTGTTGCATAAAATCACTTTCTCAACTTGCAATTAGTCATTCAATTGTTTTTGTGTAACTGATAATTGCAAAGGTGATAACACTATTATTCATTGGAAACTTAAGTTGGATGCTGCCGCCGTTTAAAAATTGATTTATTCAACTAATAAACTCACTCTCTGTATCCTTTTTGACTAATTTTAGTGGTATAAATCACCTTATAGCATGTTTGTTCAGCATGCTTTATTCTCGGTGGATACCTTCTTCTTTCTGAGTGGTCTACTCGTTGTTATGGTTGCTTTGCGGTCCATGGAAAAGTAAGTTGATCGTAAACATAGTGAAAATATATACAGGGTGACTTTTTGAGATCCTTATTACATATTCCTTATCTCTATCTCTATTTATATTTCTATTTCTATCTCTATTTCTATTTCTATCTCTATCTATATCTATATCTATCTCTATCTCTATTTCTATTTCTATTTCTATTTCTATCTCTATCTATATCTATTTCTATATCTTTATCTATATCTATATCTATATCTATATCTATATCTATATCTATATCTATATCTATATCTATATCTATATCTATATCTATATCTATATCTATATCTATATCTATATCTATATCTATATCTATATCTATATCTATATCTATATCTATATCTATATCTATATCTATATCTATATCTATATCTATATCTATATCTATATCTATATCTATATCTATATCTATATCTATATCTATATCTATATCTATATCTATATCTATATCTATATCTATATCTATATCTATATCTATATCTATATCTATATCTATATCTATATCTATATCTATATCTATATCTATATCTATATCTATATCTATATCTATATCTATATCTATATCTATATCTATATCTATATCTATATCTATATCTATATCTATATCTATATCTATATCTATATCTATATCTATATCTACATCTATATCTATTTCTTTATCTATATCTCTTTCTCTATCTCTATCCATATCTATATCAATATCTATCTCAGATCCAAGGGCAAGCTCAATGTGCCTTTAATGTATCTGCATCGTTATCTTCGCCTGACTCCAGTACTTGCTTTGGCCATACTTGTATATTTGAAGATACTCCCTATAATGGGTAGGGGTCCAGTTTCCGAAGGTTTTCTCGATTCCAGCACCGTCACTTGCCACGATTCCTGGTTCTACACTTTGCTATATGTGCAGAATTATGCCTCCATGAACAAAATGGTAAGTTTTCAAAGGACAAACTATACAATTTGAATATTAATCCTTAGTTTTGCAGTGTTTGGAACACACCTGGTATTTAAGTGTGGACATGCAGCTGTACATCATCTCACCTATTCTACTGTTTGCACTCTATAAGTGGGGCAAAAAGGCTGTTGCAGGAATTGTCCTCCTCATGCTTCTGCTGGCCGCCTGTCTTTTTAGCACAATGGTGATCAAGGGCTACTCTATGTAAGTTTAATTGCAACCATGTTTAAACAGGTTGCACCCGGGCAGGAAAGCTTTTGGTTTTCTATAGTATGTGTTCAAACTTAAATGAATTTTATCTGGAAATATACCGGAACCGATATTTATTTTGGTTTGATTGCCTAAATTTGATAATTTCATTTTACTTTAACTGCTCTGCTTTCTGACCCGGGTGCAAGTTTTAACAAACAGTGGCTCAAATGTTTCCCATTCTAATGTATTAGTTTATGTTTCTAGGAGCTCACCGGTTGGTGGTGCCGAAATCTATTTAGCCACCCATGTGCGTGCTTCGCCCTGGATAATTGGTCTACTTTTTGGATATTATCTTCATGTGAATCGTAGCAAATCCTACAAACTAAATCGCCTCACTGTCTGGCTGGGTTGGATCATCAGCTTGGGCTTGATCTTTACCTGTCTCTTTGCTCTGTATCCATATACAGCATATGGATATGTGTTGCCCATTCTTAACGAGGCTTTCTATGTCACTCTATCACGCATTGCTTGGCCAATTGCTTTGGCCTGGATTGTGTTTGCCTGTAAATATGGCTATGGCGGTATGGCTAATAGCTTCCTCTCCTCTCCATTGTGGCAGCCACTATCGAAGCTCTCTTATTGCATATATATTTGGCATGTTTTTATTCAAAATGTCAATGTCGGCAATACAAGGACATCCGGCTTTTTCAGCGATTACCAAGTGGTAAGCAATGATTTCTTAAATTATGGTAATTAAATGAATATATTGTACTTACCTTTTCTTCACTTCTTTTAGATGCAACGTTTTTGGTCGGACTTTGGCTTTTCTGTTATTTTAGCTTATTGTATGTATGTGCTGATTGAGGCTCCCTCAGGAGGCCTACAGATGCTGTTGTTACCAAGTGGAAAACCCAAGACTGAGTCATCTCCTCCAGTTGAGCCACAAGTTAAAGAGGAGAACCATGAACCTGCCTCGGAGCAGGAGTCAAAGACAACTGTAAATAGTTAGAATCTATTATTAATATTGTTATATTTAAGTAGCTCAATATATTTGAAATTTGTTGGTAGTTAATATTGTTAATAATTCTTATTCTGTGTTTAAGCGTTTGAATGCAATAAGTAGATATTCCATCTATCAATTCTCTATTCCTATTTAAATAATAGTTTAATAAATTGAATACTTTCCTAATTTATAATAATATAATAATAACAAACGAGTATAGTATATTTTACAAAACACATAACAATTTACTTATTTTCCTTTTTAGAAAATTTCTTAAATACAATAAACATATTATCTTATTTACAATACCACAAAGTTAATTAACAACTTTATGATTTTAAATAAACCGGAAAAATCAAACTTATCACCAACTCGACAAGGACAGCAATAGCAACTACATATAGCTGTCTCGTTTTTTTCCGATCACAAATTGTAATTTATAGCATAGTTAAAGGGATGAAATTAAAGTATTGCCTACTTTTGATTGTTAAATTTCGAACGACTTTTCGGTTAGTTATTCAATTTAAAGATATTATAAACTCTTCTAGGTCAATAATAATTTGATCGGCGCATAACAATTAATGTTTATGTATTTATTAAATACTAAAATGTATAACGATATTAACAACTTTGTTGGCAAAGCGATAAGATAACTGGCCAGTTGAACTAGTTGGGAATATTTTATTATTAGAATGATATGAAGATATTATGTTGCGGCTCTTATGATATTAATTATCATAGTGGACAAGCAATAGTATAGCATTCTTCATAATCAATTTTGGATTTGTTAAGTGGAATTGTTTTTCAACCATTTTGGGAATTTCCAAAATGAGAATTGCCAACGATATTGTTTTCTCTAGAACTAAGTCGAGTAGTCGATTAGATATAGTTAAATTGAGCGTAATTAATGCCAAGTTGAATACTACTTACTGCTGGGGCCTGATACTAAAGGGTTTCAAATTTGCATAACTTTGTGAAAATCAAAACGATTTTTATGCGCAAAGTCATTTTGATCATGGTTTCATTTATAAATTGATTCTACGTATAAAAATAGTTTATATTCAAATTTCCATTTTTTCAAAATTGATTTTTTTTGGAAAAGAACATTATTTAAATTCTTAAATTTTGAGTTTTCACTTTCAACTAACTCCTGGTGCCTCAACTAGTATAAAAAAACACTTTAAATTTGAATCTGAGTTCTGAGTGTTTTGTAAAAAGTTATGCCAAAAGTGACGCAAAAATTGAGTAACCAGGCCCAAGGATTAACAGATTTCAAACTTGCATAACTTTGTCAAATCTAACCCGATTTTACTGCGGAGTGTCATTATAGTTATGATTTCAACTATTAATTGATTCTACATTTAATTTTTAATCAACTTCTGGTGTATTTTCAAATCCAACGGCGGACTATCTATTTACAAGTATTTACTTAGATCAGCCATAGCATAGTTATGTGGATAACTTCAAAACAAATCAGAAAAGTAGGCAATCTTGAGATTATGACGCACAATAAAATTGATTGAATTACAGTACCGCCTTTCACTTTCGATTAAAGTCCAAGAGGAACAATTGCGTCTACGCGTGTCACATTCAAGACTTGCCTAACAAAATTGTTGGCAAACGTGTGGACGAAACGATAAGATTACTGACCCAGACTCAGTCTATTGACCAGCCTCGAACAAAGTAATACACCTAATATATAATATTCGGAAATTCGCATATGAAAATATGTTACACCTCGCATGACATTGTGTATTGTGTCTATCATGGTGGACAAGCAGAATGGCAATTCCCATAATTATTGTTGGATTAGGTAAATAGGTTGTTTACTTTAATTTTGTATTCCCGGAAACCAAATAGCGATTGACTAGATTCTGGTGAATCGTATCAATTGGTCGATTAGATATCTAATAATGGGAATATGGTCGGAAATTTACTTAGACCAAAGTTAAACGAGGTCTCTAATCATGTAAAATTATTCAAATTATACTAAATTATCTAGATATTTTGTGCAGGTAGCGCTCATATGGGAAGGAAATTCCTATATCTCTAGAATCGATGTCTCATATCTTTAGAGAAGCTTAAATCGCACGTCATGGAGGACTTCGGATGCCATATAACTAAAGTTTATTGCATTAAAGTTCCTCAATCAGAACAACCCATGACTAACTCAGTTCCAGTTCCAGTACCGGTGTCCCCGTCAGACAAATCATTTCAAGTGGTCAAGTTTATCGCCAAATTAGTTATAAACTAAACGTTACTCAGCGTTACTTTCGAATGCGAATCCGATCCATGAAGGTAAGGCGTTTGTGGTCTTATCACTCTAGGAATAGTATATTTGATTAGCTTTTTATTTGGCAATAGCAGATGATAGACCGTAATACTCCTTATCGTGACTGTGGCAAGCGTATAAAAGAGACCGCTGTGGATCGCAATCAAGGTAGTTGATCATAGCAGTAGCCAACGAAATATGCTTCGATTATATTTAACGCTACTGCTGTGCGCTTTTGGCCTGACCAGCACCAGCGCCAGCTCCAGTGATGAAGGAATCGAATCACTTACGGGTCTTACAACTGAGAATTACCAGCGTATGATGCAGTTGCGCCATTTGGCGGTTGAATTCTTCGAGTATTATGAGAATATCACAGCTAAGGATTTGATTATGCCTGCTTTAAGAGCTCCGACTCAACAGGATCTACTTTGTCTGGGTGAAATGACACAGCTCAGTCAGGGATTAAGATCAGGCAGCCTCTGGGCATTGAGAAGTAAGTAGTTCACTTAAGGAATCTCTCTTTAACTATATCTATATCTCTCTCAATCTTAAAGTGCTTGACTCCTGGGGTCGACTGCCAGCGGGCCTGCTTTATGGCAATCTTAGGGATTTGGGCAACTTTGATGAATGCATCAGGGTGAATCACGAAATTGCCCCCACTGGCCATACTCTGAGAGGCAAATACTGTTCCGCAAAACTCGTCACAGGAAATGTTTTGGGAGAATCGCCGTTCCTCGGACTGATCAGCGTACGAACTGCTGTCTGTTTTCCAGCCTCCTGCACTGAACAACATATGGAAACTTTGCTTCGTCAGTTTATCAAGCAGCTTTTAAACATTGAACTCGAATCAGGAACAAATTTAATCAATGAAGAGAATTGTCAGACGTCGGAGAGTGAACCCTTGGGTGGTCTTACTATTTTCACAATGTAAGTTTGTATCTTAAAATGGTTACATCAATAATATTATCATTATTTTCATTACAGTGTCCTTATTGGCGTATTGGTTGGAATTGTGCTTCTGTGCACACTCTATGATTACTTCTTCTGCGTAGATCAAAGTGAGTCACATGGGTATTTCAAGTGGTATACAGTCTAATCTAATCCATTTGTAGATCAATTGCCTGCACTCGTGATGATCTTCTCGGCCAGAGTGAATTCACGTGGTCTATTTCGAGTTGTGGATAGCAAATCTAATCCGAATGTTATCGATTGTCTTCATGGAATTCGCTGCATGTCCCTTATCTGGGTTATTTACGGACATGATTATGTAGTATCTGCTTTGTCGCCGAATATAAATGTTGTGGACCTCTTGCCGGTAAGTAACAACAATTATCTATCTATTGTCTTTAGCAAATTTTGGCAAATATTTCGTAGAATACAAAGATTGGCAAATACCGAAAATAGGAAACTTGTAAATAGGAAACCAAAATTAGGAAACGTTTAAATAGGAAAAACATTTACTGGGAATTTATTACTTTTTTCTACTTTTGTTTAATATTTTTAAAAAACATTAGGAAAGATTTAAATCGGAAAAAAATTTAATGGGAATTTATCACTCTTTTCTACTGTTGTTAAATTGTTTTAAAAAGCATTAGGAAACATTTAAATAGGAAAACCATTTAATAGGAATTAAGCACTTTTTTCTAGTGCTGTTTAATATTTTTAAAAAACTTTAGGAAACATTTAAATAGGAAAAACATTTATTGGGAATTTATCACTCATTTCTACAGCTGTTTAATATTTTTAAAAAGCATTAGGAAACATTTAAATAGGAAAAACATTTAATGGGAATTTATCACTCTTTTCTACTGTTGTTAAATTGTTTTAAAAAACAATAGGAAACATTTAAATAGGAAAACCATTTAATAGGAACTTATCACTTTTTTCAAGTGCTGTTTAATATTTTTAAAAAACATTAGGAAACATTTAAACCGGAAAAACATTTAATGGGAATTTATCACTCTTTTCTACTGTTGTTTAATATTTTCAAAAAACATTAGGAAACATTTAAATAGGAAAAACTTTAATTTAATAGGAATTTATCACTATTTTCTAGTGCTGTTTAATATTTTTAAAAAATATTTCCAATTTCATTTCAAATTTTCTAACGAAAAGGATTTGCACAATGAAATAAAAATGAGTCTCGCTAGATTTTTCCTAATTTTCGTATTTTATTCCTACTTTGGTTTCCTTAAACTTTCTTTCCTATATTTGTATGTCTTTGTATTTGTGGTTTTTACTTATCTCTTTGGGTTTTTCAGTGGTATAGATCGCCCTATAGCATGTTTATAATGCATGGTTTATTCTCGGTGGATACCTTCTTCTTTCTGAGTGGTTTACTCGTTGTTATGGTTGCTCTGCGTACTATGGACAAGTAAGTAGATTTCTATAAATTCTTCCATATCCAACTTTAATATTACATCAATTTTAGAACCAAGGGCAAGCTCAATGTACCTTTAATGTATCTGCATCGTTTTCTACGCCTGACTCCTGTTCTGGCCTTGGGCATTCTTGCTTATGTGACGTTACTTCCTATTTTGGGTAATGGACCAATTTATAAGACCTTTATAAATTTTAACACTGGACCTTGCGAGAGAACTTGGTACTGGACTCTGTTATATGTGCAAAACTATGTCGTGCCAATGGATCAGGTAAGTTTTTAAAGCATTTGGAGATTAAGCAAATATTAAGCAAGCTATTATTATTACAGTGTCTGGCTCATAGTTGGTATCTAGGTGTAGACATGCAACTGTATATACTCTCCCCGCTTTTCCTGTTTGCACTCTATAAATGGGGCAAGAAGGCTGTTGCAGGAATTGTGGTACTTATGTTGCTACTCGTTGCCTGTCTATTCAGTACAATGGTAATCAATGAGTATTCTTTGTAAGTTCAACGATAGCACTGTTATCATAATCCTATTCTCACTAATGTATATATACTTTGTAGGTTTTTTATGATTAATTCAGATAAACTCTATTTTCCTACTCACACGCGTACTTCGCCCTGGATAATTGGTCTGCTCTTTGGATATTATCTTCATGTGAATCGTGGCAAACCCATCAAGCTGAATCGTCTCACAGTCTGGCTGGGTTGGATCATCAGCTTGGGTTTGATCTTTACGTGCCTCTTTGCTGTTTATTCTTATCCCAAAAATGGAATTCCTTTGCCTGCTCTGAACGAAGCTTTCTATGTGACTTTCACGCGAGTTGCTTGGCCAATTGCTTTGGTCTGGATTGTGTTTGCCTGTAAATATGGCTATGGCGGTATGGCAAATAGTTTCCTCTCCTCTCCATTGTGGCAGCCACTGTCGAAGCTCTCCTATTGTGCATATATCTGGCACTTGTTTGTCGAACAGTTCAATGCCATCATCACACACACCAGCACCTATTTCAGCGATTATCAAGTGGTAAGTTTAACACAAAATAAGGATAATATACAAATATTACCTCTATTTCATTCTCTTCTTTCAGATGTTGCGCTTTTGGCATGACTTTGGCTTTACGATTTTGGTGGCTTATTTCATGTATATTTTGGTTGAGGCACCCACTGGTGGCATACAGATGTTGTTGTTGCCAAGCGGTAAACCCAAGCCACAACCTTCTCCTCCAATTCAGACGAGAGATGCTGAAGAGAGCAACGAACCTGCGCCTCCTCTGGCAGTAAAAACACCTGTGGATGCGCCTCCGATGGCGCCAAAGACTCCTGTGGACACTTAGACTAAAGCCTTGTAATTTGCACAGTGCTTATGTATATACCTCAATTGATTTTAGTTGTTACTATTTATTTATTCCATATTTAATTGTAGTTTTTGTAGAAATACATATATGCAAATTAGTTTGGCAAAAATTCACTTGCTTGTGCAGAAAGAAAGAAGTAACGCTTCTTTGCGCCATTTTGGCTGAAAGTATCGTAGTTATCGATTACTGATAACACATCTAATTAACATAATGTAAAGGTACTTACAGTATGAAGTCTGTAAGCACCACTGTTGTCAACATTTGATTGTTAAAAGTATCAAATAGAAATCTTTGAATTAACAAAAAAATTTGTTAAGTTTTTTTTGCAATACAGCAGATATGGAAGTTATAATTCCAATTATCCATAATTTTTACATAACTAACACATGCATTTTGATATGTGAAGTCTGTTACACACATCAAATGGAAATGTTTTAATTGATGTGAATAGTTAAAATAAAGCTTAATTGGTAATTAATTGCTCATTTCACATTGAACTATTGCTGAAAAAGCTGGTAAGTGACTTCGTGTCAAATTGACAGCAACATTTTTTTAAATCGTTTTCAAACAAGGCAGACGTTAACGGTTATACTTTCTAGTTACATTGAAAGACCATTTCAAGAGTATCAAATATTTAATAAATAAGAATAAATAACATATACTTTTATATTGTATATTTAATTAATAAACTAATTGTTATTTAGTCAAGTTATGTAGGGTATCGGCTAGTCAAGCAAGCGCATTAAAAGTATGTCAAGAGCAGTGTGAACATTTTAATTGATGAACTACTTACATACATCAACCTGTTGCTGTCCCTGTCTGTCATTCAGCCATTTAATGAGCAATCAGAAAAATTTTTGATCGGTTTTCATTGTATTAGCGAGATTTGCATTAATTAAGTGTGCAATTACAAATGAACAAAGGGAAAATTAGATAGAGGAGGGAGCCAAGATTTCACACGTCACCCAGTCAACTTGATCTCCGGCGGATCTTGTCCAGATTCGAGAGAGTGTAATGATTTTGTGCCCATGTAGTGCAATTGCATCCCATGCTAATAATTGCAATTAATTGCTGTACCTGCCCATTTTCCTCCCCCTTCTAAGATGCGTCAATCAAATCTAGGTAATCCCAGCTATAAAATGCCAGCGGCATTAACAATCCGCATCCAAGTGGAAATTGTTTGTCTAGAATTCAACATGTCGCGTTTAGTTTGTTTCGGAATGCTTCTTCTCCTGGCTGTCGTTGCCGTTTCCTCAGCACCTCATGAGGATATAACCAAGGAACACGCCGCCGAGGTGGCCCACGAGTGTAAAACGGAGACGGGTGCTACCGATGAGGATGTGGAGCACATGATGCACGCCAAGACAAGTGATTCCCATGAAGGAAAATGCCTGCGCGCTTGCATGATGAAGAAGTTTGAGATTGTAAGTTAAAGAAAGCTATAAAGAATGCAGTGGAGGAAGCTCGACAGTGGGAGACTCTGTACTTTTATGAAAATATTTATGAGAAATACATAAATCATTGGCAATCTATAAACATTAATGGAATTATAAGACGATATTGTAGTCCTAAAATATTGTATTCCTCCATTCATATTCCTGCTTTTTCCAGATGGATGACGCCGGCAAGCTGAACAAGGAGCGTGCTCTGGAAATGGTTAAGGTTATGAGCAAGGATGATGCCAAGAAGGAAGCCGCCGGCGCCGATGTTGTTGAAAAGTGTGAGAGCATTAAAGTGCCCGAGGATCAGTAAGTGTTCCTATCAAAAACTTTCAATTGTAATCCAATTAAAATGTTCAATTTCCTATCTTTTTTTTAGCTGCGATGCGGCAGCCGCCTACGAGGCCTGCATTGTGGAGCACATGCATGAACATGGCCTAGCCCCGTTGGAGCTCTAAAAGGGACTCAGGATCATTCAACAATACACTCTATGCCCGTTCCCGTACGACAAGCGCCAATCAGGCTAAATGGATCCATATTTGTATCAATTTTTTTAAATATATGCTTTATACAACTACTAGTTCCTAAGCTTATCTAAATAAATCTGTATAAACTGCACTTGGAAGAACAGGAGAGAAGCTGGTTGGAGGTAATTCCAGAAAGGGGAAATCATAGAAGGGATTATCGTTATCCAAACAAAAGCTACAATAATTCATAGGTAGGAAACCTAAGAAAAAAAAATGACCAACAATGAAAATGCATTTACGTTATATAGTTAGCTTATAAATTCTATTTTTAAATATCTGTATAAATACATATATAGATACCACTGTGATCAAATTGAAAGGTGAATTTTCAATTTAAGCTTAGATACCACTGTGATCAGACTGAAAGGTGAATTTTCAATTTGAGCTTTCAGGGTTTTTCCAATTTTTGTTTTGTGCAACTTGGTAACCACGTTACGGACTCTACTTAATTTGGTCTTTGGGAAATGTTCTTGATCTAAAACCAGAATATAAAGTTTATGTTTTGCAATATAAGATTAAACATCCTGGCCCTGTTGAAAGGTTTACCTTTCAAATACATTATTGTTGCGGACAGGCTCTATATATATATATATATATAGTATATTTTACAATCTATAAGATTGAACAAGTTGCATTGAATTTTGTTTGCGGAATGGAACTTCAGCTGCGTTGAGAATATTGAGAATGCTGCAGATAACCTTTGAGGGACGAATTTGGCTTGAGAAGAGTCCAATCTCGAATGGTTCCAAAAATACTCTACATTTTATTAGTTTTTCTTGACCATTTACCCAAAATTTGAACTAATATCGTTCCACAAGCTGTTTTTTCACCGGGTTTGGTTCCGTTTGACTTCTGGCTATTCAACAAACTGAAGAGTTCGTTCCGGGGACACCGGAAGAAAGACCACCTCGAAGAAAGCTATTGCCAAGTGCTACGATAACTGAAAAATTTGTTGCCATATTTTGAATGGAATGAAATAGATTTAGCATGAATAAAGGGTGTTTACACTTCTCTACCCAGCTCTATTTAGCTTTACCTCTACACTCTACTGATAAAAAAAAACCCTATAGTGTATTCGAGCCTTAAAGAAAATTCACTTTTCGATTTGATCGTAGTAGTATATAGATATATATGTATATACATATTAGTATTTCTGTATGTGTATGTGTGTATGCGAAGTGAGTATGTGTGTTTGTGTATTTGTGTTGACATTATGTTAGAATTTCAGCTTAATTACTAATAATTATTACAATGCATTTTTCTTCAGCTCGTTTTTGTCTCACGATATTTTCCGGAACTTGACGATCTTGCTTTCCCAAACGGATGGAACTACAGCTGGAACCATCATACTAAAAGACTATATATATAAATATGCATATCAATACTTAAAGACTATGTGTTTGTTTTGTTTCATTTTTTTTGTTTTGTTTTGCGCTTAAAAACTAATGGTCGCAATCTCTCCGTCATCTTAACGGTTGGAGCATCGACTTGTAGATCTAATAGGTAATCCGGCTAGTTTATAATGTGTTGCCAGCTACATAAAGAGGACGACCACAGAGACATTACAAAAATGAATGCAATTTAGAAAATAAAGCGAGCTACAATTTAAAAAAAATTAAAGAAAAACTAATGAAAGTACAAAAAAACAGAAAAAACTAGACTTAAGTGTAGACGACTTAAAGATAGGCTTTCATAACCGGCAGCCAGGTTGGAGAATAAACTCTAGCTGTTTATATGTTATTATTATTATTATTATTTTTAATTAATGTTGTGAATTGGAAATGGGAAATGAAAAGGAGATGTGTGGGAGATTGTGTCACTGTGGCCATATGTTAATATATATATATATATAAGTTTTGTTTTAATTTGTATATAATTGATTAATTTCTTTTGCTTGAGGCAGGCAGGCAGTTATCAATGTTTGCAGCTCCGAGTGTCGTCCAATTATACAATCAAATCCATTTGGAGCAGCTGTGTGTTTGTCTCGTTTGCATTGCATTTTGCTTGTATTGTTGATTTTTAAAGAAAATAATCAGCCTGCGGCTTTTTCGATGGTATTCCACGACTCTCCTGTGGTGCGGCCTCAAAGATGACAAAGTCACGATGCAGGTACTCATTCAGTTCCAAAATAGCTGCCACATTGCCGCAGCTAAGCAGGTGAAATAGAAAAGTTATTAGAAAACAAGTGGGAACATTCATTATATCTACGAAATTTAGAGAACTCCTACAACAGCCATAACTACCATATGTATCCCAATTTTATGTTAAGTAGGACGATTAATAATAGCATCCAAATTTTTGTTACTTAAGTCTTAATCATTCATTATAATTTTAAATAGTTTTTTTGTGGTCTGCTTTTAGTTGATGATAGAAGGTTTTCTATTACATTAGGGAGTCATAAAAGTTTGTGTACAAATTTTGGTTGCTCTAGCTCTTATAGTTTTTGAGACCCAGTTGCTTATACAGACGGACAGGGCTTTGATTCAGCTCTTGATACTGACCAAGAATACATACTTAAAAGGGTCTGAGATGTCTCCTTAGGCCTTTTAGATGCATTATACTTTAATTTACCCCTTTTTAAATGGTAGATTATTCAATCAGAAATACACTTACCGATAGCAATAGTTGGGCGCTGACCAAACAGTGAGAACAGTCTCATTGAAATGCCATTTGAAGCCTTCCATGACCAGTTGATGGGCGCGACAGATCATATCGATGTCGTTGGTTCGATTGAATTGTGATACAACATCGGAGCCAAATAGATACCCAGCTCCCCGAGGTGATACACCCCAGCCAGTTTGATCCTCGGGATCACTCCATAATAGATCACACATGGGACCATCGTGGGGTACTTCCTGTTTGCGATCAATGCTACGGATTTGATCCAAATACTGTATTGAGGGGGATAGACCGCCATGTACACAGAATATTTTGCCATCAATGATTGCCGATAAGCTGAGGTAATCAAAGATTTCGGTACAATAACGCCAAACGGCTGTGGAACCATATTTGCGCAGGCACTCATCATAGAAGCCATAAACCTGTGTAATTTGGCGAGATTCATGATTGCCACGGATCAATGTGATCCGATCCGGATAACGAACTTTCAGTGCCAACAGTAGCAGGAATGTCTCAACGCTGTAATAACCACGATCCACAAAATCACCCATGAATAGATAATTCTTTTCGGGTACATCACCGCCAACTTTAAACAGTTCCTTCAAGTCATAAAACTGACCATGGATGTCACCACAAACCGTTACCGGGGAGTCCACACGCTGTACGTTCCCCTCCTCAACAAGAATTTCCCGCGCTTTGGCGCACAAAGCTTTCACTTCATTCTCTTTGATGATTTCACAGCGTTTCAGCTGCTCAATCTGACGATCCAAGTCGCTGTAGTCTGACATGGTTAATTGTAGTTGTAACAACAACAATAACAACAGCTACTACTACAACAGCAGCAACAACAATACAACAACAACCGTTGCACCGTTGCACCCGTTGGACCGTCAGGAGAGAGAGGGGGAGCGGCGGAGGGGAAGTGTGCGAAACTTTGCAAAACGTTTACTTATTTTTTTTAAGAGTTCTCCAGCGTTGAAGCGTTTACCAAGCTGTCAATAAAATAAATAAATCAACAAAAAATGAATTGATGATGCATAAATGTAGAAATAATAAATAAAGTGTTGAATTAATAATAAGCGGCATTAAGTTTTACAAGTTGTTTGTGTTTTTTTGCATCATCTGCATGTTTTCATGTGTCTGCCTGTGTGTGCGTTTGTGTGTGTGTGCATGGATGTTTGTGTGCCTGTGTGCATTTGTGTGTTTCTGTGTGGCTTGTGGCTGGCCTTTTGCCGCGCAACAATTGTGTCTGCTTTTTAGCGTTCTCCATGTGCAAAACACATGCTAAAATATGTAAAGCCACAACTTACTGCAATTAATTGTAATAATCTCAAGGATCTTTTGTTTTTAAAACGAAAGCACTCGCACGCACGCTCACTAAAAAAAAATTAACTATGATACGCTTGACGTTTTTACGATAATTCGTGGTGGCTGACTGATAGGTTTTCTCGATATACGTGTATCGCGGTTGCCGATGTCAAAGTGATGTGGCGTTGCCAGACTGCCAACACAACGACATAATACAAAGGCTGCTTCATTTAAATGACTTTAATTGAAATAAACAATTGTTATTACGCAACTAAGTAAATTAATTAACTAGTAATGGATGAAACACAACCTAAAGCGGAGGCCACCTCTGCTGTTACACAGCTACAGACGGCTACTTCTAGTCGAAGGCCACTAAAGCCAATAGATGTGGACATTTATCGAGATACCTTCATACGTTATATGGGTAAGAGATCCTGTGCCCGCATCCGTCTCTTCTTATTACATAAAAAAATATACTTATTTATCAGGCTATAGCAATGAGGTTGGTGAGGCCTTCCGACCGCTGGTGCCCAAGGCAATTGTAGCCGCATCCTATGGCATGGCCATCGGATATGTATGCACAGACACTTTTGACAAATCCTTGCGTGAAAGTCGGTCCGGCTCATCCAATCGTGAGGTGGCCATCGCTGCCGCCGATGTGTTCAGTTGGCAAATGTTGGCATCGGTCATTATTCCTGGCTTGGTCATCAATCGGTATGGGAAATCGTTACAATCCTTTTACAGATATTTAGAAATCTATTGTTCGTTTTTAATCCACAGCATCACAGCGGGCAGCAAAATGTTGTTACGCAGATCACCAACCATTTTGCTAAAGACACTGCCCACGGTCATTGGACTGGCTAGCATACCGCTGATTGTGCATCCTATTGATAGTCTCGTTGATCGCTTTATGGACGCCACCTTCCGAAAAATGGTTCGGTAATAAGAAGCCCAACGATTTAAAGATTCTGTAGGATCTGTGGTTTCTCCCATGGTGCTGTTCGCTGTTTTAAAGCTTAATTGGCCAAGCATTCCAAACAGTTTATAATTACATGCTAATGTTAGTTACAACGATATTTACAAAGCTTTAAAGCCCATGCTCAATGTTGAGGTCTCAGTTAACGTAGAATGTAGAGAAATTAATTTATTCCAAATTTAACTGAACTATAGAAAAACGGGCCTATGAATTACCAATTTGTATTTAAATACTCTCCAAAATGAAATAAATATAGATTCATAAATAAGCCGAATTTCAATGACACTTTTTAGTAAATTGTATGACCTCGGCTTCAATTTGATTTGTTTTCCACTGCTTTAACTGATTGGCAACTAGAATTATCGTATTTACATTTAAATTTATTGCATCAATTACAATTACATTATTACACGCATTACAAAAATAATTGCTTTATATTTTATACAATTGTTAAGTAGTTGAAGGCAAGGGAATGCGTCATTCTATAAGTTATACACATAAATATATATATATATATATGTTCATAACAAATATATATACATTTAATAGTAACCATCCTCATCTTCGCTATCAATCAAATATGGACTGTCGAGAGCTCCCAGGCCGGCGGCAACTCCTCCCTCGTTGGCAGTAGACAGTTTTGTTCGTAGCATGTGTCCGGCTTGATAATTGTGGACAATATTTTCCGCATCGCCAATGATCACACCAAAGATGCCCAGCTCCGAGACCATGTCTACAATCTGAGGTGGCATATCGCCGCCAGGACGCACCATATAACCCTGCGACAATGGTGGATGTATTAGGTCCATGAGGATCCAAGCCGAACGTTCCACTCGTGTCATGCGCTGAAAGAAACATAAAATGTAATTACTAACAGCTCTGTAAAGAATGCCTTAATCCCAGTTTATTCTTTCTTCATGTTTGTTTTGTATTTGATATTTGTAAAGGATACCGTGTACTCACCTTTAGTGCATCGGGAATTTCCACGCCATACACGTTGTTGCCGCCTCCTTCACGTTGCGGCTTCAGCACAAATTTCTCGGGCGTACGTAATGCCATCTCATAGTTGGCATTGCCCACCTCGTTGTCATCCAAAGAATACAAGCCGGTAAAGATTTTGCCCACAGCCTTTATCTCCTCCGGATCGTTGATGAAACGTTCCAAAGTCGCCGGCTGTGCCAGTGCCTGTTGTACCTTCTTGGTGCCCGCCAAATGATAATGAATTGAGGGACATTTGATTGCCAATGAGGTTTCCATTAAATAACGTGCATCCCATTCTCCCTGGGAGGGATAATGACCAGGCTCATAGCCAGCACGGAAATAGATTACAGCCACCTCAGTTGTGCCCCTTAAAAGAAATCCACATTCGTTATTATAATGAACTGCAATCTCGATCTCAATACGTACAACAATAGTTCCTTTCGTTGGCCAAGTTTCCCCTCGCGATGAACTTCGGTAAGAGTGCGACGTAGAACCTTGATATGTGGATAGGTTTCACGAATGTAGAACTCATGGAAACGCTGATCGCAAATGTTATAGGAGACATCCTCTATGATAAACAAGATTACCGATTCCGGTTTACCATAAATATCCCAGGCCTTGACCATGCCATCACACAATCCTGCGAGAGCATCATTTTTGGGCATCTACAAATTTGGGGAATACAATAAAAATAGTTAAAAACAATTTATCTGCGGCACGCCGAAGATTTGATACACTTGCAGAGTTTAACAGAGTTTTGAAAAGGAAGAAAAAAGCTTTAAAAATAATTTAAATATCTTTAACACATAAAAAGATGATTCGGAAAATCGATTTTCAACCGATTGTTCCTATGGTAGCTTTATAATATATTGAGGATGTATCAAATATTATGATATACACAATTTAGAATATTTTAATATAAACCGTTAGTAGAGGTTTGTTGAGATATCTTAGGAAATGTTTTAAGGTTTTTCATTTCAAATGTGCATTTTTTACCATATATAATATGGTATAATTTGACTTTATTTATATAGTCTAAGGGGTCTGTCACCAATTCTTTAAATCGTTCGCTTAAATAGAATACCCTCTGCAAGGCTTAAACAATTGAAAAAACATAAAGTTAATACACTCTGCAAAGGTATAAAAAATTGGATGATGGCTATATCATTATAATACTCACATGCTTTAGCTTATCGGCATGTCCCAATTCTCTCAGCACAAAGCTATTTTATTAAATTGTTTGTTTTTTTTTTTTATTGATTTTTTGGTGAAGAAGTAGACGCGGCAAAAGAGAAAAGAGAAGATTAGTAAATTCATGGAGACAAAGAACAGAACAGAACGGTCCAACAACAATAACAAAAACACGTGGAGGGGTGGTAGGTAAGGGGGAAGAGAGGTTATATACAATTACAAAATTAACTTGGTTAGGCAGGCAAATTAGAGCGGAGGATTTTCGGGGGAATCAGAGATTTTGGATAAAAGGGGGTAATAAGAGGGGATTTCAGTAGCATCCACAAAGCTCAAGTCAAAGCCAATAACCGTATTTTTGAAGCCAACAAAGTGTGTGAGTGACAACAGTGTATGCGTTTTGTGTGTGAGTTAAAAAGAGACAGCGATAGCAAGAAAGAGAGAACAGTAATATGGAGAAAAAAAATACATGCCAATGAGAGAGACAGACAGACAGTGTGAGAGAGAGAGAGAGAGAGAGAGAGAGCGGTGTGGGTGGGGAGCAAATGTGTCTAACGGTGCAAAGTTATGCTCCCATACACTGTACAACATCAAATTCATGATATAATGGTGTGTGTGTTTGTGTGTGTGGGGCCTAAGGTGAGTATTTTTTCGGTATTTTTTTGGATATATTTTTTGAATTGTGCGTGCTGCTAAATGGAGTGCAGTGTGTGTATGTGTGTATATATGTATATACTAAAAGTAGTGCATTATAAACAGTTAAGAAAGTGATGAAGAGAAAGTAATAGATATAGAGAGATAGAGAGAGAGAGTGAGAGAGAAGAGCGATTAATACTTCTGCAGAGGCACCAAGTGTGTAGCAATGCCACCGAAACTGGAGGCAATCGTGTTGCATTCAACCTGCTTTATTGCACAGCCCTCGTACACGTGAGCCAAATAGTCAGAACGTAATAGACCGACGCTATAAGCCTGCAATTATGATCAATTTACATTATATATATTTATGGGTATACAACATATATACACAGCCCTTAGCCTAAACTAAATTCTTAATTTATTGTATATTTCGTATTGTAGTTGTAGTTGTAGTATATTTAACAAGAATGATCCAAAACAAAACCAACAAAAAAAAGAAATACTAATTGTAATTAAATAGTACTAAATGGTATAGTATGTAGATTTAAAAAGTACTGAAAAAAATACCAACATTGTATAATCAAGGAGCGAGCGAGTGAGCGAGATAGACAGAGTGGATACGCTTGTCGTAAAAGCGTCAAAGTGAGAGAGAATGAGAGCGAAAGCATTTGTGATTTTATATCTAAAATTTATTTGGTTTCTAAATAACTAGTAATTCAATTAATTTGATTGATATCGATATCGATCTGATTGGGTGGATTAATGTATGAATGGCTGGGCATAATGTATGAAACTCACTCAGTCCTCCTGCTAAAAGCTTTAAAACCTGGTGCTATATGCTCCATCAATATTGTATTTGATGGGATTACTGACAATGGAGTAGCTTAATTAGCATAAAAATAGCGAAGAGATTCTTGATGCAGTATACTTTGGAAAAATTGTTGGAAAAATATTGTTTTTCATAAGCACAACTAGAATAATGAAAGGCTAGATCATACACACAGACACACATAAGAGAACTTTTAGCTAAAATAAACTTCGATTCTGAATAAACTTATAAGTGTTTAATGATTCGAAATCGTCTGGCAACAAAGGATATTTTGATCTATTAGAAATACCACACAATAACATTTAATATATACTTTAAAGTCTAGATAAACTTGACGTTTAAAGCTATAAAGCTTCTGGCAAAATAAGAAAGCGGCCCTTAGTATTTTCTTTGTGTTGGTCAATATATTAGGAATCAGAAGATATGTACTATCGATCGATTGAAAAATCCCACATAATTATAATTATTCAAATTGATATTTAAGTATTTATCGATTAGATACGTCTCCATTGAAAAATGATATTACGGATCGGTTAAAAATACCAAGCAGATATATTTATCGAAACTGATGTTTAAGTATTTCTTTTAGATGTACATAGTTTACTTTTAAGGAATACAAATGCAAACGGTTTCAGTAAACCGTTAACCGTTTCATGTGGAGTATGGAAACCGGAACCGAAACAAATTCGTTTTTGAGAGACGAGAATTGAAATGTATGTACATATTATGCTAAAATTTTTGATATTCGATTCTTTAACACTGTACAATTTTTAAAAATTACTTTGCTGTAACGGTATGGATCTGTATAGACTGATACCGGAACGGAAAGGATCGAAATTGAGCCTTTTACCGAAATACGCGTTTCGGTACGTACCGGAACCGGTACCAAAACCGATGCTTGTTTCGGATTGATTACGTTTGTAGACACTCACTTTAACCTCCTCGAATCTTGCTGTTGTGTGGATATTGCATAAACTCCAATTAATATCAAATGAATTTCTTTTTAGCGTTACTCTAAACAATTTGTATTACAAACAGAAATTGGAGCTTTTTACAACACCTTATCGTATGACGATTTAAAAAACTCATGAACTTGAGTGTGTGTGTGTGTGTGTGAGAGTGTGTGAGTGTGTGTTCGTGAATATCTCATTTTACTTTCTGCCAAGTTTTGCGGCCAGCTTGCGATAAGACTCATTTGTTGAATGACAGAGCTCATTTTTTGTTTTCATTTGTATTTACGTATACGTATTTCAACATATTTTGTAAACATTTGTCTTGTTATTTCTGCTTTTATATTCGCTGTAACAAAACACGGAAACTAAACACCATAAGTTAAAATAGATATGTAGATAGATTGAAAAGTTTAAAGGCAGCAGGGAGAAGGGGGGGGGGGGGGCAGAGAAAGAGCACACACGTTATGTGAATGTGTAACAAATGGCATAGAAAGAGAAAGAAAATACAATAAAAGATCTTTTAACGATCACTGCACAAGCATTAAATTGAAATATGTACATATTAGATAAAAAAATATTTAAACAGTTTTTCAAGTAATTGTTTTGACAAAATGAGAGATTCTTCTATTATTTGATAGATAACTTTGAATTTTAAGTTTCTATACATTTAACGTCAGTTTATCATTAAACTAGTTATTTAAGACCTTATATAGACATTGAAAAACGGTCCTAAATATATTTCCTTTATTTAGTTTTCTCATTTCAACACTTAAACTTGCCTTTGGTTCATCGAACAAGTTAGGAAAAAGAAAACCCTATTTTTAAAAAGAAAGGATATTTAGCTGACTCGATGTATACTTAAAAAAAACACACACACAAAAACACCAGTCAAAAGTCTAAGAGCAAGGCTTGGTAACATGATTCAAAATGATTCATGCTTTAACTGTTAGAACCATTTGAGAATTCTAAGTCGCAAATATGAAAAATGGCTGAGGTCGTCTTTTTGTGTGTACTTTCGAATGTTTTGAATGCTTCATTTTGTGAAATCAATTACTTGACAAACTGTTTATCATATATAGTAAATCGCATGTTAGGCAAAGGATAAGAGAAGAAGAAGAAGAAGCAAGCAGGCAGGCGGGCGGTGGTCGGACAGGCGGCGGCAGGCGGGGTAGGCGGCGTTTCAAGCAATTACAAACTACTTAACAAAAAAAAAACAAAAGCTTTTCAATAACAAAAACGAACATTTAACTTGAATCAATAAATTATAGAAATTACTAGCATAATTAAATGACACACACACATACGCATACTGAAGAAAATTAAGAGAGAGAGAGAGAGAGGGAAGAGAAATAGAGTGGAAGTAGAAAAGCTAATCATGGTGAAATTATTAACAAGGTCCCATATTGAATTCACCACCTTGTTAATAAGTCATTAATTTCACCATGCAGCAAGTCATGTTAGTGATGAGTAATTGTTTCGTTGAGTTTTTGAATCGATAATTCTAGTTGGTGGTTATTCATTAACCCTATGCAGCCCAATCATAATGCTAATTATAAAACTCAATAATTTGTCATAATATCAAAAAATCCCCATCAACTTTATAATCCCTTAATCATTTGAATTATAAATAAATGTAGTAAACTCTCAAGATCATTTAATTCGGAAACTTTCTGGGATTCCATTTGACAACTGATTTATTTTTGGACTACTTCTGGTAATTTCCATAGCTGAACCACTAACCAATGAATACATAGATGTGTCAAACAGCGATTTCGTGTACGCTTTTTTGCTGATCATAGTCCAAGATCGGTCGGCAAATTTACGAAGTTTGTAAGTCCAAGCCGAGCGATCAACGAACATAGCAGACCTTGCCGAGCAGAGAGAAACGATTTAAGACTTGATTGCATCAGTATCGTATCGACCTTACAGCAGAGAGTAGTCCTGTCGCTCTGCATGTTTTTGCGGACAGACAATGCGCATGTATTTGGGGGTGGGTTTTTATGAAAGGTCAGCTTGCTACTAGGGATTTGGGAAATGCTATGAAGCACATAGATTTTGGTCGACAGTGGTTCGCTGTGACTCTTTTCTGTACAAAAATAATGTATTCTGCTTTTAATATTTCTGATCGACAAAATATGTAGATAACATATTTATTAATGCATATATATTTTTGTGTATTCGAATTCAAAAACATATGTATATATTGTAATAATTTGACGAATATCATGCATATCAAGCAAAGCATTTATAATATAAAAGCTACCATTAAAACAAATTCAACTATAAGCAATTATTGACAAAAAGTCATGTTCACTCATATTAAAGATACACAAATTAACTGATAATTGATTTTTAAAATTTAAAAAATTCTGTTAGGGTCAGAATACATTATTTTTGTACAGAAAAGAGTCACAGCGAACCACTGTGCGCCACCAAAATCTATGTGCTTCATAGATTTCTTAAATGAACCTCACTACTGATCGACGCAACGCGCTGTAGCCAGTTTTCATAAAACCCACCCCAAATACATGCGCATTTGTCTGTCCGCAAAAAAAACATGAGACAGCAAGCGACACAGAGACTACTCTTCTGCTGTAGGCTACGATACTGATGCACAAGTCTTAACTCTTTGCTCATCTGCTAGTCGTTCGATGCGATCAAGCTCGTAAATGTTCGTTGATCTCGACTTGGACCTACAAGCATCGTAAAATTTGCCGACCGATCTGGACTATGATCAGCAAAAAAGCTATGTGTTACATCTGGTTAGTGGCTGAACTTTGGTTACTTTAGTCTGTGTCTGTGTCTGTGTTTGTGTGTGTGTGTGTGTGTGTATATGGCTTTGGTTAGGCTTTTTCGGCATGTACAGGCAAATGCGTGTGTATGTTAAGGGCGAGATAAAGTTATAAAGAGATAGACAGAGAAATAGAGAGAGAAAGAGAGAGAGAGTGAGATATAGAGACAGCACCTTTGTATGGTTTTACTTGCTGGTCCCAAATGGCCAAAACCCGATGCTATCGTATTGATCTCGACTTGTTTCCAGCAGCAATAGGCCGATGCAATGCTAACGGTTCGTTTTAAGCCCATTTTATCCGCCTTCGCCTTTGCCTCCGCCGCTGCCGCCTCCTTGTCCATATCGTCTTCGCCAGTGGCAGCTGGTTGATCCTCCAAACGATGTAATAGTGGCGAAAGTTCCGGACAACCAGATTCCAACATCAGATCGCTGCGCAGCATGCCCAATGAAATGCGCTTTTGGTTTTCAAATGTTGTTCGTGTGGATTCAATGTATGATTCGGATACGATTACGGATTACGATAATACGTAAGGCAAACACAAAATAATGAATATATATTGTGTGTTAGTGTGTATTGTGTGTGTTTGGTTCAGTTATTGGAGTGGTTTTGTTTTCGAGTTGGGTTCGGATTACGGTTTCGGATTAGTTTTCGGATTTTGTTTGTTTGAAACGAGTAAAGTAGAGAAAGTCATATCAAATGAGTGAGTTATTAATTTTCTTGGCTTTATAGAGATAAAAAATAAGAAATTAACATTAAGCTAAGAAACATCATCATAATCCATCCAAGAGCAAAAACAACAACAGGAGTAATAACAACAACGACAATGACAACGCAAACATTAGGATTGAGACACCATAAAAGGAGTAAAAGATTTAATTTATTATTAAAATAAAAAGAAAATGTAAAATAATAACTAAACAAAATGTGGCAAACAAGGCTACAAGCTTTCGAACCATAGAACAAGATTTCGATTCGGTTTGCGAATCGTTTTCGAGATTTTCAGAAATTTAATACAACAAATTATTATATTTTCCTAGCTTAACTCTATTTTTATCATAATTTTCAACAAAATTATTGTATAAACTAATTTTTATTTTAAAGGCTCTACTTTAAAATAACGATTTTAAAAGAATTTTTTCATTCTTGAAGATCAACCAAAAGTTAAATAAATTTATGTAAAATTTGAATAAACAAATGTAACTTTTTAAAAAATCTCCTTCAAATTATAATTTTTAGAAGAATTTTGTAATATTTTAAGATCAAGCTGTAGCTAAATAAATGAATGTATTCTAATTTTGTATTATCCGAAACGAAACTTTCTGTTCGATTAGAACTCGTTCTTGATGCGGTTCGTGCAACTTAATAAATCCGAGCCCAATCGGTTCTTAACCTCGGTTCGGTTCAGGAGCGGTTTGCAGCCTTGCTTACCAATATTTTGCTAGAGCGGTGGCAACAGCAGCAGCGGGAGCAGCAGTTCTGTATCCAAGACCAGACCAGGATGAGCACATATAAATCAAATTGTGCGCAAAATTGAGATTAGCTTGAGGAAGGCGATAAGATAGTCACCGATAATGCCGAATAAGTACTTTAGGTACGACCAACCCAATTGAGTCGAGAGTTACGAGGAGAACGCGGGGTTGTGGTAAAAGCGGGAGGAGAGAGCGAGAGCGAGAATGAGAGTGTGTGAGAATTACGAGGGATATAAAGCAAGAGAAACTACTACTATAAGCTGTCCACCAATTATAAACCTGCACCTAGAGCAGCCTAAAGAAGCCCTGAATCAATTGGGTTTCTTTTTAGGATATGGAATGTAGTTTGTAAATTGACAATCTGGATATTATGGAATGACACTGAACAATGAGCAATGATTAAATGATTGGGTGTGTTTTATAGTGGGTATGGACGTGGATGTGTGTGTGCTTGTGTGTGTGTGTGTGTGATTGTACGTGTACGTGGAAGAAATGATATTCTTACCTGTGTAAAACCATGGGCCAACACTTTGCGATAAATATTAAATAAATTGGCCGTAAATTCATCCACTTTAATTGTTTCCGCCAGCGTTGTTGTAATAAACTCCTCATCATGAGCCACATTGTGCATTAAGCGATTTATAATCGGTTGCAATGAAGTTGCCTTTTCAAATTCCTTCCGTGGAAAGGATGAAGGCACCAGCACAAAGGGCGCAAACTACAAAAAGATGAGAAAAGCTTTTGTTTAGTTAGGTTTACACTGCGTCACAGAACGTCACAATTTCAGTGACACAGATGCCACGTTTGTCCCAAAACTGTTACCTGTGTTATTAAATTGGTATTTTATATAAATACATTTTCTTGTAACTCTAGAAAAGTTTGACCACGACTTAAAAGAATGTATAAAAATATTTTAAATATTATAAATTTTGATTTAATTTTGTTTTAACGCAAAGTCCAATAACGGAAGTCTTACTTTAAAATTTAAATTTATTTAACTTTACTATTTATTTATATTCGGAGTTAATTTTTCGTTTTCGAAAAATTAATAACCTAAACTATTTTCATATTAAATTAATTAAGAAAACTATTTATTAAGTTATTTTTCTCTATGATTTTTGTGCAAAAGCTAAGGCCCCTGAATCCGATAAAGCCTGATAGATCCTACTGGATCTATCGGATTTTCAAAGTCCTACATGCAGAACTGTGGGAATGTGACAGTGTGTGAACCTAGCATAATTCTGTTTTCACTTACATTTAGGGAATCCGGACTAAAGTTTGTCTTGGAGCGCATTGCGGCTCCGTGCATTATGGCATAATCCTTGGCCTTGGCTGTGACCTCGAGGAGCTCGTCGGTTGCCAATGGCAACTTAATGCAGCTACGCATTATGGGTGTATTTTCGTCAACGGACATATTTAATTCTCAACTGACGCCTGGGAATGCTCGCTGTACACTGTAACTTCCTCTTTTATTTCACTCTCTATTTCACTTCACTGCTGATGCTCTTGTTGTTGTTTCGTCAGCTGTTGCTTGTCAAATGTCACGATGGGTGATCAACTGCGGTTACCGTTGCGTGTACCTGTTGCCACTAACTATGCCTGTATTGTATATGAAATTTAAGAGGCGCCTGCTTCAACTTTATTGCTCTGGAAATGAAATATCACACACACAAAAAATATATGTTCACTCCCACGGCACAGTCGATTTACGATAACTTATTTTTTTGCGAGCGAGTTAACACACTCTGCTAAGTAATCGAAAGCGATGACAATGTCTGTTAACTGGAGTAGAGTGCTGTTAACTGGAGGTAGCTGCATTGATAATCGATATATCGATAAGACCTGTAAGCCTTTTACAGAACAGCAAGTTAACAGCAAATATAATTATTTACAGGTAATGTTAAGCAAGCTTTCGGTAAATGCAGAGAACTGATTTGACGAACATGAATTTAGATTTGTAATTTTATATTTGTTTAATAATTACTGCGAATGTCTGTTGAACTATCAAGTACTCTAAAAAATTATTAGCTATATCATTGTTTGAACTGTCAATTGAATGCACCGAAATATCATGCTTAATGCTTAAATCAAAGTAGGCATGCGGAGAATATTTACGGGGCATGTATAAATAGAAGCAGAACAAGCCATTTCGATTCATTTCGATTTGTAAATTTTGAGCACTTCAGACGAATAAATTAGTTTATAACTAAGTAGTTTTGTATTCGCATGCACTATTTATAAAGTATTTATACCGTGTATAAATAGTTTGATATCGAATTCTCTTTGACGGGAATAGAAGAAGCCGGCGAAAAAAAGTGGAAAATTAACATATTTTGGCAAAAGTAAGTTGAACCACATAAAATGGAAATCAAGTCCTTAAAACGCCTGCGCTCCGAAGACGATGAGAGTAACAACAATAATGTTACTCAAACAAAAGTTTGGGTCAATGATAAGATCAACGATTTGCGTGACCCAGACAAAATGAAGGCGGTGCACGGTGCGTACCATGACTTGTTATTTTTAATATAAGTCCTTATTTTTATTTAGTTAAACGTTTATGAAACTACAGAGAAAACCACAAAGATGCTATTCCAAGGGTCGGCCAATATTGAGACGTGCAAAAACGTTGCCAACCAGCCAGCAGTACCGCTACCATTAAATTTGTATGAACAATATCAATTAATTGGCGATGGCAATATTATATTGCGTGACCTGAATCCAGATGTCTCAAATCCAGGATTGCAACGTCGTCCATCCAAGTGCTGTCAGAAGCCGACATTAATACGAGACACTTGTGTCAATTGCACTTTTGATTTGTGCGAGGAATGTGGCTATTCGTGCGTCGAGTGTAATCGGTTCATATGTCGCACGTGTGTTACCTTGTTGTAAGTAATCCCTATATCTAAACAAATAGACAAATAGTTAATAACATTTATTATGGCTTTCAGTGGTAATCGTCCAGAGGAGGCTGAACGTCCGTTGTGTGAACTTTGCCAAATGTATGTTGCTTGAGTGCAAAATATGTGATCAGAGTTTTTTGAAATTAGTCGAAATACATGTTAATACACAAACAAACACACACACACACACATGTCATGTACAAACAAAAGCAAACTGGTACAACACGAATCATCAAATATGTCAGCGACTGATGCAAAACCAAACAAGTACAAAACAAACACCTTTTGATAATAATAGATATAAAGCTAAACATTAACAACAGAAAAAAGCTTTATAACAAAGAAGCTAAATCGATCCTTGTGCGCTTTTTGCTCTCAAGCCATATTAAATGCCGGCATTTAAAAAAAAAACGCACACGCTTGCAAAACTGGCAGACGAAACCTACACCCATACATACAAACATACATTTAAATTGTCAGTTAAAACATCACAGCAAAATTCAACAAAGCTTATATCAAAAATATTTATACATACAATTGTGATCTGAATGCAATCAAAAAAACATATATTTTGTAACAACAACACACACGCTCATTAAAAGGTGGAAACAAACATCATTTAATTTAAATTATTATATACCTTTGTAAAAAAAAAAATTAATAAAAAAAAATCTGAAAGTTGTGCTTTGATTTTACTTGCATTAGATTCGTTTTACAGAAATTCAAAAGGAGAAAGCTTATTAAACATTGATACAAGAAAACCGAACCTTCTCTTATAAAAAGAGACGTCCCCGAATCTTTTAATTTTGTGGTTAGTCTAATCTTTGGCTGACTAAGTTATTCCACGGCAAAGAGCTTATTTACAGTATACATACATAATTAGATGCCATATCATTAATCCCAAATGCGCACTTTATAAATATATATATATTAATGACTTATAATATGATCAAGGGTTTACTTATAAACTGTGCATGCCATACTTTTAAGTTAGTCAATAGCTACTCGTCTTACAATGCAGACTTACTGGATTTTTGTGGTCATCTTGTGCTATTTTTCACAGGCCACGCCACTGGATGGGGATTTATCCATGGGCGTAGTGCGGGTAATGTACATTTACTTTAAACCCAAAAATATATAGAATAATGTATATTTATTGAAGGCTTCACACATATCAAATGAATTTGCTAATAAAGATGACAATATGATAAGGTGAGTTTTAAAATATATGAACTTAAATATTTATTATATAAATTTGTGTACTTTCTAATGAAAATAAAATGTGTACACGACAGCCGGTGAAACACATTGGAAAATTGTAGAAAACTCTTTTGTAGTACAGTTTTGTACACATGTGCATTCATTTTTGATGAAACAAACTGCAGTTCATATGTCCCATAATAGGATATGCCTCCCCACACCATTATTCCACCTGCACAAGAGTGGTGGCGACTTAAAACACATTCTTCCTTTCGTAGGTCATGGAAGTAATAATTATACCCGTCCGGACCATCCAGATTGAATTTTTTCTCATCGGAAAACACGACAGTGTTCCATCCCTCCTTCCATGCCATATGGTCCTGAGCAAACCGAAGGCGTGAAGCTTTACGCACATCATTGAGAGGTGTTTTTTTTTTATTTTCAATCTCTTCAAATGTTTTGCACTACGAATTATGCGTTTCACAGTCGCCAGACTGGCCTTAACACCGCATGCTTCCTTGATTTTGGCAACTGAGCGTGTTGAATTGGATGCTGCTCTAATAATGAGACTTCTGGCTGTTACCGTTGTCGCGTATTTTGCACCTCCTTTCATGTTGTTTCCGTAGTTCGATTTATTTCGAAGATAATTACTAACGACACTTTGACTTCGATCTATTTTTTTGGCGATTTGACGGTGACTTAGACCAGAATCGACATATCCTTCTATTCGACCTTTTTAAAAGTCACTCAGTTGAGTTCCGCGGCTTATTTTTCATTATAATAGCTGCGACTACTCTTAATTGATAATCACTAAAAAATTTACGTCTTTAAATTATCGCTGTCGCTCACAAATTAAAGTCAAATGCTATTGAACCTATTCAGTTGAGCCAAAAAAAATGCATAAATTTCAACGAATTTGACGATGAGCGAAAAAATCTAATTACAGTTAGGCATATTCCGTTATTTTACTTTGCTGCCATGTAGTGAAAGGAATTAAGCTTCAAAGCATGCATTAATAATAAATATACGTAAACAAGGAATTGAAAGAGAGGACAAAATGCAAACAGATCTTTGTGAACCTATTCAGTTGAGCGGCAGTGTATATATGGTGTAGAGTGGGGTTAGATAGTGGGTGATATTGGTTGCATTTAAGTTTTGTGAATATTTAACAAAATGATTTTAATTAGTATTTACCAATTTATTGCAGACTACACAACGAGTTGGACAAACTCCATAATTTGTTCGTTGAGCACTTACAGAACAGTTACAACGATTTAAGGCCCCCTGGCAAGGACTTAACGGCACTTGATATTGTCAAAAAAGTCTTGGATACGACTGACTTTGACTTCATCACTCCATTCCATAACTCCTGTCCGACTTACAGAGAGTCGAATGGCATTTACGCAGTACAAGTCTCTGATCTGTTGCCCTTTAAAGTCCTTTGCAATTCGGATTTAGCCGGTCCTGGTTGGACTGTGATTGCATCGCGCAGTAATGGCGAATTGAATTTCTATCGGAGCTGGCAAGAATATAAAAATGGTTTTGGAGATCTAGAAGGTGATTTCTTTATCGGATTAGAAAAGCTCCATGCAATAACCGTTTCACAGCCACAGGAACTATACATCTACCTGGAGGACTTTGAAAGTAACAAACGCTATGCACGCTATGATGACTTTTTGATTGGCACCGAGACTGACAAATATGCTTTGGCCAAGTTGGGCGCATATGTGGGAGACATGGGCGATTCTCTGAGAAGTCATGAACGTAAAAGATTTGCAACATACGATAGTGATAGATTTGGTTATGCGGCTCAATATATGAGTGGCGGGTGGCATGCTGACTCATATATCGAAATAGTGAGCAATCTATTTGGCCTCTACTTAAATGGATCCTATTACAGTACTGATTCGATGCCCAAAGGCATGTCTTGGGAAAGTTGGCTGGGAAGACACTACTCATATAAATTGATGCGTATGATGGTAAAACCCAAATGCAGCTGTTCAAAAATTAATGCTAAATAAGTTGCAACAATTCGAAAACTTTACCAACTATCGAATAAAGTGAATATATCAATTGCAATAAATTGTTTTCTTTCACTTTATTTTTTGTGTGTTTGAAGCAACCTTTTAATAATTTTTATTTCTCCATCTATGCATGATACAAACAAAAAACAACTTTAAAAATGATTTCACAATTTGAGTACATAACATAGAGGTGTAATTTGTAAAATTCTCAATTGTTCTTTGGAAAAAACAACTTTACACAATAATAAATGAAAATAAAAGAGAAGGAAATTGCAGAATTTGCAATCCCATATATTTTTATGTAAATTATTTATTAAGAACGAACTTTATAGAGTGTATATGATTATATGTATTGAAAATGAATGCAAACGTTGGACGATGAATTTGAAATATAATAATTTACAAATTAAAACAGTATGTAAAGCATTTGTAAGATATTTCATTCATATTTGCATTCAAAAACTAACTTAAAAAATATTAATTAAAAATGAAATAGGAAAAAAAAGGTTGGGTAATTGATTTTAAACATTTAGTTTAATAAACAACGTTTAAACAAATAAATGTATTTACATAGTTTTATAAAGTAAGCATTGAATATGAAAGAGAAATCAAATTGAAATATTAATTTAAACTTTTCCTCTAAACTTGTGATATTTGTCATGCTCCTTGACCAGGTTCTGATACATGCGAGCTCCAGCCTCGTTGCTGGAACGCAAAATAAAGTGTCCAGCGCGATGATCGCAAATGGAAATCAGCTCGTGGCAGATGCGATCCAGATGAACCTTGATCTGCAAGGGAAAGAGAATGGAATTTAAATAATTATAATTCAAAAATGAATGATAGAGGATTTACCTTTTCAAAGAGCGTTGTGGGTCGCTCGGTGGTGACCATTTGTTTGATGGTAAAGATGAGCAGGAATGGCGCTACACGCTTCACGGCCAACGCTTGTGGACTCGCTGCAATTCCCGCCAAGAGTGTTACCAACTTCAAAGCCAACTCGGACAAACCATCCAATTCGCGATCATTTAGATTCTGTGCCTGCTTACGATCGCTGCGATAGCAAACAATTGCCTCAATTAGATCCTGACAGAGTGCCGTCAAATGTGCGGCACGCTCCGTCATATGTGCGGATTGTTGACGCAAAAGAAGCATTAGATTCTCTGAGATGCAAGCGTGCAATACAAGAAAATCCTCCAGTTTACCACCAGAGATGATAAATCTCTTAATGTTTATGTTAAGCATGCTCCCCAGAATGGAATCAAGTGTCGCCCCGGAAATGGGCACAGTGCGATTGCTGACGAGGGCACGTTGTGCCTCCAACAGATGCAGCACATGGTTGCGATATGTGGCATCTTCAACTCCTGGAAGACGCATCGATATATTCCCACTCAAGAGCTCAAAGTGCTCATTAAGCATCTGCAAAAAGATGAGAGGAAATAAAATTACTACTCTAGTCTATTATACGAATCTTTACTCTAAGCAGCAATTTAAGAATTTAGTAGAATTGTTTTGAAAACTAACTATTTTTAAATGTAGAACTAATTTCTAGATCAAATCATGATCAAAATAACATTCCGCATAAAAATCGATCAGGTTTTGACAAAGTTATGCAAGTTTAAAGACTTGTAACGCTTTGAATTTGGGTAAAACTTGCATAACTTAATAAAAACCAGATAGATTTCAATGCGGAATATCAGTTTGATCATGATTGGATCTAATGGAATGAGTCTACGAAAGAAATATATGAATTCGACCCGAATGTTTGTATTTCTTGCTAAAATACACAATGACTTATCGTGAAATTAAACTCACCGCTCCCTTGATGACGCTCAGCGAACATTTGGAGAACAACTGGAGTAGGATGAGTACATTCTGTAAACTCGTATGCTGTGCCTCCGTCTCTGGTCGTGGCATTCCCTCCAGCTGTGTGGAAAGTCTTCGAAGGAGCAATAGAAAATCCTCATTTGTTTTGTAGCCAATAATTAGCTTAATAGCCGGTTCAATGCTTTGTATATCCAATGTATCCAATGAAGCTGACTCAATATCTGCATTCAATTGACGCCAATAGCTGTCGAGCAGAAACTCAATCTCGTCCTGATCCAAATGCAGTTGTTCACGATGTGTGAGGGCCACATTCAACAATTTGATTGCATTCACATTGCGATAATTTAACTAAAATGGAGAGAAATAATTTTAACTGTTGTCATAACGTACCATTGCATTGCTCTCTTGTCTAAGTTTACAGGGTATATTTGCTTACCGAGTGTCCAATGTAAATCTTACAGATGCGTCGCAGATTCTCATCGATGAGCGATTCAGCTGACAGTTTTGGTGGAGAAGTCTGGTCCTTCTCCGAATTTTCCTTCAGCTCCTGCTCCTTTTGCAGCTTGGTGGCACGATTGAGGCAGCTGCTCAAGTAGACAGCAAATCCACTGATCGTATGCTGGACAAATTCCGCTGCATCCGCTGGAGGTTTCTTGATCGAACGAAACTTGTGTGCCACAAACTGACCATAAATCTCGAGCAGTGGCTGAAGATGGCGTTGCATGCGTCTCGCCTGTACACCAGTTGCACCCGACAGTGTCTCAATGGCCAGCAGAAGGAGACGTGACTCTACCAACTCCAAGGAACGTGTCTGTTGCAGTTGCTCACGAAAATGTTCGGCACAGCTAGCAAGGAAGACTTCACTACCAGCCATTAGACGGCGAATGCAACGTGCAAAGAGCATCTCATAGAATCTCCAAGCAATGGAGGTGTTGGAGGCATCAATACCCTCAATGGGCACCAGCTGCAGCAGCTCCTGCAGCTGTGGAAAGTGACTGCAAATGGGCAACGGCTGTCCAAAGTGCAGCAAATCTGCAAGAAGAGATCGTTGATAAACACGTCATGTTGCATAATTTCATCAAAACTAGTCCGATTTCTATGCTACATTAGATTTTTATGGGATTAGGATGCAGTGACTTACCTATAAGCTGATCGAGTAGTTTATTTGCCTGCTCCTTGAGCTGACCACGTCGCACATCATGATAGAGTGTGAAGATAAGCAGCCAAAGACGCAACTTGATGCTACTCATGAGCTGGGAAAGCGGCAGCTGCTGCAGTGCCTCAATGAGCTGCTCTGTGGATGCTACAGGCAATGTTGGTTGCTTGGCGCTGCCACAATGTTGCCTCAAAGCAGCCGACAATGTGGATTCATTCAAGTCCGTTTGAAGTTGCTTCACAAGCAGCGTGCCCTTTACTTTCTCCGTCTTGAGACTCTCGGCGTAATCTTGAAGCAATTGCATTGCCAGCAATTCCACACACTCGGAATCCTCCAGTAGGTCCTCCTGATGACGACGCTGTTGCAAACGCAGTTGTTTTTGTGAGCGATTTAAATGACAAAAAAGCTGACGCGGCACAAGCTCCAGCAAGGCATCTGGACACGGCTCCTTGCGTTGATTGGGAAGGAGTAACCAACTGGTTTGGACCAGCTGCAACTCTAGACGCTGCAATCTCTGGCGACACGTGCTCTTGCCAAAATTATGAACACGCTGCTGAATTAATTCCCATTCAGCGCTGGGCAAAAACTTGTATGGCAATTGCAATTCCTGTTCCGATTTGGCCAAGCCATCGGGCCAATAATAGGTGAGTAGGAGTTCAAAGCTGGTGGCCCGATCCACGCACTCTAGAAAAGCATTCATCGTGCTCCGATTGTGTTCACGAGCCAACAGATGTCGTCCAAATTGTTGCAAGACCTGTGCGGTATGATGACGACCTTGTTCCACCTCTGCTTGATGTTGCTGCACTTGCTCGGTGAGGCGAGTGCCAAGTAAATATTGAGACAACAATGCCACCTGCAATTCAATGGCAAAACTTAAATTGGACGGCAATACGACAGAAGTCTTCTCTTCCAACAGCTCCGAGAAGGTGTGTAACAGCATTTTCCAAATCACAATTGAGGGTTTGGCCATCAGGTGACTAATGAGGCGTGTAAAAGCCGCTCCAGCTGTATGACTTGGCCAGGACTGAGCCAAACGATCTGTGGCGACACTGCTCACACTTTGATGTGGCTTGAAAAGCAACTCCATATAGATGTTTTTCACTGAAGAAACCACTTGCTCCTTTTCCTGGGATAAACGTCGTCGCTTGCCATCGCTGCTGGGCAGTTGTAGTTCATATTGGCCCAGCCATTCCCGCAGAAATTTCAGTAGCTGCATTACAAATCTCTCAGCACGACTTAGACGACGAAACATGTCCAAGAGTTGAACCAAGTAATCGGAATATAAACAGAGTTCCAAATCATTGCTTTTAGGTTTGGTTAGCATCCAAACGGTTATCTGATAGACATGTGGTTCGATTAGCAGAGGATTTAAACGCAAGGCGGCACAGAGCATCATGAGAACCTCTGCCAGATGATCATCCTTATATTGTTGAACCAGTTGAAACAGTTTACCCGCTACAAATTGCGTTGCCGTCACTCCGTCCTTCATTTGAAATTGCAAATTAATGTTGTGTTTACGCAGCGATTCCAAGGCATGTGTGGGCACTGCCAATGGTTGCTCTAGAGAAATTTCCTCTGGTTTGCTGTTAAAGGCAAAGCGAAAGAATTTCATCTGCCTATCAGGATCCAAGCGATAGTTAAACAGCGCCACCTCCAGCAGCAACAGACGTACATGCAAAGATTGCTCCGAGATACGCTTTTTCTCCTCTCCCACGTCCAGTTCCATGGTGAGTTGTTGTTCCAAAGCCGCTAACTGTTCGAAGCAACAAAAACCGTGTTCTCGCAACTGCAGCAATAAATTACAGAGTGGCTCCAAGGCTCCTTCAGTATATGCTTTAAGTAGACGCTCATGATGCTGAGCACGTTGCACATAATCACGTAAATGCTGCAACAATGGGAGTATAAAGTCCGCATGTCTCGTTTGACTTGAGAGCTGCCTCTCATAGCTTTCAAAGAGTGTTCCATAGCTGATCATAATCAGATCATAGTCAGCACGCAGTGCATCCTGCACCAGCTCAAAGTTAATCAAACTCTGCAGTAGTTGTGAATGGGCAATTGTTGTTTCATCTTTGCCAAGTTTCTGTATGCGCTTTAACAGCGTTTTAATCAGCTTTGTCTTCGTCTCCACGCTAACTAGGCCTGGTTGTGCCCTTAATCCGAATAACTGCTGCAGCTGTACAATGGGCAATGTACCATTATTTGTATTCGCAAGGGAAAGTGACTGTGACAACCATTTGCAGATCACTTCATATTTGTTGATGTACACAAAATCCACAGACTGCCAAACTTTGATTCCAAATTCCAGGCGTGCCGTGTACTCCTTTTCCTCGTCCTTCAGCCATGACATCAGTTCTGCAATTATTTCATTTATAATAAACACATTACTTTGTTTTGTTCAATTACCTTCTCCTATTTCCATGTTGCAAATACAAATTTCGATTACGATTTATGCAGGCGCACGTGTTGTGGCCGGTCGCTGTTATCGATTAACATCATCAGTGCTATCAGTGTTGCGTAGAACCAAACAGAGAGCAGCTGACAACATGGTGAAACTAGTAACGAGGTCACGACTTGCACCACAGCGGCTGCCTTTATACTTTTATGTAGTTCAGTAAGGTCTCGGAGAGTATACAACTATTTATACTTCTCTCACTGTTGTGAAATAAATATGCAAGTTAGAGTTTGTACGCTCTCTGCCACAGATTGAAGAAACACTTCAAAACTGTGACGTAACAAATGCTAATCGAAATTGATAGGAAACCCATCGATAGCTGCATGCGATGTAACCTTCACACAAAGATTTCCACACCATCAGCTGTTTTTGTATTACCTGTGATTTTCGTGTGGTTCAAAATTCACATATTGTTATTTTTTTTACCGGATTACATCAAAGTTGTTTTGGTTTTTAATTTTAATTTTTTTTTTTGTATATATGAAGTAGTAAACATTTTAAACATCAGTCATAATGTTGTTGAACTGCACACGCCTGAAACACGTTTGTACAACTTTACGGGTATCCCAAATTCATTGTATGGGCACAAGAATCCCAATCAATTCAATAAGCATACATAACGAATTATTGCGGCAACCGTTGCTGTTGCTACGACGACCGTACCATCAAATATTCCGAATACGTCAGCCAGCTGCGGCTGCCGCACGCCAACTGTTAAATTCCACAGGCTCTACCACATTCAAATCCGCCTCAGTGGGATCAAGGTTTGCGGCACACGTACAGTGCCTTCGACGCTGTTTGACCACCAAAAAAAGCGGAGCTTTACCACAGCATGCGCGTAGAGTGAGTACACCACCAGCGAAGAAGTTCAGAATGGGCAAGACAGAGTACAAGCGTCTATATGGTTTAATAAAAACTGAAAAATGGGTACTTCTAGGTATGCATAACAAAATCTATCCAATAATCAATCAATCAATCCTCACATTCTTTTATTCTATTCTATCGTAGCGGGTCTTATCTGCCTGGTTGTATCCTCGTCAATCACAATGACAATACCGTTCTTTATTGGCAGAGTCGTCGATGTGGTGTTCAAAAGATCTATGGATGAGGCAGCTATGATGAAATTACGTGAATATTCAATTATGTTATTCTGGATATTTGCACTCGGCGGTTTCGCAAACTTTGCCCGCGTTTATCTATTCGGATCGGCGTGTAAGCAATATAATAGTATTAAGATCTAACCACCAGTTAGTTTTGGAAAGGAGATTTCCATTTCATTCAGTCATGTCCGTTTTTAAAGCACACATAGATCAAGGCTACTGTAAAAGAAACAGAAAGCATGATATATAGTCCGGATCTGTCCTTAAAATTTCATCACATTCAGATAATAAACTCGGAAGCTATTCAGTTTCTTACAGTCAGGTTCTCTTTTTCAAAAACACTAGATTTCTAAAATATTATTGGTTATTAATAATATTCTGTCTAATTTGCAGCATTGCGAATTGTGCGTAGACTACGTGCGAATTTATACAAGTCCATGCTACTGCAGGAAGTTGGTTGGTTCGATACCAAAGGTACCGGCGAGTTGGTCAATCGTCTTAGCAATGATACATACTTTGTTGGCGTCTCTTTAAGTCAGAACGTTTCTGATGGTCTCCGTTCAATTGCAATGATTGTTGTCGGCTCCGGAATGATGGTCTGTATACAGTTTTTACTTCAAGTTTTCATTAAATAGGTAATCTACATACATATATATACAGGTCTTTGAATCAGCTAAACTAGCTTTGGTTAGTGCCTTGGTTGTTCCCGCACTCGCTGGCATGGCTATTGTTTATGGTCGTTATGTGCGAAAGATAACCAGGGCCGAGTTGGACAAGTATGCCGAGATTATGAAATTTGGCGAAGAGCGTTTTGGCAATGTGAGAACTGTTAAGCTATTTTGTCGTGAACAGAAGGAGGTCAATGACTTTAATAGCAAGCTAAATGAGGCTTTGGAAATTGGCTACAAGGAGACGCGAGCCAGATCCATATTCTTTGGCCTGGTAAGCATAATATATTATCTACATTAACTCTTTAAGTATACATTGTAACTGTTACTCTAAAAGTATCCGTAAAGTATATATATTCTTAATTCGCACCTGGATCTCAGAGAGGGAGCTACAGTAACCAAACTTAACACACAGACTTCTCTGAATTCCACGCCAAACAAGTCTTTTTTTATCCATTGCCCTCTGTCTGTACCTGAAACTAAATATGAACCTTTAAGTACCTATATTGTAAGAGCTAGAGACGGACATTGGGAAAGACAAATCCTCACCCTCAACTTTTAAAATATAACTCAAATTTTGATGGTAAACATGCTCTATGATTGTTACCAACTAATCGTACTTAATTGCATCGATATCGGATAAATATTATAGTAGTTATAGCTGTTTTAAGTTTTCAAAAGTTTAACCACTGAAAAAACCATTGAGGTTTAAAATTCATACATATAACTAATGTATATTTAAATTGAGTAATCGAATAATTGGCTATAGCTTTCTTACATTTTGAATTTGTTACTTCTTTCATATTTTTTAGACTGGTTTTTCGGGCAACTTTATTATAATATCCGTGCTGTATTATGGCGGAACTCTTGTGCTAAATGATGAGATGACAATTGGAGCCATGACTTCATTTATGATGTATGCTGGATATGTTGCCGTCTCCATGAATGGTCTATCCAATTTTTATAGTCAACTGAATAAGGGAATTGGCGCATCGGAGCGCATTTGGGAAATCTTTGATCGCAAATTTGCAATACCCATTGATAGTGGTATAGTGCCGTTAACAAAACCAGTTGGAGAGATCCATTTTAGCCATGTGGACTTTAGTTATCCATCTCGTGATGAATCAAAGGTGTTAACTGATTTCAGTCTAACGCTATTCCCAAATCAAACGACAGCTGTTGTTGGACGCTCGGGTTCGGGTAAATCAACAATAGCATTGCTTATGATGCGTTTATATGATCCACAAATGGGTGCCGTATATCTCGATGGTGTCGATTTGCGTACAATAAATCCACAATGGTTGCGTATGAATATTGGAGCTGTTAGTCAGGAACCCGTACTTTTTTCCGGCTCGATACGTTCAAACATTCTCTATGGCATGAATGAGGGCGAACCGGATCCTGAAGGGAAACTTCAACAGGCTGTGCAAGACTCAAATGTCATTGAGTTTACAAAGAATTTACCCGATGGCCTCGAAACAATTGTTGGCCAACGTGGCATGTTACTTAGCGGTGGCCAAAAGCAACGTGTGGCCATTGCCCGTGCTCTAATTAAGGTAAGTTTATATACATATGAATGCTTTAATGCTTTAATTATGTTTAGGGACAATATGTTGCTTACGTTATTGTTAAAACTATCTATAGAGATGAATACTATATTATCTTGCTTGGTCTTCTTTTAGAATCCCACCATCCTCGTGCTGGACGAGGCAACAAGTGCATTAGATTCAGTGTCGGAGCAATTGGTACAGTCTGCATTGGATAAACTTATCGAAGGTCGTACAGTATTGACAATTGCCCATCGTTTGAGTACAATCCATGGTGCGGATAAGATTGCTGTGCTCGATGCTGGTCGTATTATTGAGCAGGGCAACTATGACGAATTGATGGCTAATCCGGATGGTGCCTTTAGAGAATTGGTTTCAATGCAGGCATTTAGTAGTGGACCACCGCCACCACCGACACCACCACCACCCCGTAAAGTTGACAACCATACGTTCTATAGGGTTTTAGGTCAGCTCAATGTGTTCAGCTACTCGGCGAGTACAAAATTTAAGTTTTAGTTAACTAACAATCAAAGCTATAACAAAGTAGCAATTATCTAACAATTTAGCAAAAAAGGCAATGGTAAATTTTAGTTTCTTTCAAAATTCGTATTTCAAAAGGTTTTCCCATGAACAAATTTTATATTTTGTATGTACATAAAAGTCATTTTGATCATTTTTATATAGAAGAAGACTATCGGTCCGATAGGAGATTTAGTAGGTTTATATAATGTGATTATATATCTGTACTTATGCGACATGCTATTAGTTTGACAGAAAACGTACAAAATAGACAAGATCTTGATAAAAAAAAATAAAAGAAAACAGCAAAATTTCATTGTGTTATCTTTTTTTGAAATGCATTCGGTTATGTAATAACTGAATATATTTGTTGCTGTTATATATCAAATATAAGGGTTGTTATACAAAATAAAACAGCCGTAAATAAGTGTGTTAATAATACTGTTATATATCAATTACAAAAATAGGCAACATAAAAAATAAACAAGTTCGTATTGAAAACAATAGAAAAAAACAGCAAATTTTAATATATGAAACTTATTTTTTAAATCCAACGTAAAATTATTTAAAATTTTACCGAAAAACTAGTTGGCGGCGCTGTCCTTAACAAAAACGATCCTGACAACACTAGGGTAATTTATGTCACATCGATAAGTATCGATAGAATTCGATATTCAGCTTTAGCCGTTAAAAAAATGACCGCTTAAATTTTTTTTTGTTAAACAAGTTTTATTGTTAATTTTTTGTTGTTTTTGCTTATAATTTCTTTACAGTGTTACGTTTAGCTTAATTCTAGTTAACAGGCACAGAAAATAAATGCAATAATTTCTTCCCCTTCACACACATGTGTCGTACAACAATACGGATGTGCTTACTTCATGGTGGGCATGGCAACAGCTGCCTGGGTGTGGGTGACATCAGTTTCACGCCACAGCTGAGTGACGGTCTTGGTCTGTGTGTAGAACTTGATACCCTGCTTGCCATAGAAATGATGATCACCACGGAATGAGCCACGGGTGCCGGTGAACGAGAACATGGGCAGAGGCACTGGGATTGGAACATTGACGCCCACCTGTCCGGCATCGATTTCATTGACAAATTTACGAGCAGCGGCTCCGTTGGTGGTGAAAACAGCGGTGCCATTGCCATAGGGATTGGCGTTAACAATCGAGATGGCTTCATCCAGGGTATCAGCATTAAGGATCACCAGGACGGGGCCAAAGATTTCCTCAGTGTAGCACTTCATGTTGGGCTTGACATCGCTCAAAATGGTTGGACCCACAAAGTAACCATCCTCAAAGCCAGGCACATTGATCTTGCGACCATCGAGAACAAGCTTGGCGCCCTCCTTAACACCCGATTCAATCAGATCATTGATACGTTGACGAGAAGCAGCACTGATAACTGGACCCACATCAGTTCCAGGGACATGACCAGCATTCACCTTCAATTTCTGTGCACGATCAACCAGATCGGGAATCCATTTCTGTGCATCACCGACAAACACGGCAGTGGACAAGGCCATACAACGTTGACCAGCAGCTCCAAAGGCGGCACCAGCCAGTTGATTAAGTGTGTTTTCCTTGTTGGCATCACTGAGCACAATGCCGTGATTCTTTGCACCCATGTTGCTCTGGACACGCTTGCCATTCTTGCCGGCACGCTCATAGATATACTTGCCAGCGGTATCAGAGCCAACAAAGGAAACAGCCTTGATCTCAGGAGCATCGCAAATGAAGTTAACAGCATCGTGTTGTCCGTGGATGACATTAACCACACCGGGTGGGCAACCAGCCTCATTGAGCAGCTCCATCAGCAACATGGTTGCTCCAGGCACTCGTTCCGATGGCTTCAAGAGCATTGTATTACCGGTGGTAATGGCCACGGGGAACATCCACAAGGGAATCATGGCGGGGAAATTAAAGGGTGCAATGCCAGCGGTAACACCCAGAGGCATCACTAGCGAATACGTGTCCATGTCACGGGCAACATTTGCCACAGTTTCACCCATTTGCAATGAGGGAATGCTGCAACAATGCTCCACAACCTGTAGACCACGCAGTACATCACCCTCAGCATCGGCCAAGGTCTTACCCTGCTCCTTGGTTATGTTCTTGGCCAGCTCACCCATGTTATCCTTGATCAAAGCTTGCAGCTTGAACATGATCTGCTGACGGGACAAGATCGATTGATTGCTCCATGATCTGAAGGCCTTTTTGTTGGATTCCAATGCAGTCTTCATCTCATCCTGTGTGGCCTTGGGCACACGGGTAACCACCTTGTTGGTAGCTGGATCATGCACATCGATCCATTCATTTGTTTTCGACTCCACAAATTTGCCATCAATGAAGAGCTTGGTGGTGGGGGCAGCGGATGAATAGCCACGTTTGGCAATCAGGCGTGCCTGCAAAGGATAAAGATCCATAGTCATTATCGATATGTCGATTTAAAAAGACTAGCAAAGTAGCATAGGAATTGCCAGTGTATCAAGTGCTAAAAAGGACAATTTGATTTTAAAGAAAAGTAGCTAGAAAAAGCTAACAAAAATATTTAGAGCTGCTAAAAACAAGTGCGAAAATCTAGCTGTTGCAGCTCCTCAGTTTATCTATAAAATAGCTAAAATGGCAACACAAAAACAGCAGTTTGTTTCAAGTGAAAAATTTGTTTATAAAAAATAAGCTGTTTGAACTGTAAAATTCCATTGATCAATGGATCGACATAGGCATGCTTGACTGTACATTTATCTTCCATATTAAGTGCTTTACAGGTAAGAATTGCCTGGCAACATGATAATGCACACACACACACACATAAATGGGGCACAGCTGTGTGCCACGCCCACGCTTATCACTGACAGCAGCCGCCTTCAAAAACATTTATATGGCTTGGCCTGTAATTAATATACAAATGCTTCTCACGCTCATAAAAAAAATTCAACTTATCACGCCTCATTACAGTAAATGTATAGGTATGTATGTGTGTGTGAAAGAGAGAGAGAGTGAGAGAGGGGCGTGTGTGTGTGTTTTCTATGTCTTCCACAAGTCTCCTATATTTGCGCTGTTGTGATCGTTGTATTATCTGATTTGCTGCAAACCAAAATTACGTAACATGTGCTATATCAATTTTTTTGTTTCTTTTTCCGTGTTATTATTCGCTTAATTGAGCAATTGCTGCACACACATCCAAACACACATAAATGCGACGACAGCATGTGCATTTACAAATTGCAATTTACATGCAGGTAGATTTGCAAACGCACACACACACACACACAAGCATAAACTGCAGTTCTGCAGAACAATGCTTTCCAACACTATTGATCTAATAAGAGTAGTGTTATCGATATCAGTGCAAGAATGTGAAGTGAAAATGGCGAGTGGTTTATTTTTAATTGTTTTTTGCTCACCTCGGCACCAATTAAACGCACTAAGGACATATTTCCACAGGTGAGTGTAAGGTCAGGGTAGTTTGGATAATGGACGCTCGCTGGAAACACTGCTGCTGCCCAACCGGTGGTTTCACTAGAACTGAAAGCAAATGCTGAAGCTGTGCCAACTTAGGGCCCCCAGCGCGTGTGGTGTGATTGTTGATATACGACGCGGGCAGCGCACAGACCGGCGATTGCCACAGTGGGGCATAACTCTAAACGAGTCTGACAAAAGTGTAGATTGTCAAAAATAACAAATAATTGCATTCGAAAATCACTCGAAAATTAATAGATTTATTGATTATTATAATTATCTGTAAATGCGTACTAGTTTAACAGAACTTGTGTTTTGTGATAAATAATATATCTGGTTCAAAGTTGAGAAACCAATAATAATTTAATTTAAATCAAGTGCGTGATATATAAACTTTAAATAGTAATGAGCTTTGGCAGCACAATTATTCAATTTCGTATAATTTGTACCTAAAATAATATTGAACTTTGTTGCTTCAAGTGATTTTAAATATGCCGAAATATTTGCATTAGTTCAAAAGTAGTACAAAAAGGTCAAAAGCTCCCACTGTGCGCTGTCTCGTTAATATACTGTCTTGTCGTACATACATACATATACAAATGTGTAGTCGCGCAGCCAAGAACTTGAAGCAGCAGCTGTTGTTGTTTTTACGCTGTTCGTTGGGGGCTCGTTTGTGTGTGTATGTTTGTTTTTGCGACGTTTGCTTTTCGATTCCAATTGGATGTATGTATGTGTATGTGTGTACAGTTTGCTGGCAAAAATACACATACGTACACATATTTATCTATTTATGAATTTGTATGTATGTATGTATAAATTGCTGGCACGTGTAATAATAAAATCATCTGTAGGCTTATGCATGTTTATCCAATAAGCATATATGCAACTATGTAAAAAACATATGTATATACATATAATTTTTAGTTTTCAAGGGCATAATTATCAATTAAGTTTAAAAATAGTAACATAACAACACAGGTATGATTGATAAGAACAGAACCTAACCAAACCTCATGCTAAACGGAAGAGGAGAATAATCGTGTATTAGATGGGGAGGGGGGATCAGCTGTTTATTTACGCGCCATGTCGGGCCGCAACGGTAAAAGTGTAGTTCTAAAAAAGCGGCGCTAGCAAACAAAGATGGCAAAAGATGGCGACAGCTCTAGTTTTGTCTAAATTTAGAGTGAAAATCGGCATTAATGCCCTCATCCTAAAAATATGCACCAAAAATGGAGTGAATATCGGCATTAATGCCCTCAGCCGAAAAGTATGCACCATAAAAATGTCTAAACCGCGTTTTATAAAAAAATTAAAATAAATATAATTTTTTTAAGTAACAATTTTAACAATTCAATGAACTTCGCATAATTTATCGCATTTTGAGAGGACAGTCTCGCTGGACTCGTAAGGAGGAACTTTATCGATCGGCATCAAAATATTATTGGGTCACTTGTATAAAGAAATCTTTTAAGATTTACTGTAAATCTAAAACTATTGCAATCTCAAAGTAGTGGCTGAAAAATAAAGTTTTCCCTTTTTCCCGAACCCAAAATTTCAGAAGCGTTAAATGGAATATTTGTTCGCAACTGTTAATTTTTATTTTCCATTTTAATAATTCAAAATTGTCGTAAAATAATTAATTAATTTATTAAGTACATAAACGCTAAGTACATAATTTAATTTGTTCAATAATGATTTTTGTTTTGTTTTGTTTTTCTTTCGCTTTTGAATAAAACTCGTTAATTGTGAAATGCTTTGGTTATTGCTGTAAAATGTCGACTACTTTATATGATTTTGCTTTCTATATACATATATATATATATATATAAATATGTATAGGTGTGTATATATGTATGTATGTGTATAATTATAATATGTATGTATTATGCATAAAATATTTAAAATTAATTTTGTGTTTTCATTTCTTTAAATATATTTTTAGGCCTACAGCAATGAATTTCGTCTTTCTCAGTGAGTTTTTCCAAATGATTGTAATATATAATAATAATAATAATAAAGGTATGTATGTATATATATAGTATAGTATATATAGTATGTATGTATGTATATAAAAAAAAGCCACTTAAACTAAATCGACTACAATTAATATGGAATGCTTTGATGCATTTTCTTGATTTTAGTATTAATAAGCCACGTTGCGGTCAAAGGCCTCAAAATGTACAATTTCTTTTCAGTTGAACATGAAATAATAATATATAGATATATATAAATTGATCTATATATATGTATATATGACATAATTATTATATAAAACATAGAGCACTACGAAGGCAATTTTCTTGTACAAGTTTTACTCTTATTTTCCCCTTTTTTTAACTCAAGTCTTTTTTGTCATGCTTTTGTTTTTTTTTCGTTGTTGCTTTTTCTTATGCTATTCTTAACTTAACGCTAGGAAAAAAAATATGTGAAAAAAATTGTACTTAAAATTTACTGCGTTTTAATGCACATTTTGATTAATTGTTGACATTTATCATATTTTTCTTCCGTTTTTTTTTTTATTGATTATATTTTTTAAGCGCGCAATTCCAATTTTGGCAATAATTTCAGATATTTCGGAAAATTATTGCGAAAAGGGAATTTGGAACATGACTGTTTTCGTTTTAATTACGTTGCTGTTTCAATTTCGGTTGTACCGCACACAAAATCTCTTAATTCTGCTAGCAAAAAAAAATGTAAAAAAATAATATTAAATTTAATAATAGGTATTATAACAGTTTTTTCTTTAAGTGTATAAAAAACTATTTAGGCTTTGGTATATGTACGGGCGAAAATGTTACAACATTGTGTGTTTCTCGCATACAGTTCAAAGTTTTTCAATATTTCAATTGTTGATACCCTTGCAGGGCCTTTTAAACTAGCTGATCCTAACTGAAGGAACTCAGCTACCAAGTGAGCTAGGTTCTTGAAACTTGGTACAGCTTACATTTAGGACTTAATCAATTGAAATTTTAGTTAATCTAAGAGAACTGCTTCTAACTCAAAGTAACTCAGCAACTAGTTGAGCTAATTGCTTGAAATTTAGTACAGCTGTCACTTAGGTTTTAAGTTGCCTTTAGTCCAAAATATCAGTTAATTTAACTAGTTTGTAACTCAAGTAACTTAGTAACTAGTTGTGTTAAGTTGCTGAAATTTGAGTTATGTAAAGCTGCAAGGGTATCTTAAGTTACGGCCAGACCGATTTACATATTTAAGCTATTTTTAAGAGGGGAACAACTTGACTATATTTTTGTTTTTTGTTTAGGGACTACTGAGCTGGGGTTTATAAACTGTTAAAAATCTGGCATCGTTGTGGTATTTATTGACTAGCGGACATCCACTATCCCTTGCTTACACTCTTCTCGTTCTCTCTCTCTCTCTCTGTCTCTCTTTCACTCTCTTTACCTCTGCTCTATCTCTAGTTCTTTTACTTGTCAACGCCTAGTAACTTGGCTGCCTCATCTGCTGAGGAAAGCAACTTATTGAGTATACCTTGATCGCTAATGCCAAGCAAATTTCCAATTAGATCGCCACTTGCAACCGCTGCTGCTGCTGCTGCTGCCGCGGCGGCAGCTGTTGCTGCCGATGGTGTTGCTGTCTCGGCAATATTTTCTTTATGTTCACCTAAACGACTCACACGCCATTCATTTGCCTTGTCCAAAAGTTCATGTAACTTTGGCAAACGTAAACTTTGCTTACTATTATTGTTGTTGTTGTGGCAAGTATTGTTGTTGTTGTTGTTCGCTTGTGGCATTATCATGGGCGTGGGTGTGCTTGGAGGCGTGGCAGACTGCTCATCATCGGAACAATCGGATTGTCCACCCAAATCACCATTGTGACTGCGTCCACTGTGCTTCTTCATGTGCCTCAACATGCTGTGCTTCAATGTGAATTTCCTCAAACAGATCTCACATTGAAATGGACGTTCTCCGGAATGTGTCCTCATATGACGACGCAAATCCTCTGTGGACCAAAAGCGACGCACACAAAAGGCACAGATGACTTTACGATTGCTGTAATCGGGATATTTGACGGCACGTGAGGCAAGTCCAGTTTCCTCATCGGATGCAACGCCAGCAACTGTTGCTGCTACAGCTGCTGCGGCTGCTGGTGCTGGTGGCGGTGGCAATTGTTGCTCCTCCGTTTCAATGGCTCCCTTTGCCAGAAGCAACGCAAACTCATGGGCATGTTGTTGTTTAATATGCTCAAGGCATTGCAGACGTTCCCCAAATGAATATTCACATAGATGACATTTATAGGGTAGATCGCTACCCTGTGATTCGCTGGCTGGTGGACTGCCAGCTGCGGCGGGCGAGGATGAGGAGGATGTGGTTGCTGTGCAGGCGGCGGCAGCAACCATTTGTGCTGCAGCTGCAAGTTGTTGTATGAGCTGTTGTTGTTGCTCCCGTTCACGTTCCTGGACCAACAAACGTCGCTCCCGTTCCAGCTCCAATTCACGTTCTCGCTCACGTTGCTGTTCCCGCTCCCGCTCTCTTTCTCGCTCCCTTTCCCGTTCCCTTTCCAGTTGCTCTGCCTTGCGACGTCGCTGCTCCTCCAGCTCGATTTCCTCGACGGATTTGGGAACCGGAATCGGTTCACTTACATCCTCGGTGGGCACATAAACGGACATGGCACTCTCGACATTTCCATGCTTCCTCAACAAATGACGATCGCAATTGCTTTTGGTGGTAAACAACAATGGACAATGGGAACATTTGAAGGGTTTCTGTCCCGTATGCGTTAAAATGTGACGCCTTAAGCTGCTGCTCCAGGGGAACATACGTTGACAATACGGACAACTCACACGATTGGGAGCTAGACTGTAAGCGGATTTCTTTTTGGGTTCATTGCTGCTGCTGCTGGTCACATCCTCGGTGCCGGAATTATTGCTCTCACTGGCACTGCCGGAGGCAACAAGTCCCTCCTCATCGGACTGTTCCATGTGATTGGCCACATCGCTGGGACGAAAGTAACTGTTGAAGGACACTTGATTGCTGGTAGCATTATCAACGAGCTTCGAAACTGGCACAAGATCTTGAGATTCATCTTTGAACGGTGAGCTGGCGACTTCTTTTAGGGATTTCGCCACAGATTCCGCTTGGGCAATCATTGTTTTCATTGTGGTGGCAGTCGGAGTTGGTGTCGGTGTCGGAGATTTGTTAGCTAACTTCTTGGACTCCACTTCTGTGGATTTTCCCGCTTTAATGGCTTGCTCCAGAATGGTTTCGGCCACTTTTTTGGCCGCCTCAATGGGTGTAGAAGTGCGTGGTGGCTCTTGTTGCTCATGTTCTCGTTCCTGTTGCTCCTGTTCCTCCTCCAGTTGCTCTGGTTCCTCCTCCATCTCATCTAGCTCTTCTTCCTCATCATCCAGCTCATCCTCCTCATCATCCTCATCGATTATCAACTTGGGCTCATCATCATCATTGACAACAGGATGTCCATTGCTGGGATTATTGCCATTGCTGTTGTGTTGCTTGTATCCAAAATGAAGAAGAGGATTTCCAGCCACACTGCTGGAGCCATGTGCCAATGCCTGTTGCAACAAGTCAGTATCCTTGCGTGCCTTTAATTGTTGTGCTAGAATCGCATATTTGACTTGGTCCGAGATGTGAGCATGATGTGCATGATGACCATGTTGTTGCTGGGTGAGATTAGACATTGCTGCTGCTGCGGCGGCGGCTGCTGCTGCTGCTGCCGCGGCAGCTGCTGCATTGGAGGATGCAGCACGTCCACGCATCACATGATGTCCACTCCGTTGACGTTGTGCATAGAATTGTGGATGTTGTTGCTTCACATGACGCTCCATATTTGAGCGCAGTGTAAATCTTGCCGAGCAGTGCTCGCAGGCAAACGGGCGTTCAGTGCGATAGCGACGTTGCTTTTGTTTTGGCATTAGAACGCCATTTTTAATAACCATTTTGACTGGTCCACCAGCAGGCACAGGCACGCCCACACCCACTCCGGGCAGAGGCATTGGGAGGCCCAAAGCAGCGCTTGTTGCTGGCGTAACGCCGGATGTTGCAGTTGCAACACCGCCGCCAGCGCCACCGACAAGTGTTGGCGGTGTGCCTTGTGTTGGCTTCTCGGCAGCTGTTGGTGGCATAAAGCTAAAGAATGGAAATGCTGGCGATTGTTGGAACATGAGATTACGGAACAGCTGTTGCATGTACTGTGTGGCAGCATCCCCTGCACCAAAAAGTTGTTGCTGCTGTTGCACCTGCTGCTGTTGCTGTGACAGCAGCAATTCATGTTCCCTTTCTCTTTCACGCTGCTGCTGCTGTTGCTGCTGGTGTTGCTCTTGTAATTCCTGTGCTGCTGTTGGCTTCTTGCTGAGATCTAACACATCCATGCATACATCCAAAACAGGAGCCAAAGGTTTATCCACCAATTGATCCAAGCTTTTGACCTGAATCTTCAATGGAGCTGCCTTGACAGCTGTTGTTGCTGCTGCTGGTGTTGCTGGGGCAACTGTTGTCTGAGGTGGCTCTGCCAGCAACATGTGCTTTAGCTGGGAGGCAGGCTCCACATTAGCAATCGGTGGCGATATTGAACGATAGCTTAACTCGGCTAGATCCGAATCCTGTAATCTTTGTCCAGATTTCGAATCCTCACAGCTGGCATCCTCGGCAGGATGATAGACAATGGCACGTTTCACCTCCTCTCGACTTGTTTTTCCATGACGATTTCGCAAATGTCGTTCACAATTTGCTTTGGTGGTGAACGCATAATTGCAGACAGCACATTCATAGGGACGATCGCCATTGTGGGTGCGCATGTGACGGACAAGCGCCGCTTTATCACAAACGGCATAGGGACACATATTGCAGCGAAAAGGACCAGCAGGACCAACAGCCGCTAGATGAACCCTATTGTGTCCCTTGAGTGCACGTAGATTTGGGAAAACAGCCACGCAAAGTTTACACGGGAATTCTCCACGTAATTTCATTCGTCGAAATTCACTGGTGAATGCATCCTGAGCCTCCTCATCGCCATCCCGTCCATCGAGACTGTATTGACTGGAGCATGGGGTATTTACCGATTGCTCAAAGTTACGCAGAAAACTCGAGGTGCAACTGGAGCTGGTCATATTGAGTATACTCTGTATGTCCGCCAGATCCTGACGACAATCTCCGCGCTCGGAAATCTCATGTTTAATTGGTGAGGGCAAAGGAGCGGCAACATTTGCTTTGCCTTTGAGGTAGAGCTGCTGGAAAAAGTCATCACGTTCCGTTTGTTGAGCTGTTGTTGGCTGTTGTAGTTGTTGCTGCTCTCGCTCCTCCCGCTCCTCATCATCTTCCTCATCCACATCCAACCCCTCGCGTTCTTCCTCTTCGTCGTCCTCTTCCTCAACTTCCTGCTTGTGTATGGGACTCGAACTTGTGCCGAGCAAGGGCAACATTTGCAATCCCGTGATGCCACGACAACTGTGCGTCTGCAATTGACGGTGAGTGGCAAAGATTACCTCGCATTCGCGACACTTGGCGGGTATATCCGCATGCTGGGCATCCAGATGCTGGCACAAGGCTGGCAACGATTCAAATTCATCCGCCGTACAGGCGGGACAACTGAGCAACATTGGGGGCGCTGGTGATTGACTGGGCGTGGTGCCACCTGAGGCAAGCAGAGTTGCCACATCGGGTGTGGAGGTTATCATTTGTGTGGCATCCTCCACACTCTCCACATCCGAGGCATCCTCATCCTGGCCGAGGTCATCTTCCTGTTCCTCGTCCTGCTCTTCGTCCTCATCCTTTTCCATAATATTATTATTGTTAATATTAATTTTATGGCGTCGTTTTGTTGCAGGTTGCTCCTCCTCATTGTTATTGTTGTTGTTGTTGTTATTGTTGCTCAGTTTATTGTTATTATTATTGTTGTTATTGTTGGAGTGATTGCTGCTGCTGCTGTGACTTTGTGCACTAGACACATCCGTCGAACAACTTGCATCACTTTCGTAACTTTCGGATCTGCCTCCTGTCACCTGTGCGGCAATTGTAGTTGCCGATGCATGTTGCTGTCGTTGTCGTTGCTGCTGTGACTGCGACTGTTGTTGCTGTGAGTGTTGTTGCGACTGTTGCTGCTGCGACTGTTGTTGTTGCTGCTGTGACTGTTGCTGATGTTGCTTGTGTGTTCGCATGTGACGATGCATGTTGCCGTTCGTAGTGAATGTCAAGTGGCAATAACGGCAATTGAAGGGTCGTTCTCCAGTGTGCACCAACACGTGCCTGTCTAGTGATGAGGCAGATGACAGCACCTAGAGATAGCACAAGAATAATTAAGAGAAAGGGAAAAAGAAAGAGGGAAAAAGAGAGAAAAAAGGATTAAATATTGATTCGATTTGAAAAGTATTCAAATAGATAAGATGCCTATTTATATTAATATTTTAATACATTCTCAATTTATCATTTGAATGTCGACTATTAAACACCCTGTAATAAGCGATCTTTAATGGAAATGAGGGGAAAAGGGAAACTAATGAGAAAAATCTAAACATTAATATTGAAATTGCAGTTCAATTCAGTTAAAGAGTTAAATACTTTCGTCACTAGCTTAACCCCAAGATTTTATAGACTTGTAGTGATTTGAAGTGAGTTTGGCAAATGTCAGACTATGACAAACCCTGTAAATAGTAGTAGCAACACTTGCTAAACTTCAGTAAGTGATCAACTCAAATCTACACTAAGAACTCGAGAGTTGTACATTTTCTTAATTACTCGACTAGCACATACCCTGTAAAATATAATTGACACAAACTATGCCACTCTATGCCAAAAAATCTCCCATTTAATGCAGTATCAGTTTCTCGTAATTACTCGACTAATGCATACCCTGTAATATGCCAAATGTGAAATGTAAAATGTCACTTACCTTCGAGCAGATGCGGCAGGTGAAATTCTCTGTGTCACCGTTGGCATAATTGTGACAACGTATGTGATTGGTGAACTCATGGGGCGTGGCCGAGACAACCTCACAGATGGGGCACAAATATTTCATGTGATCATCGCCGGCGCCAATTCCCGATTCGGCACTTGAGAGGCACAAGCCTTGAGGCGACGAGCCACCCGAGTTGCTACTCGACGCTGACGTCTGCTGCTGCTGCTGTGCAGCTGCAACTGTTGCTGACTGAGCGCTGCTGCTGCCGGCACTGCTGCTGAGCAAATAGCCGCTATTGGCGCTGCCATCAACGAAACCCGATTCAGAGAGTTCCCCAACGTTGCTGCGATTCAGACGAAACTTTTTACGCAAAGAACTGGCATCGCCGCTGGCGCTGTAATCAACAACAATGCTGGCGCTGGCAGCAGCAGCAACTGCGGCGTTGCGTCGCTGCTTGTGACGCGGTCGCTGCGTTGACTGATCCAACAATTGTTGCTGCTGTTGTTGTTGCTGCTGCTGCTGTTGCTGCTCATCATCTTCGTCAGAGAGCAAGTGTTGCTGTTGTTGTTGCTGCTGCTGTCGCAGTTTACGCTTGCGTGACGTCGCTGTTGTCGTCGACGTCGACGTTGTGTCATGTGGCGTCGACGTCGGCTGCGGCGCTCCGTTGCTGCTGCTGAGCTTCTTTGGTGTGCGTCCCAAGTCGAGATGTTCTAAAGATGATTCTGAGGTTGTCGAATCACGACGCTGTCGATCCATCTCAGCAACTGTTGCTGTTGCTGTTGTTGTTTCAGCAGCAGTTGTTACTGTTGCTGTTGCTGTTGTGTGTGCCTGCTGCTGTTGTTGTGTGGCCAGCATCTTTATGCTGTTCTTGTCTAAAGTTGTTCTTGTTAAAGTTGGCTAATTGAGATCGTTAACGGCTGCTGTTAGAGAATGAAAACAAATTATGGAAAGACAGAGAAATTAGTTGATGATATTAAAAGTTGTTAAAATTTAAACTTTAAATTTTACAGTACAAATCAAATATGATTCTTTATAATAATGTCAACAAGTATACCCAAATTTGCGTACAGAAATAAGGAAAACAAAATTAGGAAGCCCATAATCGAGACAAAAAATGAGAATGAAAAGATTTAAAAATTGCCAAATGTAAAATTATTTATAATTTAGGTTTTCCGATTCTTTTTTAATGTTTGGGTTAGGTTTCAGAGTTCATCTTGAAAAAGAACCAGAAAAACTATTTATAGTAGTCTACTGAAAAGAAAATGTTCCTAGTTTTAATGAAAATTAGTTTCCTCGTATGTTTTTTTAGTGGATATTTTTTAATTTCTGCCTTCTTTTTCCATTTTTATTCTTCTTTACATTATATTCTTCCATAGTCAGGGCACATTCTCAAAGATAAAGCATTTCTTACTGTCAAACGGATTTATTTATATCTGAGTTTAATATTCTGAAAATTTCATAGAGATCGCCTGATAGACCTAAAAGTTTTGGACGAAAATATAAGCAAAATAACGAATCCATATTGGAAGAAAAGTAAAGATCGTTTAGTAAATTAATGATAGAGAACTAGTTATAGTAAATTATTGGGCCTTAAAATCAAATCTATGTAGGTTGGATAATGTTGCGATTGAGAGAAAACTCTCGGATATTTGTGGAATTTATAGGAAAAGATTTACTTTAAACAAAACATTGATCAGAACAAATAATGGAATGCACAATAGTAGTAACAATATCGAGTTAATGCTCATGTTCATGTTAGTGTTCATGTTAATGAATAGAAATTGTTATTAGATCTGTGCAATTATTATGAAATCATCATTATTATCTATAGATCGTATCTCAGTTTCTAACGAAATATAAAGTGAATGAGGACTTTTACTATAAACAGCTGATCGATCTACGGTGAATTTGTTAAATGAGTCGCTGAAAAAACAATTGCAATACGCTCTCTTGTTCTATTTCTCCCTCTCTCTCTCTTCTCTCTCACCCTCTTACGCTTCTTGTATCTTTAACTGGGAAATTGCAGGTGGATGCATTTCGGTAGAAAATCCAATAGGAATAAATTGCAGTGAGAACAGAGAGAGGAGGAGTGGTAGGAGGGAGTGAGAGCACTACACCTGCTCAAGCTCTCTTTAACTGCGCTGTCACTCTCTCACGCTCTTTCTCTCTTGCACACGTTGTGCGTATCGATTTGTTATCGATGTACACAGAAAAAAACAAATTAGGCATATCTGTAATAAAATCAATCAAAACTGTTTTAAAAGTTGGCTGATCTCGAATTTTCTTAAACAGTGTACAAAATACTTGATCTAAAATTTAAAATTAATTTAAAATGTTGATCCTAGGGATTTAATAAAAGTTATGCATTGCATACATATTTAAAGATATTTAACTATTGACATTTAGTCTTAAATTGTTAAATATCCTGAATGCATTAAAACAGCGCAATAAAAAAAACTGAAATTCAAAGACTTCAAGATATTCCAGCTAAAATAAAGATATCAGAAAGGAACTTAAGAACTGGAATTTTAGAATGATATTGTTTTTCTTTCTGTGTAGCTATTGCATTTTTATTTTGCGCGTATTTCTCATTAACTAACATTTAGCCTTATCAAATGACAAATTCATTGTTGTTGTTGTTGTTGTTGCTGGCGCTTAGGATTTCCAATTGGCGACAACTGCAGCAACAACAACAACAACAACACAAAACAACGACAACTTGACATTTTTAAAAATATATAATTTAGCGATAAGAAGCGACCACTGTGCTTACGATTGTATCTATGTATGTGTGTGTTTGTGTGTGTTATTGTTGTTGTAATTTTGTTATTATTGTTGTTGTTGGTGTTTGATTTTTTTTTTGGCTTTCATTTTGGTTGGCTGATTTCAAATTTCGCCTGTGACTCATCCGCACGCAAAATCATTGAGATAAAGACACACCTTCTTCTCCTTCCCCCTCTAACACTTAACTTTTCTTTTCTTTCTGCTTAACCCATAAAGTATTAAAAACACTAAGACCTATTGATGATGTATTAATGAGAATTTGGCAAAGATTCTAATATTTACTAAAGGTATACGTGGGAAATAGGAAAAAAACTTTTAAAATTTTAGGTCCTATCGAAAAATATTGATGTGAGAAATTTTAGCAAATTATAACATCTACTATAATTATACATAATAACTTAACAAATCTTAAGTTCGATCGATAATAAATGTTTGAAAATTCATAAAACTGCTTAAGTTATAATTCGACTTCATGGTAAACTTAATCACAGTTATCAAAATATGAGCTAAAGCATAAAATAAGCAGATATTTAAGAAATTCTTCAAATAAAAAACGGTTCAAACTGAACATTTTTAGGATTATTCTAAGCAAAAGATTTTGAAATATTATAAATATATATTTATATTTTTAATTGTTTTTTCACAGAGTTTCAGATTCGTATTTATTTATAACTGAACAGAGTCAATATTTATTGAGAGAGATACGTATATTTGAAAATATCTTAAGATAATATATTGTTTTTTTCTGTCCAATTTAAATAATTTAGAAATTGAGAAGCTTTGTTTTTCATAGCCCTTAACTAAACAAAAGTTGAACATCTTAGAGAAATCGTTTAGTTTAAAAGTTATAAAATACTTTCACAACATAAAATAATTGATTACAGATCAGACTGGGCAAGTTGATATCGTATCTGAAAGATCTAAAGTTCAATTGCATTTACTTAAACTGGCTGATGAAATGATGAAACACCTTTTTCGATTATTTACGCAATTTATGTAAGACTCATTTGTGTCACCAGTTTAAGTGCAACCCTTTTTTAATTCGGAAGGTTCAGAGTTCAAAAAAGGGATAACAAATATGAACTTTGACAGGATTTTGAGCCCGTGACCGTTGCGAGGTCAATTGAATTAGAAACCTCTAAAAGATTGTAGGGCAAATGAATTAACATGAAAATTAGCAATGTGAGATTTTTATTTAGTGATTGCAGATTGTAAAGTCGAGAGTTTAGCTAACTAGGATTTAAGATGTAAGATTGAACTAAAGAGTAACTGGAAATAATATAGGTAAATGTTAACTGAAGATGCAGAAATACAAATAAAATCAGTCGGATTAAATGATATAGAATTCAGCTAGAAAAACCTTGGAGTATTTTTGGGTAAATATTAACTGAAGATCGAGGAAGAAAAAAAACACTCGGGAATTGTTATAAAATAAAACTAGAAAAACCTGGTAATATCATAGGTAAATATTAACTGAAGATCCAGAGTTTAAAAAAAATTGTTGGAAAAAGCAATTCGGGATTAATCCATAAAAATGAGGCTGCAGTTGATTAATTACACTTGAATGGCACTTGAACAAATTTTGTGGCACAAGAAAAAAAAATTTCTCATAGACAAAAATGTAATTTAAAATTATCTCTCTTATATTTTTTTTGTTTTTTCTAATTTTTTGATATTTTTACCTTTTGTTTTTGGTTAATTGAACAATTTTGGCGGCGGCATTCGAATTTTTGTGTTGGCCGTTTTGGTAGTATTAGTTGTTGTTGTTGTTGTATTTCACTTGGTCACTTTGCAGTCACTTGGTTACAATTATTTAAATTTGTATTAATTTTTTTATGTAAGTTGCACACAATGATTATTTATGAAATAATTATGTTGTTACACACTTTTCTTTGGTTTGTTATTGTAGAATGTAAAAAAAAACAAATAAAATAAATTATATAGTATCCAAATTTTGCACCGTCAAGTGTTTGTTTGTTTTTATATTGTGATTTATTTTGTTGTTTTTAATAGTTGTATCTTTAATTATTTTAAAAGTGTTGTGAAGTTGTGAAGAGGAACCTCTTATTGAATTTTTCGGAGCGCGTCGTTGATGCTTTCACGTTGACGCGCGCACGAGTTCTGAGCGCAGACGCAGCGCAAGACTTTGGCAGAGGCAGCAGCAGGGTGACCGTATTTTATTTTTTATCTAATTTGTGCAGCTCCTCTGCTCGTGCGCTGAGTTGAGAAAAATGCAGACACACATATAAGTATGTGTGTGTGTGTGTGAATAAGAAACGAACGTACGTACGAAATAATGTAGTTGGAGAAAAAAAATAACAAATTCAAGACGTCTTTTCGGTTCGACTTCTGAATTGTATTTGAACGCATCTATGGAGTTGTATTTATAAAAGCGCAGAGCAGAGGACAGCGGCTGGAGGCAGCGACGCAGCGTCGCAGCAGCTCTCTGACAGAGAGCGACAGCGACAGAGACTGACTGCTAGAGAGAGAGTGAACGCAATGGCTGCCCGCCTCTCGCTCTCTTTGTATGTGTGCGCGCTGTCTCTTTGCTGCTGTGGCGGCTGCTGTTTGTTAGTGTTGGTTGTGGTGGTGTGTGTCTTGTGCATTTGTATTGGTTAGATAAAACCAGCAGACGTCGACGTCGCTGCTTGTAAAAATCTTTGACAGCAGCTGAGCAGCAGCAGCACCAGCAGCAGCTTTGTTGCTGCTTCTTTCTTTTGGATTTTCTTCTTTCGTTTCATTTTATTTTTGGACGCAAATAGGATTACACCTAGCTGTATATTAGTGTGTATGTGTGTGTATGTATTTGTACACGCATGTCGCTTGCGTGCCTTGCAGATGCGTGTGTGTTAAAGCGAGAGGGCGCTATGTACCACACTTCACGTAAATACATACATACATATGTGCATATTATGTATGCACGTATTCTACAGCCACCAGGAGAGAAGTGCTCTCCTTTTCTACATATTCAAATGTACACATGTCTGTAGATACTTATGTATGTAGATAATGTATTTGTACATTATGTATATACTGAGTATGACAGATTTACTCATACGCTTGTGGTTGAATTAATGGGTATCCGCTCATCGTTAAGTTAATTCATAAATCATTTATTTGTTTTTTCTATTTATTTAAAATCCGCTAAGAGCAGTTGACCAAAAGACCAAATAACTGATCAGAAGAAATTACAAGTTTTAGCCTTACAAGTTAAGGTAAAATAATATGTTTGGTTTAAATTGATTCAAACCGAGAAGTATAAAGTTAGTTTAGTTTATTAATATAGCATTTACATATTTGTTTTGTATTAAATTGGTTTTATTTTTGTTTGGTATTAAAAGCTGTTAGAATCTGTTGACAGTAAATTAGTCAAAGTTTAAGATAATTACCAAATTGTGGGAATTTAACTGATAAAGCTTAAAATTTAGAATTTAAAAAATATTTTAAAAATTGCTTTAGTCTGTTTTGTCTCAGATAAAGTATTAGGCTTTTAAGTTTTATAGTTTATATTGTAAAATAATATTTAAAATTTATTTTAAACCTATAATTTATTAGGATGTTCCTATTATAGGATAAACATTATTTTTCGGATATCGGAATGGAAACCCTCGAATTCTTTTTAAACTACCCCGAATTACTTAAAGTGACCCTTTTGGTAATGTAAAAATACCGTGAATTCGACGTTTTAACTCCGATCTTAACAGTTGATAGCGTTTTCAAACGATAAAAGTTACGGCCAAATAAGAAAACTGCAATTATGTGGCAAATTTGTATCCTTTGGTTTTGGTAAGGTAAACTATTTGTTTTCTAGCGTTTTAGAAGCAAATGACGAAATTTAATACGTTAGAAAATAAAGATAACTCTGATGTTTGTGTGTGATTGTATTATCACATATTAGATGCAACTCTGATCATTTATCAGCGGAACATACATTTACATACATATGTATGTAGACTGTGCCTACTACGATCGATCATTAATTGTGCACTTTGAACCCCCGCATTTTTTAGCGTGGTGTCCACAATGCGTTTCCCTCAACCTTCAACCTTCACCTCAAACTTGAAAACTCATCCAAAAACGGAAGTTGAAGACGTTCAGACGCTGCCCGTGTCTTTGGCTGACTTTTGTCGCTGTCGCTGTTGTTGTTAATGGATGTTGTTGTTGCTCCTATAGTTTTTGTTGTTGATGTTGCCTTAGTTAGTCGTCACACTTGACCGCCTCAAAAAGGTGTGCAAGATACAAAAACACACACACGCACACTAGTGTTGCTAATTCTACCTTTTTCCGGGTAGATCTGTCCTTTTTAATACTAAATTAAACGGAGCTACGTTAAAAATAATATTCTATCTATCTTTATATTCTATTCAATCTTATTTTGTCAGTTCTAATTAAGATACATTTGAACATATTTTAGTAAAAAGTAGCAGGCGCACAATATAAACTCAATTTAATTATTTTGTAGCCGCGTTTAGCAAATGAAATTGTACCAAAATATTTAAGAAAAAGATATCCAAAGTAATGATAACATATCTTTGAAAAGTCATTTATAAATACTTTCAAAATAATAATTTTTTTTGAATTTAAATCAGTTTGTCCGATTTTCTGTCCTGCTCTTAATTTTTCTATTGAATTGTATTGCGCATTAAAGGAGGCGTGGCAGACCCCAGAAAGTTTAAAGTATATTCTTGAGCGGGACGACGAACTGAGTCGATGTAGCCATGTCCGTCTGTCTGTCTGTTTCTAAGCAAACAAGTCCATCAGTTGTGAAGCTCTATTGAAAGAACTTGGTACAGGTTCGTCTTTTGGCTGCCCGCAGTACATATGGCGGAATCGGGCGGAACGTATCACTATTTTAAATAGCTGTCATAAGAACGATCGGTTAATAATCACCTTTTAGTATGAAAAACTTGATTAAAAGAAATTGATTTAAATTCTTTACTCGATTGTCAAATAATTTCAATGGCTTGAGAAAATCAATATATTCTCACTCACATGATTCTGCAATACATATATGCATTAACGATAACCCGATAACAGCGTAGACAGCATCGTGCTGTGCAATCGATCGATTGCACGATGACCGATAAACTGCAGCAGCAGCAACAGCAGCAATAACAACAACAACAACAACAACGACGACATCAAAAATTATTGCCAATAAGCACAAAAGGCGGCAAAAAAAAGAAGAAACAATTGCAATAACAAAAGCTGCAGCAAAAATATATAAAAAAAAATTATTAAAACTCGAGCATATTCGTATAAGAAATAAAGCATACATATGTGTTTGTATGTATGTATAGATGTACATATGTGCATACATCAATGCAAAAATAAAAGATATTGTGCAAATAAATGCAGCAAGAGTTCAATACACTCACCCACACCTATCACACACACACACAGACACGCACTCACACGTATAAGACACGCGCGCTTTACACACACACACACCTAGAAAGAGAAAGAGAGAGAGATAGAGTGAAAGATACACGTGCAACAACAATGTTTCAAGCTGTTTGTATAAATTTAATAATATTTACGTTTTATTTATAATGAACTTGAAATGAAGTATTAAGCATTTTGGCACCGTGGTACGCCACTTAAAAAGTCGTCGGCCAAATTGCCAATACAATTTTTACCTAGGCACGCATCACTGCACAGTGGGTTCACGCCACAAAATTGGATAATAGAGATCCATTTTCAACACAACGATATAAACTCTATGTTTGTTTATCAATGTTTATCTACATACATATATGCAAAATATAATGTATTTTGTATTTATGTTTTAGAAGTAGAACGTGGCGTCCCTGTCAGCAACTATACCACCAGTCTATACCATTCAGATAGGCCCTGATTAAAAGATAAAATAAGTCTTCGAATTAGCTTGAATATTGTGCAATTCCCTAAGTGCTGTTTAGATATTGATATCGAATATTTTCGATTAGCTGGTAATATATCAGAGGATAGTATTGTAAGATCATTTTCAGCCTAAGATTGGAATTGGGAATTCGAATTCACCTATAACTAAAAACTTCGCAGTTTTTAAAAACTGCTAAACTAAAGATTTCGTAGCTTATATTTTAAGTAATTTAAACGGATTTGAGAGAAAATTAAGAGTAATGTGCATTGTATAGTGCATTAACTAAGTTTTAAAAGTTGAATTGAATTTCAACATTTAACAGTATAGAATTTCCTTTTCATAACAAATATATTTTTAGGATACATTTTTTAAAACTTGAATTGCAGTTTTTTTAAGGAATCATATAAGGAATATAATATAATTTTTAATACATACGTCAAATATTAATAAATAAGTAATATAATATGATTTTTAATACATACGTAAAATATTAATAAATAAAAATCAATAAAATTTCTTTTAGCGGAAAGGACTCAATAAATGATTATAATAATAATACTTAATAGGAACATTTTAAGTTAGTTTTTCAATTCAAGTATCTTATTTGTACCTATCTTGGAAGTATTCTTGTTCGCTCTGTTCATACAACAAGATCCCACTGTGCAGTATATGTGCGTGGGCGGGCGTTGGCGTCGACGTTGACGCTGGCGCTAAACAGCAACAACAAGCGCAACAGCAACAATAATAATAATAACAACAACAGCAACAACAACAGGAACAGCAACAATAACAACAACAATAGTAACGGTAACAGCGCGTGTGGCAATGCGTGTTAAATAAACATTAATGGCGGCAACAAAAAACAGCACATTGCAAATTTTTTGTTGTTGCTACTTCTTTCTTTCTTTTGGCTTTTTGTTGTTGCTGTGGCTGCTGTTGTTGTTGAGAAACGGTTTTCGGTTTCGCTTTTCAATTGTTGGCATTCAATGAGACTGAAAGTGTTAATGAGCAGGCAAACAATAACAATAATAATAGTCAACATACAACATAACATAATTAAAGTTGCAGCAACAACAAATATAACAAAACCAACAGCAACAACAATAAATAAATAAATATAATACATACTAGTAACAAGAGTGCGCGACATTAACATTTAATTGCTAGCATTTAGTCAGCATTTAACTTTGCATAAAACAAATGATAGTAACAACAAAGCTTACACACACACACACACTAACACTAACATAGACAGACTATGCTTTACTCCCACGCTCGCTCTCTTGCGCTTACACTCTCTCTCTTTTTCATCTCTGCTCTCAGTAACATTAACATAACAGCGGCGTTAACATTGAGCATCAAGAGCTTAAGCAGCTTTATGCAAAGGGGGGCCCCAATTTATTTAACTTTTTCTTAGACCCTGTACTTTAAAAAAGTACAGATGGGCCTATTGAGTTTGTGCTCTCTGCTTTACTGTTTTCTCAGAAAAATATTAATTTTAATACCAATTGTCTAAAAAATGGCATGGAGAACTACTTTCTTAACATTATAAATTTATCCTTGATTGTCAACTTGCGTTTTTAAATATTTCTCAAAAAAGTTGTCTTATCGAAAAAAATTCTTTTATTTTGAAATATGCTCAAATTAGTTGAGTTACGAATGTAGAGGGGGCCTTGGCCATTTACCCCCGCCCAATGCCTACGCCCCTGTTAAGCATTATATTCATTATCATCATGTAGTGCCCTTTTTGCAATGCATTTGAAAAATGCACTTTCGATTCGAGTTGTGAACATAATTAAAATGTTTTTCAATAACAAATACAATTAATTGTTATAATTTGCGTGTATTAAAACTATTGTTAATGTTAATGGATTTAATAAGCTTTGACATGTCAAGGTGACTACAAATACACACACATTTACGCACTGTGCAAATCATGCACACTCAACAACAACAACTCACACACACAGAGATATGTACAGTGGTGAGCATAAACATTTGTCCGTCATTGTTGCTGATAAACAACAAATTATTGTGTGTAGCAGTATCGTAAAACAATTGAAAAAGGCGCGCGCGCCTCTTTTTCGCCTTCTTTTTTTTTGTTTTCATTTTATTTATATGTATGTACATATTATTTTTTATTTTGTTTAAACTTTGCACCACCCCCAACGGCAAACGTAACACTTGGCAATACACGTAATTATACAGTGTGCGTAGTACGTATCGTCCAAACAAATGCCGTTAGTATGATTCAGAGTTTCAGAGCTTACAGTTAGCGGCGAAATACCCTGAAAACCCAAAAGGGGGTAAAGTAGACGTAAGGGGGTTAAGAAGGGGATAGTTGGCAAAGGCAAATAACGCACAGAAAAACGGAACAACAAAGTTGATCAATGTTTAACTTTTGGCGTTCTTCTAAACAGTGCAAAGTTGATGACAAAATGTTGAAATATCACAACGAATATGGAGTTAATGGTTGGAAAACTGTTATTTTCTATTATTTGTAATATATTGTTATATTTACACGCATTTATATACCTAAGTTAATTCCTTTAACCTAATTTAGAATCTTTTCTGCCTATTAGGCTTATAAAGACCGGGGACCTTCCCTTAACTTTGACAAAACTCAAGCGATTCGAATGTATAATGTCTTTTTGATCAGGATTTAAAAATATAAGTTTTTGTTATTCAATTTCTGGTATAAATCAGCATTTAATTTAAGTTATAAGTTGTGTTTATTAACAATAATTTTAAAGTTGAGAAATTATTTTTTATTTTAAAAATGTAAATTAAGGAATCGTATACTTAACGGCATAAATAAAGCTTTAACAGATACATATGTTCCTTAAAAATACTACAGCTTGGACCTGATCTTTCATACCTCAAACTTTAGTTACTCTTCCATTTGACCACATTTATTGAATAATATAAATTATTTACAAGAAAAAACTTGTGTTTGGGAAACCCTAGAAACTATCGACAAGTTCGAGTAACACATAAACATTAGATATACAGCAATTAACCTTAGACGAAGAGATAAACAATGTTAGATATGACTAAGTGAGCGTGTTTATCAGTTAAGCAATTAATAGTTTGTGAACATATAAATATATCTATATGTATATGTAAAATGCTGACATACATTATGGAAACTCTCCTTTCGCTTGTGAAATAAACCCGAGTTCATTCAGTTCCTTAAACAATACGGTAGCTAAGCTCATTAGAAACCAATTGACTTTACAGGATAAACGACACCAGACTGTCAGGCCATTGAGGTTTAAACTGAGTCTCGAGTCTCAGGTCTGGGTCTGGGTCTGAGTTTTTAGGAGTCTGGCCATCATTTGTGTATTGTTTGGCAGTGATTAGGACACGAGTCGCAGGTAGATAGATAAATTATTATGGTCTGACTGTTTCCTAAACATTTTATGGTATTGTCTGATGCTGATGCAATTTTTGAGGTCAAGTGACTTCTTGCCAAAAAGTACTAAAAAACAAGCACGAAAAAAGAAAACTGATAAAAAGAATGGCTATTTCCAGTTAAACTTTGATAAGCGACGTCTATATAAGTCACGAGCTAAGTTCTAACTGATTTCTTGTGTAATTAGGTCAACTGATCACCAAGAATTGTTAATTACACTTAAACCCTATAATTCAATGTAATTTTTTCTTGTTTGTGGATAAGAAATTGTGTATATTAAAGAAATGTCCCAGTTGAAAGCGAACGTAACCTATAAAATTACATTATTTTTTGAGGTTATGTCAAGAAATCTTTGTTAATTCTTAAAATTTGCGAGTCAAATTTTTGATGTAAAAAACGAAATTAATTTAGGGCTAATTTACCTGGTTAAACCTAAACCTAATCTCTAAAATTGCATCGAAATGATAAAAATGTGAGGTTATGTTCGTCATTAACTGTAAATATTGATAAGAAAAGAATTACGATTTCTAGTTAAATCTCGTGATTCGATGTCAATTTTGTATCAATTTCAATTTCAATTTGGTTTCTTTCATTTTGTATCGATAAGCGATGTCTATATAAACCACAATTTAAGCCCCAGTATCTATAAGAATAACTACATATGTGCTATTTTTGGAAGCACGGACACGGGGTTTACCCCAATCGACAAAAAATCTATACGTGAAGCAAAGAAACGAACTTATTTCGTCAATCACAACGACTACGAAACAATACATCATGTTCCAGTTTGTCGTGCATGGATCGATCTGATATTATATGCATCATCATCATGGTCAATGAGTTTTGGTTACTATAGGTAGGCTGTGTGTATCTGTATCTGTAGCTGTATCTGTATCTGTATCGGTATCTGGGCATGAATCAGACGGCGACAAGTACACACACTTGTATACTGCCCCCTCCTCTCACTTTTTACCATACTTTTTTTTACCATCGACTTTAGTCATCGACATCGTCACCATCATCATCATCATCATCATCATCATCATCATCATCATCATCATCAGTAACGTTCATTGAATATCGAACACCCCACCGCGCCCAGCTCGTAAACGATAAGCAGCTGGTATGTACCTATGTATTGGTAGGGGCTGATAGGGAGCTGATGGAGTGTTTAGCTTCGGTTTCGCTAGAAATCATCGAACTCATTTTACAACCAGGTTCGGTTAACTCGATTGTTATTATCTCAGATCTCTTGAATTTGAGAAATTCTTTCAACACCTCCTCTCTCTCTGTCTCTGTCTCTGTCTAGCTTCAACTGTTTTCCACTCCTTGACTATATCTACATACACATACATCGATTTCTCAGTCTGTGGACCCACAAATGGCATCTAATAACTTTGAAAGCAACTCGGGACACCCAAAGCAAACAAAGGTGTGTGTTATTGTGAAATCAACCCAATCAATATCTACATCTATATAAGTATTATGATAAGAATGAGTACTAGAAGATCAATGATCGCATATCAGTGAATAATCCCCCACTTGGAGATCTTTGATCATTGCAGAACAATTGCTTAAGAAGTCTATATATATTTATCTCTGTAAGAAATAATTGCCTGGAAATTGATGGAAAGTAAAAAAAGCAGCTTGAATGAAAGTTTCTTTGAATTTCGCTGTATTTAGAACTAATCTTTGTAAAGGATAACCGCTAGTCGAGCAGCGACAGATCATGCTAAGATATTCTTATATTCCTAAAACTTAAGAATTATTACAAAATGTATCTGCAGCAGCCTCTGTGAATATTTTTCTTAACAATCTTCATTATGCTCAGTGATTGACTGTTAAAGCTAAGAGTGTAAATATCTAGAGTATCTGCCAGTTACATGATTTCAAGCTTATAAGAACTCTTTAAACGGTTTAAACTTGTAATTTTTAAGAAAATGCATCTGAAGCAGATTCTATGAATATTTTTTTTTAACAAAAGTATAACTTATAATTTAAGTCTAACTTAGTGATCGAAGCAAGTGAATATCATAGCTATTTTTCTAGAGTATCTGCTAGTTGGGCAGTCTTTCACTTACCTGCTTAGGCAGCTGAGAAAACGTTGAACAAAAAAACATTTGATTTTTATTCCCACAGCTTCAAATGCAGATACAGCTTTATGAACGTATCGTATATGCTTTGAGGTATATTTAAATGCATATACCATATGTATGTATAGTTAGTGCTATATATATGTATGATCATATCTTTTTATCAGTCGGGGAGCTCGTAAATGTCGTCTCTATGTCAATTGCCAGATTTATCACATGGAACACGATCGCATGGCAAAAAGTAAACGAATTGGAGACGAAGCTGCAAATAGAGATGGAGATGGAACCGGGAGACGTTAACCTTGGTTGTCTGGGAATGTTGTTGTTCTAGTACCAATACCTTCTGAGATATCACCTCCCCCTTTATTGCTTTGCAACCCTTGACGAGGGGGGGTGAGGCTGTGCCAAAATAAAAAATAATACTACATGGCTCATTAGGGTTTTGGGTAGCGACGAAACGAGACTCGACTCGTCTCGACTCTCGATTTGACTCGAGAGTTTCAGTATCAGTTTCCAAGTTTTCAGTCTCCATCTTCACGCCATCTCCGTTGTCATTGTCTATGTTGTTGTTCTTGTTGTTGTTGTTGTTGTCTGGTTGTTGTTGTTGATATTTACTCAAGTGTAATTGCAAATTGTAAATGCGACAACACAGATGCTCGTAATGATTGTGAACCGCTGATGGCTGTTCAAGCTCTGAGCGTGAGACTTGATCATCATCAACAGCAGCAGCAGTACAAAAAAAAAAACAAAAACACTAGATTTTCTAGACTAACAGTTACCCTAGGTATGTGATAAGATACCCACGGAAGCTAGAAGTGGTACAGTTTCTTTAACTGCCTAACTTTTTTGGTTATTGACACATTTATTAATACTTAAGTCTACCAAGAATCTAAAATAAAGCTATAAAATTAAGCTCGGTATGCGTTTTTAGTAAAGTTGTATGCTTCACTTTTTACTCTTAGCCTTCTTTGTTCGTTGAACATTTATGCTGAAATATTCAGAATATTGAACAAACATATAAATATTCCAGCCTAGCAAGTTTCGAAATTCTAGCTACAAATTTGAGCTATTTATGAGCTTTTTTTTCGACGGGAAGAGATTACAAAAAAGCCAAATAATTCAATGTTTTAAATTGACTTAATATTTTAAAGCTTATGAATTTCTAGTTAACAAACCAAATAATCAGTTTTATGACATACCTTTTGAGGCAACCTTTTACAGGGTATCACATTAACCTGAACTGACAGCTTCATATGCCCGAAAATAAAAGTAACGAGACAATACGTGAGCTCTGGACTGTGTGTCATTATTTGAGATATATTGTTCGATTCCAGAGTTCGAAACTGGTCAAAGTTTTCACTTGACAATATTGAGGGGAAGTATTTTGGGGCTTATCGCAAAACTCGCAACTCTTTGACCTCCTCCCCCTTCCGTCACTTTTCTGTCTCTTGAGCTGTGTCTCTGTATCTGTAGCTTGCGCTATTTGTATCTTTTATCTGAGAAAACAGAAAAGTATTTTTTTCGTCGTTATTGTTTGAACGTTGATTGTCAACTGATCGGTATTTACCAGCCCAGTTGAACATCGTCTCTCCATCCCGTCCAATCCATCCATTTCCCAATTCCCCAATTCCTCCATCCTCCTCAGTTAGTCAGGTTGTCAATCTACAAGTATCTGCGTATCTGTATCTGTATCTGTATCTCTGGCGACTTGGAAGTTTTTAATTTCAATTTTAGCACTGAGACACTGGAGCTACACTTAAGCAAATAATCGTATTTAGCTTCACATGTTGTGCGTCTGTATCTGTATCTGTAGCTCTAGCTGTATCCGTATCTGTAGCTGTAGCTGTAGCTCTAGCTGTATCTGTATCCGTATCTTTTGGATATTGTTTTCTTAAGACGCATTGAATTTCTCTTTGGCATTTGGCTTTTGTTATTGTTTTGGTTTCTGTTCAGCAGTATTCCCTTTCCTATTATCGATTATTGCATCTTTTGCCAAGAACAATCATGCTGTACAAAAATATTGTATTTTTTCCTTGTGTTTTTCATTTCCATTTTAGTTCGCATACCCTGTAATCACAAGATGACATTAGAAGGGTGTCCCTCTCTGCAACTGTCAGTTCTTAGACTTTTTCTTTTTGTCTTCCAACATTTCCATTTCATTTAAAATCGTATTACAATCTAAGTTATATAGTTTGCTTATTTATTAAAGGGTATATTTAGAGGTAAATGTTTTGTTTAAATGTTTTGAAAATTTCATGAGGATTGATTGACAAGCACGAAAGTTACGCAGGTTCCATCATACCTAAATAGTTAATCGGATAATTACATATTATGTTTTAGTTTATAGGGCATCTTTTAGTCTCTTTCATTGAGGCGAAGCCAGATTATATGTTTTTCTTTCACTTTTGTTTTCTCAGCGCCAACACAGACTTGAAGAGCTGCACGATTGACTGACTGATTGACTGACTGATGGACAGACTGACTGATAAGAATATTTGCTAATAAGCATGGCAAACAATATTGGTCTCAGTTGGTTCGTTGCGGTGTCTGTGCGATATTGTTTACCCACTCATCTGCTCATCACACACAACACATTGCACACACAAGTACACACACATACACACACAACATACACAGACTCTAAAACAAATGCATACAAAACATGCACAACATCATTATGATTTCATTTGTTTGGGATCAATTTGAGAAACTGCTGATAAAGCAATAGTTATTTAACATCATAGGTATCTAAGCATCTGATGATTAATTATTTATTTATTAAAGTAAAATAATATATTATACAATATTATTAAGTTCAATATAATCATTTCAATAGCTTATATTTTTAAATTTTAAACTTAAAGCTGAAAGGAGATTTGCAGCTCGTTTTCTTTATGTACTTCCTCTTAAGCTTAATCTGATATTCAACTTTGTTTTAATGTTTTTTATGAAAAGCTCGTCGGAAATTGTTCCAATTTATTAGTAAATTTATACTAAATGGGAGAAAAATTGTAAATGGATCCCTACAAGTGGGAAATGGGCATCTTTTTAGGCTGATAATTCGCTAAGAAACACACAAATTCAAAGTATAAACAATGATTAAGAGATTCAGGCCCATTTTGTCAATGTTTATATAAGATCTAAAATAACTATACGCATGATAAACTTACGAAAAATGCATAGAAACTAATGTCAAATCAAAGGTTTATTAGCCTAAATTTACGCAAGTTATATTTATATTTGTATATTAAAAAAGGATTTCATCTCCACTATTTCTAGGCTTTTCAATAAAGGAACTTCGAAATAAGGACCTGGGATAAAAAGTGAAAATATAATTATGACTATGGATGATTATAACGCAATCAGTTTCCCGTGTTGAGTTACGGTTGCCAAGTAACATTTGTGAGTTGTCATCATCAAAGAGGCCGACTGATAACGGATGTGGATATATGGATGGATGATATGTGGGGTAAGTACCCCCAAAGTATTTGCTCGTAATACTCGGTATCTTTTTCACAACTTTTGTGGTGGGTGTTGGCCCCACAACACACACACACACACTCACATAAACAGAGATCGTGTGTCATCGCCGCAAACTCATTAGCAGATAAAGATACTTTCAATGAGACATAAGACCAAAGCAACCTTCCTCCCTACATATTCCCATCTCTTTGTCTCTGTCACTGTCTCTATCTTTGTTTCGCTTTCATTTTATCGTAAGCATTTAACCGTTTGGCATATTGGGATTGAGAAATGACACCAACTTCTAGCTATATCAATCAAAACTGACCAATGATGGACTTTACACACAAACACACACAAAGGCACGCACTAGGCGGATGGGCCTCATCGAGATACGAAATAGAGTCACAGTCCCCAGTCCCCAATCGAAGTTGCTACAGATTTCGAAAGCGCAAAAGTCCGCAACATATACGTGAGAATAGAAGAAACAGTTTTTGTTCGACAAAGAATAAATACTCTTTTAAGATAGGTACTTTATAATATTTGTACGATATGTTTCAAATGTTTAATTAAACTTTTTTTATTTATATGGATTATAATAGATAGATAAATAAATACATAAGTCGATGGGAAAATATATAGAACATATATAAATACATATATATAGAAATTAATTAACAATAAAAAAGTATATATAGGTTAATATATTTAGATAGGTAAATTAATTGATAGATAGATATACTGAGAGATTGTTGGAAAGGTAGATAATCAGATTTATAGATAGATGATAAATATGTTAATATAAAAATGGGCAGATGTATGTATATATAGATAGGTTAATGGATGTTTAGGTAATTAACTTGATTGATAGAAAAAAATACTGATATATAAATGTATATATAGAAAGATGGATGGATTAATATAAAAATGGACAGATGGGTAGATATATATATATATATACTAGGGGGTTTGCCTGCTGCTTCGCTCGCCACACTCGGCTCGCTACGCTCGCTGAAATCTCGGGGAAAAATGTGAAGTGAAAAAGGAAACATTTCTCACAGCTATAGCCAGACCTTATGTCATTTCTAATTAGATAGCGGGAATTGTAAATTCAATTTTTCCCTGTAGTTGGACTTAAGATAATAGTAATAAGTAGTACTTTATATAATATAGAGAATTTACATTTTCGCTGCTCGCTGTTTTAAAGTTTTCGCTGCAATTGGATTATTGCAGCAATAGCGAGTAACAGTGCCATATACTGAAAATTGATTTTGAAAGCCGCAACACAAAGGAATCGTTACACCCCCTCCCCCTCCCCATCCCCTTGTCCATCTTCTTTTGATTGTTTATTAATAGCATTAAAAGCCACTGTTCCTATGGCAGCTATACGATATAGTGATCCGATCTTGACCAAATTTTCTCAGGATGTAGCAGTGAGTAAGAAATACATAATCTGTGAGTTTGGTTAAGATAGCTCAAAAAACAAAAAAAAATTTCTTACTAAGAAATTTTGACCTTTGACCCCCCATTTTAGCCCCTTCCAGTGGGGATATCAAAAAATCCCGTCTTATTGCACGATAATTATGTCTCAGCTATGTTGTGTAAAAATTTCATCTTAATATCTTGAACCGTTTGGCCTACAGCGTGATGACTAAGTCAGTGAGGACAAAGAGTTTTATATATATAGATAGAGAATTTACATCTTCGCTGCTCGCTGTTTTAAAGTTTTCGCTGCAATTGGATTATTGCAGCAAGAGCGAGTAACAGTGCCATATACTGAAAATTGATTTTGAAAGCCGCAACACAAATGAATCGTTACACCCCCCCTCCCCTCCCCATCCCCTTGTCCATCTTCTTTTGATTGTTTATTAATAGCATTAAAAGCCACTGTTCCTATGGCAGCTATACGATATAGTGATCCGATCTTGACCAAATTTTCTCAGGATGTAGTAGTGAGTAAGAAATACATAATCTGTGAGTTTGGTTGAGATATCTCAAAAAATATCAAAGATCTTCATACAAAGTTTTAATTTGCATCTGGTTGTTCCTATGGCAGCTATGTATATGATATAGTGGTCCGATCTTGACCAAATTTTCTCAGGATGTAGCAGTGAGTAAGAAATACATAATCTGTGAGTTTGGTTGAGATATCTCAAAAATATCAAAGATCTTCATACAAAGTTTTAATTTGCATCTGGTTGTTCCTATGGCAGCTATATGATATAGTGGTCCGATCTTGACCAAATTTTCTCAGGATGTAGCAGTGAGTACGAAATCCATAATCTGTGAGTTTGGTTGAGATATCTCAAAAAATAACAAAGATCTTCATACAAAGTTTTAATTTGCATCTGGTTGTTCCTATGGCAGCTATATGATATAGTGGTCCGATCTTGACCAAATTTTCTCAGGATGTAGCAGTTAGTAAGAAATACATAATCTGTGAGTTTGGTTGAGATATCTCAAAAATAACAAAGATCTTCATACAAAGTTTTAATTTGCATCTGGTTGTTCCTATGGCAGCTATATGATATAGTGGTCCGATCTTGACCAAATTTTCTCAGGATGTAGCAGTGAGTAAGAAATACATAATCTGTGAGTTTGGTTGAGATATCTCAAAAAATAACAAAGATCTTCATACAAAGTTTTAATTTGCATCTGGTTGTTCCTATGGCAGCTATATGATATAGTGGCCCGATCTTGACCAAATTTTCTCAGGATGTAGCAGTGAGTAAGAAATACATAATCTGTGAGTTTGGTTAAGATAGCTCAAAAAACAAAAAAATTTCATACTAAGCAATTTTGACCTTTGACCCCCCATTTTAACCCTTCCAGTGGGGATATCAAAAAATCCCGTCTTATTGCACGATAATTATGTCTCAGCTATGTTGTGTAAGAATTTCATCTCAATATCTTGAACCGTTTGGCCTACAGCGTGATGACTAAGTCAGTCAGTCAGTCAGTCAGGACAAAGAGTTTTATATATATAGATAGAGAATTTACATTCTCGCTGCTCGCTGTTTTAAAGTTTTCGCTGCAATAGAATTATTGCAGCAAGAGCGAGTAACAGTGCCATATACTGAAAATTGATTTTGAAAGCCGCAACACAAATGAATCGTAACACCCCCTCCCCTCCCCTCCCCTTGACCATCTTCTTTTGATTGTATATTAATAGCATTAAAAGCCACTGTTCCTATGGCAGCTATATGATATAGTGGCCCGATCTTGACCAAATTTTCTCAGGATGTAGCAGTGAGTAAGAAATACATAATCTGTGAGTTTGGTTGATATATCTCAAAAAATAACAAAGATCTTCATACAAAGTTTTAATTTGCATCTGGTTGTTCCTATGGCAGCTATATGATATAGTGGCCCGATCTTGACCAAATTTTCTCAGGATGTAGCAGTGAGTAAGAAATACATAATCTGTGAGTTTGGTTAAGATAGCTCAAAAAACAAAAAAAATTTCATACTAAGCAATTTTGACCTTTGACCCCCCATTTTAACCCCTTCCAGTGGGGCTATCAAAAAATCCCGTCTTATTACACGATAATTATGTCTCAGCTATGTTGTGTAAGAATTTCATCTCAATATCTTGAACCGTTTGGCCTACAGCGTGATGACTAAGTCAGTCAGTCAGTCAGTCAGTCAGTGAGGACAAAGAGTTTTATATATATAGATATACAGTTAGATGGCTAATATAAAATTTATGTACTTTAGCAAGTTAAATTCCTTTGTTATAAAGAGAGTAGTTCCTAACTCTTTGTTCCCAATTTCTTATACTTTCTTACCCCATTCGAAATCACTTTTTAAATTTCAATTTATGTTCTAATATTTCCCCTTATACGTTACACATTTGATTATAAAATGAATAAACTCTTTTGTTAGTGTAGCTAAACGAAAAGTTTTTTAAAAATAGAACTGTCGGATCGAAAGGCGTAGAAAAATAATTATCAACTTGTGCGACTAGGCAACGGCAAGACGTCAACCGATAACTGTTATCGATATCATCATCGACATCAGCATTCAATATAGCTGCATGTTATCCCAGCTGCTTGACCACGATAAGCCACATCCGACATCCGTTACGACTGCTGTCCGGTTTTATTCTCAGGTGCTAAAATTAAACTTGGTTTATCAAACTGAAGATTGTCATTTCCTACTCCAGAATATTATTGATATTTGATAATGTTAGTTGCGTTAAACCAAAGTTATTTGTATATTTCTATGGGTGAACATAAAGATTTGTAGGTAATCCTATAATCCAGGATTTTTTAATTTCCTCTCTTTGGAGTTTCGAGATATAGACATATGATTTATGTTACTAATTAGTAATTTCTCAATTAATTGTCCAGGTTGAGCTTTAAGAAATAAGTTTTATGATTGTAGGTGTAAATCTTGTCTATAGAAAGTAATTTTTTTAATCAGATTTCCAATAATTTTCCTACATCAATTTGCACGTAGACATAAAGTGTAGTCATGACATTGCTTAACTGAAGATTATATGTATAGGGAGTGTTTCTTTTTTTTTTTTGGAAGGTGTTTGCGAATGTCTGGGGGAGTGTAAGTGTTTTATCAGTTAGCAGGCGCCATATAATTTCCACAGAAAATCCCAATGACTTTTGTACCGACATTCAAAAATCTTCCCCTAGTTTTACGACCTCTATTCTACCTAAAGTGATATTACTGTGTGTACTTTTGAATGACTTGTCATCCAAAAAGTGTTTTCGCTCATCGTCGTCTGTTAATATTATTGTTGTATTTCCTCAACACACACGCACACACACACACATTTGTGAACTTCTAAGACCAAAGCCGACTGAACAAATGAGAGAAGTATCAGAAATATATAGAGCAAAATAAAACGAATGAAGGTATTACAAATTATTGGTGCAAGTTACAAACTCGGTCGTATATCTTCTAAGTTATTGGCAAATATGCGATCTGGAAACCGAATCACAGTACGAAGTCGTAACGAAAGCTACAGACTTATAGTGAGATAGAGAGAGGGGAAAAGAGAGAGAGGCGGTAGAGAGAGATATCTCGTTAAGCTACGCGCCTTTAGACACGATTTTCGCCATGATTTTTCCATGCACTTTGTTCAATACATTTCGATTCTTGCCCCCTCACTCTATCTCCCTCTCCCTCTCTCTGTCAGTCTCTCAATCTCTCTCGCTCTGACATACTCTTTCATTCTGTATGTCTGATAAGATATTTTGAATGATGATGTGCTGTTGTCATATGTCTACAGTTACCACAGTCCGTTTCTCCCTCCTCCTACTCCACCACCTTCTCCTCTTCCTCCTCCCTTGTCACCTAACGAACCCTGAACATATATACCCCCCGTACTTCATGCCCCTAGAATACGTGAGGTATAAGCATGGGGGATTTGTCGTGGCATTAGATAATATCTCCCCCAGTGTGCGGGCGCTTCGCGTAACTTGGTTAGCGACAGACAGACAAGGCCTACGAGCTCTTCCAACTGAATGAAAAATAAAAACAAAAATACAGAAAAGCACAAAAAAAAATACAAACAAAAAAACAAAAAAATAGTAAAGTTATTGAAATTGTCAGCTCAGTATCAGTTTTAGACGAGAGAATACGTGTTACTTTAATTAGGTTAAATATTTGCAGCGTGCGACATTCGACATCCGATCTTTTGCAAAGCACTTTGCATAACATTCACAACAGGTGCAATACAGCGTTGCCAGAGTTTTCAACTGTGTAACTTAGAGGGCTAAGAGAGAATCATAAAAATTTCTTCGAAAGAAATAAGTTATATTTATTTAAACCCAGTCAGAGAGTTGATGAAATCAAATTTACTGGTAAAAAATTGGGAAAGATCTTTTGGCTTTCGGCACTGTAGAGTTGTCAGAGTTTTCAATCAACTAAGAGAGCTCATTTATTATTTATTTTCTCTATTTTCTTTGGAAGAAATAAGTTCAATTTAATTGAACCAAGTCAGAGAGAGTTGATAAAAGCAGATTTACTTCTAACAAATTGGGAAAGATCATTTGGTTTTCGGCACTACAGCGTTGCCAGAGTTTTCAATTACTCAGAGATATTTTGTTATTTATTCTTTGGCATGTTCAAGTTTAGTTTGATTGCAATAGTTACGAAAGAGTTCCTTAAAGCAGTTTATTTTGCTTAGAGCAACACAGTCTTTTTTTCCGAACTTATATGCTTCCTAGAAGCTGTTGGAAGTTGAACTGGAATTTACTCAACTAACTTTAAAGATAACGCTTTCTTTAATAGGGTATGTTTTAGTCATATTTTAGTTTGAAAATTATATGAATGATCTCTTTAAAGAAACTCTACCAATCGCATCAGGTTTGATAGAAATTCCTTCAGTTGTGTATCTTTCTTGTTTTTTACTTACACTGATCAAATGTTGTATCTTTAACTCTCTGTCTCTCTCTCTTCTGATCTATCTCTGTCTCTGTCATTTGCACTTGGCTTGCCGGCTCTGTGGTCTCTAGGGCATTTCTGCTGTTTACTTCCAACAAAATCCATAATGTGCGCCCCCATTTATCAAATGTAGAAAATCTGGCGTCGCCTTTGATAAAAATAAATAAGAAAATGGCCAGCGATGTGGGCCGTGTTTGTTTTCACTGTGTGTGTGTGTGTGTGTGTGTGTGTGAGTGTATGTTGTGTGTGTTGTACTATGCTGAACAATAGCTACCATTGAATCGTTGTCGTTGTTGTCTTCTGTCTTCTGTGCTGCCTTCTGTCTTCTGCTTTCTACGTTCCCCGTAAAAGCTCAAGTGCCTCATTATAATTGGACGTTGATCGTATGTTCAAGGTATGCAAGAAGGGCTTTACCTGGTAAGTTGCTAGGCGCCGTCTCTCTCTCTCTCTCTCTCTCTCTCTCATCTCTCCCTCTGTTTGTGAATGAATAATTCGGCTCCCGAATTCCATTTCTATCAAGAGGGTGCAGAGAGCAGATAAATTACCTAAGCTTCGATCCAAAATAAAATTTACAAAATTTTGTATTCTTTTCTTTATTATCTTTCGACTTTCGACTTGACTTGTGACTCCATATGATTAATGCCCAAAACATTTGGTAGCTTTAAAATCACCTCATATATTTCTTGAAACGCTTCCAAATTAGATAAGTATTACAATCCTAAACTTTCGCTAATAATTATAGGAAACATCTGCAAAATCTGCATAGAATTTACCAAATTTGTTGAAACTTGTTACTGAATATAAAACTTTGATGAAGAAATGTATCTATATTATTATCTTTTTACCCAACTTTTTTTTTTTTTTATTATTACTTGGCTTTTATTTATTGGATCTTCTCTTAATTTGAGACTAACAATAATTTTGCAAATCTTATAAATAAACAATAGTTAACAGTCTTCTTGGACTGTAAATTTACACGTGGCCCTAAAGTCTATCGTTGGGTTGGTAGGTCAATGCGACGAAGACGGGATCGGCTGCTCAACCTTATTAGGCCTCTCGCGAGGTGGTTGGGGTGCGTGGAAAGCTTGGCAAAGTACTTTGTCTTCTGTTCTGTTATAACATCTTTGACCGGCTGGATATTCAGGTCGCTTCGTATATTTTCGTTTCGAACGTACCACGGTGCCCCGGTGATGGTTCTCAATATCTTTGACTGGGCTCGCTGGATAATATCAATATTGCTATTGCAAGCACTCTCCCATAATTGGGAGCCATAGGTCCAGATAGGTTTTAGCACAGAGTTGTAGAGCAGAACCTTGTGATCAAGACTAAGGGGCGAGCGAGCGTTAATAAGCCAGTGAAGACTGTTGGCTTTTAATTTTAGGTGTGTTCTCTTTGCTTCGATGTGTCTGCGCCATGTGAGTCTTCTGTCGAGGTGAACTCCTAGGTACGTCACTTCGTTTGCTTGAGGGAGTACGGTGTTGTTTAATCTGAGCGGTGGACAATTTTGCCTGTTCAGGGTAAACGTAACGTGCTTGCATTTTTGTTCGTTTATTTTTATGCGCCAGTCGGATAGCCATTTTTCTACGTCGACCAGGTGGAGAGCCAATTGCGCAGTTGCTTGTGTTGGGCATCTTGAGCGGCTGAGAATAGCTGTATCATCAGCGAAGGTAGAAGTTGTTAGTTCCCTACTTGTTGGAATGTCTGCTGTGTAGAGGACGAATAGTGTCGGCCCAAGTACGCTGCCTTGTGGAACTCCGGCTCCAATGATGTGATCGTCGGATAAAGCTGTGTTACATCTGACTGCAAATTTTCTATCGTAGAGATATGACCTTAGAAGCTTGTGTGTGTTATTAGGAAGCGTTGATTTAATTTTATGCATTAGGCCGTTTAACCAGACTCTGTCAAATGCTTGGGAGACATCTAAAAATATTGCTGTGCAATATTCTCGATTTTCGAAGGCGTTTCGTATTTCTGATGTTATGCGGTTGACCTGCTCAATAGTTCCATGCTTTTACCCAACTTAATAATAATATTTTCATAATTTCTATGCTATTTTTCACTTACATCAATAAGCACAAACAAAGTTTCTCAATTTCCAATCAATTGTCACTATTATTACCAGCTTTGCGATATGGTAAACTGATCTGAAAGATTCTAACATATCTATTCTCTGAATTAATAAGCAGCTTTACTGAAAGATCAGTTATCATGGATATACTTCTATAGACGCAGCTGATCGCCTAAGGGGGGAATTTTCTAGAGATTTCTTGGGAATATGTGATTATGGGAACCAGAGAAAATGAGCCATTGTGAACAGAGCTATGAGTTCTTCGAATATTGGGTCTTAGGAAGAATCCATGAGTCAGTCAAAATGATTGGAGATTGGTTTTTACTATCGTCGGCTAAAGTGTAACCAATAAATGAAACCAATAAAAGAATACACAACGAAATACATTGAATAATGCTGTCGTATCAGCTACAACAGCAACCGATAAGCACAACATCTGTTAAGCAAGTCAGCTAGCCAACCTCCCTAACTCCCTACCTCCCTACTCCATGAAGAGACTCCCTCTCTGTTCTCAGACCCAGTCACAATTGATCTATCTATAGACATATTCGTATACACGTAACTTTAACTGCGATATGCGATGTGTATAACCAAGTTTATTGAGTTCAGTTGGAAGAAAAGGAGATCTAGGGGTGATCGGGAGGAGGAAGAGATATAAATAATACGTACCGATCTTATAAAGTCTATAGCGACCTTTGTTCTTGACTTTTACTTTAAATAAATTGCTTCTAGATGAAACTTAAAACATATAGATATCTAGGTTCCTTTTAACTGCAGTTGCTATATATGTTTATCATATATGTACATATGACTATAACCCAAAGTTCTCGCAGGAAAAGAACTAAAAAATACATTATTCCGCAATTCAAATTCCGGACCACTTTACACATTCTTTCCTAGACTTCCTAAGATAGTGTTAATATAATAAACAGATATTGCAGGAAGAAGCGAAAAAATATACAATTGAGAAAGATTCCATAAAAACTAAAGAAATCTTCAGTCTGTAATGTGAATTTTAGACATTATTCTACTCACTTTACAATAATTATTACATTATTATTATCTACACTTCTTTAAACAAACTTCGAACCTTTTTAATTTACATATATAAGAGTTCGAATTCTTGTTCGAATTCGATAATTAAACAAAATAATTAAACAAAAGAAAAATTGCAATTACAATTAAGAATAGCCAGCTGAATGTGCGACAAAAGTCAACTAAGCTCATCCAACTGAATTGGCGAATCGAATGTCGCCGCAAAGGAGGTGACTTTGAGGTGGGAGGTGGAAGTGTGAGGTGGGAGAAAGGAGAACGAAGAGGGTGAGAGAGAGAGGGAGGTGCAAAAGTGGGAGGAGTGTGGCGATAGCGAACCAACAATCTGCAGCTAATTGCATTTCGACGCCAAACGACAGTTGTAAAATGTTTGAGCAAAGATTTAAGTGAAATGTAACAACAAAATAATTAACTGACTGACCTTAGAAATACCCTGTAAAGTTCATTTAAAAAAGTGATTAGAATGTAAAATAACTAGTATAAACTAGTATATAGCCAAAACCTATAAAAGAGCCAAATAAATAACTAATTCACTATAGATATACCCTGTAAAGAACAACAAAATGCTAAAGTTTGACGTAGAATGAAGCTGAAAGCGTTATTGATACATCGTTAATTAACTGACTGACTGTAAAGATATCCTGTTAAAGTATTAACAAAGATTAGAAAAATATAGCAGGCTCAATTTGAAATGGAATGCAGTAAAATGACATCTATAGAAAAACTGACTGACTAAAGCAATACCCTACAACTGATAAGCAGAAAAAAATGCTAAGCAAGCTGAAATAAAAGTAAAAAACTAAAGAAGAGTTAGGTTTCAATATTAAATATTATTAAAGCTATAAAAAACAAACTACTGCGATACTCTGTAAACATGTTGAAAATTAATATAATTTTGTGCAGAAAATATCCAAATGTTAAAATGATGTATTTAACATATTATGATATGTTCAACAAGCATACCCGTTTGCCTAAGTCTTTAGGGTATTCCCACTAGCAATTGGAGGCGCAATTGGCAGTGCCGAAAGGTAAAGTATCTGCTATTAGCTATCAATTCAACATAGTATCGAGTGTACAGATAGATTATGACCGCTATAAGGAAGCATTTTCGTCCGAGTTTATGTAAACAAACGCATCGAAGGTCAGATTCGTTCTCTATATAAAGGAGCTGACACTTATTTCTCTCTTAAGATTACGGATTAGGGCAGAACTTTTTGTAAGAAAAAAGTGCCCAGTTCTTCTTGATTTTTATATAAAGTTGACAGCTAGAAGAATGCAATTTGCTCAAATAAATACTAAGCTTTATAGTATAAAGTTTATAGTATGGATTTGTATCGGTCTCTTCTGTGGTTTGCCTGTCAAGTCAGCTGCCTGGACTTCTGGACATATGCCTGAGGCATTAACCAGAGACCAGAGGCTGTTGTCCGACTAATAAGACAGCATATTGTCCATATCATACCCAATTTTCGTATTCCCAGCTCAAATTGAATTGAAAACCACATTCAAGATCCAAACAAACCTTAATGCTACACTTAGGCACTGAAGCTTGCGGTTGCGGCTTCGGCTTAGAGCCCAGAGACCCTGCTGATAAGTAGCACTCAGAACACATGGCGCTCCATGCGTGATAAAAATTGAGTCTTGCTCGTGGAAGCACTCGACAGACCCTACGTATGTATACATAGTATACATCATTTTAATAATAACGAACGAAGTAAATAAATAAATAAATTTACAGAGTATTTCTTTAAAAAGTTCTAGTTCCTCACTTTTAGGAACTTTTGGAACGATAAATATGTACATATAATTTTAATTATAAAGAATTAATTTCTGTAACGAATTAAGAGAATATTTCTTTATAGGGTCTTAGAGATATTGTTTAGTCTTAGGGAATTCTTAGAACAGAACACTTAGTGCTGGGCTGCCGAGTGTTACATGAAAATTGTAGGGTATTTATTAAAGTTACACAGAAACTAAAGAGAACTCTTACTTTGTCACTTTGTTTTGGGATCTCTGCGGTTGACCAACGATTTGCATGAAATCTACCAGAAACTAAGAGAACAATAGAGACAGAGTAAGCTAGATAGTCGAGAGAAAGAGAAACCAACAATAATAATATTATTATATATTTCGAGTTGGATATTTTTTTCGACGAGATAAAAGACACAAAAATTTGCGGTCATCTTGTTAGCATTGAGAGAGCATGGGAATAAAGTTAACAAGTGATTACAATGATAATTGGTATTGCGATTATGATGACAACAAGAACAACAGTAATAACAACAACAATAATAAGAACAACAACAACAACTGCGACAACAGCTTGAAGCATTTCCGAGAATTATGTTGCATTAAAATGACAGAAATAATGGAGAGAAAAATAAGAAATAAAATGCCAGCACAGTTAAATAATATATAAATAAATTCTTAAGAGTTGGCAAAAAATTAATGAAAAATCAAATCACATATATGTATACGGATTTCATGGACCCTCTCGGCCCCCTTCATAAGCAGCAGGCAAGCGACCATTGATCTATATTGAAAGAAGAAATGCGAAACATCAGCGAAATCCAAATATGAAACGTAAAAATCGCAACAAATCAAATTGTATGCGAAATGATATCAGTACTGTTCTTTCTACCCGGTACTGTAGTTGTAATTAGACCTTATTTACGTACATATCAGATGGTTTAGGATATCATCTTATAGAGAGACAGCATTTGGTGTAAAACAATGCCCAGATCTTAGCTCTAAAAATGTGCACTGCAAAAATGTCGATATACTGTATAATATTTCTGATTTAGGCAAGTAACAAATATAGAAAGAAACAATAGCTGAATGATGTACGGAGGTTTCCATAGATTTTTCTACTTTTCAGTTATTTCTATTTCTATTAATTGATTTTTACTTCATTTTATTTTTCAAGGAACATTTCAGTTTTTACGAAATATTTAAAGAACACTTGTTATAGACAGTAGCTGAATAAGGTACAGAAATGTCCATAGATATGTATATCTCTTTATTACCTACTACTATTACAACTACTTATATACCTTACTTTAGTTTTCCTAACCTACTCCCATTAAGTTTCTAATTTCACAACGCTAAATTTCTGCTCAAAATTATTATTTTATTTCGATTTATACACAAAATTTTCTGTCAGTGTAAGTGTCATTCACCTGAACATCAGCTAAACAATAAATAAACATATCAGCAACCGACCGACTGACCGAATGACTAATTCAGTCTTATTCTCAGTCAGAGTCTAGATTTAGCTGAAGTCGGTAGTTGTGTCTGGGAGATTCTTAAAGCTTGGCCACAGCACGTGTTTTATGTGTGGTACAATGTATCTCATTTCTCTACCCACCTGTTTTTCTCATTCTTTGTGATCATGTGGCTGTGCATTTTTATTATATCATATCATATCATGTATGGGGGGATCACGGGCTACGCCAATGTAAGGCACATGCAATTATGACTCTTCTCTCTACCTTTAATATCTGCCCTATAAGCATAGTTTGTCCCTTACCAGCTCACAACTTGTTGATCAATCAACGATCGCAAATATGCTCCGATTTCAATTGGATACACTGTTAAAAAAAAGGGAAAACCAATAAACTTTATCGACTTCTATTATTATTATTGGACATCAATTTTAAATTCAAAAATACATTTTAATATCTTAAATTGTAATACATATGTTTTCAGATCAAGGAAATAAATTTAGAAAATATTAATCTTATTTTATTTTATTTTGTTTAGCGTTAATAGATTGTTAAATATTTCTGTTGATATTTGGAACTCTTAAATTTAAGTTCACATGAAAACATGCTGTAACTATTATTAGTCTATTTTATTAATGAGCTATAAATATAAAAATTATTTCTAATATATTTTTTGATCAAACCTACTTCCTACCCACTTTTTATCAGTGTACCTAAATGCAGTTGTCCATGTCGCAATATAATGATTCTGATGTCATTGAACACAGACCAAAAGATGTTGCGCACTCAAGACTTTCCATATACACAACCATATATCTTTTTTTCCTCTTCTTCTTCTTCTTCACTAATTCTTCATTTTTTTATAATCAGTGCATTTTTTGTTCTTTCTCCATATATATAAGTATTTTTTTTGCTTTTCCGTTCGTTTTTGGCCTGAATTTTATCTTGCGAGTGCAATTTTTATACCGCCTTGCGTTGCGCAGAAGATATATTACCATATCGGATCCATATCGCATGGGTGTATCATATTACAGACACCGCTGGATGGGTCTGATGTTTCACTCTTTGCAGTTGTTTGACTCTTTGTTTTTTCTCTCTGATATTTTCAACAAAATTCGCTGAATCTGTGGAAATTGGGTTTAATCGAGAGTATTTCTTTCTTCTTTCTTATATGCACGATTTGGGGAACTGCAATTGGTAGATGTTAAGCTCTGTTGTCAAACTGAAGTGGAGAAAATTTAATGTAGATTGAAGTTTGATAAATTGTGCCTTCTGATTTTCACAAACATCTATAATAATCCTCTGAAACTGTTGTATAAATTATATTTCCTATTCCTGAAACACTTTTCATCCTTAAGTCTTAAAAAAATTCGTCAAAGTCTAGTTTAAGCTACATTGAACTATTCTAATATATGCTATAACTCAACTAGTCAACTCGAGCTTAACTGTACCTTTCATGCTTGCTGTCCAACTTAACCTCATTCTGTGTAATCTGGCTTCAATCTAACCTCACAGTGTGCTCCAAGTTTCTTAGCCTGCATCCTAATGTGTAGTAAATACATATATCATATAGGTATATATGTATACCTATGCTGTATATAAGTAGTGTCTGTTCATCCATATTGATTTTTCTCTATACAGAATGAGAAAAAGCAGAAAATGCTGCAAAAGCGAGAAAAATGCTTTTGATGGGAGGGCGAAAAGAGAAAAACGTAGGCAGGTAAAATAAAACTTCCCTCGAGGAGAGGATACACAACAACAAGCCATACACACAAACTTATACATGTAGAGAATTTATCAGAATAACATCAGAAATTCAGAAGAACTTGCAATGAGGTCTCCTCTTCTTCCACGCTCTCGGCCCCCTTTTGACTGTGGCCATGATGTGGTGTATATAAGCGTATATACAGGCTATGTATATATACTGAGAATCGGCCAAGGCAACTGTGTAGCAACAACAACAACAACAGCAACAACAGCAGCAAAATGTGTAAGAGAAGAGAAGAACGACAAAAAACCGACTAAAAACGACGACGTCATCGTCATCGTGCATGATGTGAACATGGGCCAAAGGGGTGTCCAGAGGGGAAGGGGTGGTTGGGTGGTGTCTGTGTCAGGTGTATAGGTGGGGTAAAAAGGTGGTGGTGGGCAGAAGTAGAGGTCACATAGAGGGTAGTGGCTGAGCTGAGCTGCTGCAGCTGCCATTGCTGCTGGGGGTGATTTCTCCTCAGTGGGGGTAGTTATAATATCGTATAGTTCTGTTCTGTTCTTTTCTGCTCTGCTCTGAGCTCAGAGCCGAGAACAACCTGTAACAAGAGACGAGTCGACAAAATATAAATGCCGAGGTGAGCCGAACCCACAAAAACAAAAGTGGGAGGGAGGGAAAAGAAGGTCGCTTAGCACGTAAAAAAAAATAAAGAAGAAATTTCATAGATTTTTTCTTAGAACTCGGGAAAATCCAATTAGAAATGCGCACAGAGGGAAATAATTCACCTGTCAAAGCATACACACAGCACACACACACACACACACACTTTAGAGAGATAGAGAGCAAGAGAGAGATAGCCAGCGAGAGAGAACAAGAGCAAGTGAGAGAGCGTGCGGGGATGGAATTGGAAACTGACGAGCTGACAAGGCAACTAAACTGACTGAAGGCTCCGTGCTGCGTGCGTAGGATGAGAGGACAACCTGAGGGGGTGGCTGGGGGTGCGGGGTGTGGGTGAGGGTTAGGGATTTACGGCTGGCAGGTAAATTAATGACAAGCGAGGGTGGCTGCACAGGGTGCTGGATAAACTTGAGAGGGTGGCGGGCAGAGCGCTCGCTGTTAACGTCGCAGTCAACAGCGACGCCACGCAGCCAGACGTTAAATGATGGCGCGTCGCATTTTCCTGAGCATGGCTTGTGTGTATAAATGTGTGTGAGTGTGTGTGTGTGCAACGGAAATGAGCAAACAGAAATACAACAAGTAAGCATACGCAAGTAGAGAGTACTCGACTAACAGACACTCATTCCACAGCTCTTAATCTAGCTACACTTTTTTTGACCGACATAACTTTTAAATTTCTCAAGCTATTTATCTGAAATTTTCAGAAAATCAACTATTTATGCAAAGCTCTAAATAGACCAAGAATCAAGGTTGTAGTTTTAATAGTGCGATTAAAGTGCGCTTTTGAAGAATACTCACATTTTCCAATTCACATAACCTAAAACTTTCTTAAACTCAAAGCCTGCCACGAGTCCAGGTTGTATCTTTAACTTTAAGATTAAAATGCACTTTTTAAGAATGCTTATTTTTCTTACCATTCGCATAACTTTGGTATTTATTAAGAGATTTTCACTGAAATTATCAAAATAGCTGAAAAACTTACTAAACTTTGAATCTATCAAAAATCCAAAGCCATAATAGTGTGGGAATAAATAAACTATGTAATAAAAAGTTACTGCCCACAAGAAGAATATAATATACTTAAGACATGTCAAATACTTTGAGCTTCTTCTCAAACCTTTTCACAGGCTGATATTACCCTCTTATCGTACTACAGGGTATAGGAGTAAAAACCAAAGCCATGAATCTGAAATTCTTGGCTGCTTTTTTGCCTCAAACTCAAATGACAAGCGGCTGACATGGGCCTGATGAAGTGGGGCCCGCGGATTGTTGTTGTTCTTCCTCCAGTTATTGTTGCTGTTGTTGTTGTTTACCTAGAGGGTTGGGTTGCGTTTTAGAGGTTGGAGGAATTGGTATAGAAGATTGCGGTAGGGGGATTGACAGAGAGTGAGAGGGGTGGCCAAAGGGAGCAGGGGCTGGCTACTCCAAATGGCAGGACATTGTTTTTCTTTTTTTCGTCTTTTTCTCTCCTCTTTTTTTTTTTTGGGTTATTGCGCATTGATTTGCTGCATTGCGTGTGGCAGGTGGATGAAATCCTGAAATTCCGCCCTACCAAATGATTAGTCATCATCATAAAAAAGGGAAGAATATACATCCAATAAACGTTAAGATAAACTGAGACAATACAGTTTTCTAAAAATGATATGAAAGAAGAATACTACTCGAAAAAAGTTGAGAAAATTAGCTTTGATTGTAAAAAGGAAAGAAACATGTGGCTGAAAGTTAGGAAAGAATAGGTTAAGAAGTTATCCCAAATAAACTGAATTCTTAATAATATAGGAGATATATTCTTAAGAGAAGGAATAGCTCACGCTGTGGAAGGAATATAAAAGTGGAAACAATAAAGAAAAGCTTCAAGAGAATAGATAAGCCTGCAAGAAAAATCTTCCAGGAAACTGCATTAAGAGTAGGTTGTGTAGTATTTTTAGCAAATAGAGGAAGTTTTATTAGAAAACTGAAGATCTAAGGTGAAATTTTCAGAAACTAGACTAAGTAATGATTGATTTATTTAATGTAAAGTCTCTAGAGACTTACGTCTCCTCAATCCCCAAGCACTGCTCCTGTTACATCAAGGCCGTATAAATAATAATACCACATGTATAAACCTTATCTGAGGGCCAAGTCAGAAAAAAAAGCTGCAGTCAACATGATTTACGCGTTGGCGTTTGCCGAATGCCGAATGCCAGTTGCATTCTGCTGATGTCAAGAAAACATGACCCCAAAATGTTTCTCCAACTCTCCTCCTACATATCTAGTATGCTACTTCAAAGTACACCCCTTAAAACCAAATGTCACATAAATTCTCAATGTGAACGTTTTGCGGATTTCGTAACGCCCAAAATGTCCTTCGATAGCAGCAGCAAATTTGCATAGCAATGCAATCCTTAGCGGGGAAAAAGGATCTGTGCACAGTTCTCAGTAGAGTTTTACTGTTTAAAATACCCTGTACATAATGAAACTGGAGGAAAACTATTGAAAGTAACTGCAAATACAGTAAGTAAACTTGAGGAAATAAATTAACTGGGTTTTGTTATTGTACAAATTGGGGTTATTAAAGTTTGATTAAAATTAAACATTAGGGTATTTAATATTATCAATAAAAATGCAGTAAGCTACAGTGGGAGCAAGCTCGACAGTAGGAGACCCAGTACTTTTGAGTGCAAAGCGTTCACTAGATTGTTCTTCAATGTTGCATACCATCAATAGATGGCGCCACTTGATAAACATAGAGGTCGCTATGTCTCTTCTTCTTCCTTTTGCCCGTAACATTGTTAGTTAAATAACTTCCGCGTTTATCAACCGATTGGAATGAACTTTTCAGGACAGGTTTGGACTATAGTGAATATTATATATACCAAAAAAAGGCGCTAGTTTTAAGGGTTTTCTTGTAATTCGTCTTTAAAATTTTGTTTTTAAATTTCTAGGGGCGGAGGGGGGCGTGGCAAAAATCTAAAACAAACTTGATCAATGCGAGACATAGATGTACCTACATGCCAAATTTGGTGTCTCTAGCTCTTATAGTCTCTGAGATCTAGGAACTCAAAAAAGGGACAGACAGACAGACGGACAGACGGACAGACGGACATGGCTATAACGACTTGGCTGTTGATGCTGATCAAGAATATATATACTTTATGGGGTCTGCCACGCCTCCTTCTGCCTGTTACGCACATTTGCACAAAC